>CM077160.1:161177622-161561290 GCA_039583875.1 Platanthera guangdongensis | reverse complement strand
GTTCCTATTTTGTCACGTTCATTGATGATTTCTCTCGCTGTACATGGGTGTATCTGTTAAAAGATCGCTCCGAATTATTCTCTGTATGGACATCCTTCTATCTCATGATCAAAACTCAGTTTGGTGTTTCTATCCAAGTGTTTCGATCTGATAATGCCCAAGAATATCTCAGTCGTGACTTCTCTACATTCTGCATGCAAAATGGGATTCTTATCATCAAACTAGTTGTGTTTATACTTCCCAACAAAATGGTGTGGCCGAACGCAAAAACCGTCACCTGCTCGATGTCGCTCGCACCTTGATGACCAGATGCATGTTCCTCGCTCCTATTGGGGCTATGCTGTTCTCCTTGCCTGCTACCTCATCAATCGCATCCCCTCCACGGTTCTCCCGGCCAAACCCCGTTCTCCATTTTGTATCCGGGAAAGGAGCCGTTTCCTCTCCCTCTCCAAATCTTTGATGCACTGCCTTTGTGCATACCCCTTCTGCCACCCGTGATAAGCTCTCCCTCGCTCCACCAAATGTGTCTTTCTGGGGTACTCCACCACTCAGAAAGGCTACTGTTGCTTTGATTCCGTCCTTCGTAAGCAGTTCGTCTCTGCTGACGTCACCTTCTTCGAGAATACCTCCTACTTCTCGGATGACTCTTCTCCTCTTCTCCCAGCTTCTGATTCTCCTGCGTTCCCTTCGTTCCCTCGCCTCCTCCTACACTCTCCACAACTACACCGTCTCCACCCCCTCCTCTTCCTCCACCTCTCTCTCTCTCTCTTCTCCACCACCCTCTCCCTCATCTCCGCTGCGTCGCTCTCTTCTCCCGGGCCAGCTTTCTCTACCACGGATGCTCCGGATGCCGCGGGCCCGGCTGACCTGGATCTTCCTATAGCTCTTCGCAAAGGGGTGCGGACGTGTACCTTACACCCCCTTGCTGCTGTTGTTTCCTATGATCGTCATACTCCTTCTCGCAGGGCATTTGCACTGGCTATCTCTGCCACTGCCACACCCGCTCATATCAGGAAGCCCTTGCTATTCCTCACTGGAAGATGGCCATGGATGAGGAAATGGCGACCCTCACTGAGCGGGGTACCTGGACTCTTGTTCCTCCTCCCTTTGGTACTGATGTTGTTGGCTGTCGCTGGGTCTTTGTGGTCAAATTTAGCCCAGACGGCACTGTGGATCGGTATAAGGCTCGCCTTGTGGCTAAGGGCTTTACTCAGACCTATGAGGTTGATTACTTGACACCTTCTCCCCTGTGGCTCGTCTCAGCACATCCGGGTTCTTCTCTCTGTGGCCGTCAATCGGGATTGGCCGATTTCTCAGCTGGACGTCAAGAATGTCTTCCTTTATGGTGATCTTCACGAGGCCGTTTACATGGAGCAACCTCCTGGGTATGTTGCTCAGGGGGAGACACGAGTATGCCGGCTGCAGAAGGCAATTTATGGCCTCAAGCAGAGTCCTCGAGCTTGGTTGACAAGTTAGCGGTATTGTGGCGGCTGTTGGTTTTGTGCGAAGCTCTGCTGATCACTCTCTCTTTATTCGCAAAACTCCTTCTGGGCTGGTTGTTCTTGCTGTGTACGTCGATGATATTCTTCTCACTGGCGATGACCAGGAAGGGTAGCCCTGACAAAGCGACATCTTCGCCAAATCTGATCACTAAAGATATGGGCTCTCCAAAGTACTTTCTGGGGATCGAACTCTCGCGGAAGCCCGACTCCTTAGTTCTCTCTCAGCGTAAGTATGCCCTTGATCTTTTAAAAGAGGCAGGATTGACTGGAGCTAAACCTGCCCGATGCCCATGGCTATTGGGGAGGACAAAACCTGGACAGATGATTCGCCTCCTCTTTCAGATAGTTCGCGGTACAGGCGTCTGGTTGGTAAGCTCATATATCTCACAGTGACCAGACCCGACATTTCCTATGCTGTGGGCAAGGTGAGTCAATTCATGCAAGCGCCTAGGGAATGTCATCTACAGTCCGCCTTGCGGATCTTGGAATATGTCAAAGCAGCGCCTGGGAAAGGATTACTGTTTCAGAAGAATTGTCATCTGAGGATTGAAGCCTACTCAGATGCAAGTTATGCTGATGACAAAGGGGATCGCAAGTCTACCTCCGGTTTTGCACCTTTGTTGGGGGAATTTGGTGAGGGAAGAGCAAAAAACAGTCTGTTGTCTCCAGGTCCAGTGCAGAAGCTGAGTATCGCAGTATGGCGTCAACCACTTGTGAGTTGAAATGGTTGCGGGCTCTCATGCTAGATTTAGGAGAGGTGGACAACCATCCTCTTCCTATGTTCTGTATAACAAAGGCCGCCATATACATCTCCAAAAAACCCGGTATTCCATGAAAGAACAAAGCACATTGAGGTTGACTGCCATTTCATTCGTGAAGAGATTTTAAAAGAACAAATTTGCACTCCGTTTGTCACGTGTGATAAAGAGCTAGCTGACATCTTCACCAAGCCAGTCTCCGCCTCGTTTCTGCATGTTTGCGACAAGCTGGGCATGATTGATATATATGCTCCAGCTTGAGGGGGAGTGTTGAAGTTGGTGACCGGGCGTCCTGTCTTGGCGGGTTAGAGACCGCGCGGTCTGGCGGTTTGTCTCGGCGACTTGTAAACCGGGCGGTCTAGCATTCTTCACAGGCGACCTCTCTCTTCTCTTGTTGTAGCCGTGCGGTTAGTCTTCTGGCTAACCGCGCGGGCTGTGCGGTTTACTTTGTACAGTCCGCTTAGCTTGTAAATTTTTAGTCCCACATCTCTTATTTGTATTCCTCTTCTCTCCTCCATTCTATATAAGGGAGGGCATACCTTGTAATAGTTATCTTTTTTGGATAATAAAATTTCAATTATTCAAAAGTTTATTCGGCTTGTTCTCTACTTTTCGCTTCTTTCGCTACTTTCTAACAGAAGCAGACAACGATTGTCTTATCATCTTGTGAAGCAGAGTACATCGCGGAGACGGCTTGTACCTGCCAAGCTATTTGGCTAAGGAATCTCCTGCAGGAGATGTATCATGATGTGGATGGGCCTATGACCATGTTTGTGGACAACATGTCGGCCATCCAGCTCGCAAAGAAACCGGTGCTACATGAGCGTAGCAAACACATCGAGACGAGGTACCATTTCCTCCGTGAGCAAGTGGAGCATAAGACATTGAAGTGGTGTATTGCCCTACGGAGAGAGCAGGTCGCAGATATTTTACCAAAGCGTTGAAGGAGGAGACGTTCTTGAAGCTCAAAGTCAAACTCGCATGTGCTGCCAAGTTTGAGGGAGAGTTTGTTGGACTTTGACTATGTTGACCGGGTCAACATATTATATTTTATGTGTTTTAAAAGAAGGAAAGAGAGTGTGCATTAAATTTGGGAGTTGAGAGGTTGGTTGCCTTTATGGTGTTGGACACTTGTCATTTTTCTATTGGTCTTGTTAGCCTATATATAGACATGTAAGTATCTTTTGAAAGTTGCTGAATAGAAGTTTTTTCCTCCTCCATATTTCCGTTTAGAGAGAGAGAGGGGAGCGCTGTAGCGCTGGAGTGTTGTCCGGGCGGTTTGAACTTTCTAACCGTGCGAGTTGGATATCGCCGGCGGGTCTTGTCGAGCGAGCCGGTGTGTTGCCGAGCGGGTAGGGGCTCGTGCGTGCGAGTGGGGCGCGGGTTGGCGTATCTCGCAAGGGCGAACTCGCCCGGCTGGTGTTGTTGTTGCGCGGGCTGTGTACTCGCTGGAGGAAGGTTAGAAGCGAGTGGGTGTTGACTCTCCGGGAGTCTTTTCGCCAGGGGTGTCTCGCTCTCGCATGCGAGAGAGCTCTCGCTGGGCGGCTACTCGCGCGGGTGGGTCTACTCGCCGAGTGGTTAACCGCGCGGGTAGACGGTTTGTGTAACATTCTCGCAAATTAAACTTGTGGTATTTGATGATAAGTAGAGTCGTTTTGTGGAGTTGTGATTGTACGGTGCCCATTCACGTTTTCAACAGTTATTAGATTCTGAAATTTATATTCTGCCAATTTTTCTAGTGTCATTTTGTTGTTTTCTAAACATAATTTGAAGACTGCGATGTTTCTCAGTTTTCGGCCTTTGAAGTTTGTTCTGCTTCCCTCCATTTTGCTTGCCTGAATCAGCCCGGATTGAGAATCAATTCACATTTTTTGACTGCTGGGGTTTGTTCAATGCTTTGCTTGTATATCTTGAATTGCTAGCCAGGTGTAGAAATGCTCTCCATTTGTATTCTATTAAACATTATATTTTTCTAATCCATTATAAATTATATATATTTATATTTGATACTAAAGAAATCTATTCAACAAACTTATTTTTTCCCACTCTAATTATTAAAATCTATATACTGAAAAATTAAATGATAAGTTGAATGTTGGTATTTTATCTTTTAATATGGTAGAATTGATTATTAACCACAAGTCATCTTTGATTACTTGAATTTGAGCCATAATTTAAATAAAAAAAACACATTTTTTAGTTTACTGTAGCGTTCGCCTCCTTCCTGCTGAAGTCGCCCTCTCCTTCCTCCTTCCTCCCACAAAAGCCGCCCGCCTCCTTCATTCCGTTGAAGCCTCCTGTCTTCTTCCTCCCGCACATAACATAGGCTTCTCCGTCCACGGCTCGCCCATGGCTCACCCATAGACTCGCTGTGGCCCGCTGATTGAAGGAGAGTGACGAGATGCGGGATGGCACCGGCGAGGAAGGAGGATGGAGTTGGGCAAGCCAAAAAATCAGATTGCAGAAAATATTTGGAGTCACGATTAATATTGAGGCGTGACAAGAGTTGATTAAGCCTACTTTTGGGGGGACTTATTTTCACGGTCAAGTGTTTTCGACCGTATGAATTGAACCTTAATTGATGCGGTCGTAACACGTAACTGCTTGACGGTAAAATAAGTCTCTCTAAACGGAGCCTAACCATGACCTTAAATTATTCCAAATAAATTAATTCGAGGAAAATCAATGTTTAAAATTTATTTTTTTCAATTCTTTATTGGGTGTGACTCGTAGAGCTGTCACGGTTTTGGTTCGGTTCCGGTTCTACTAAAACCATGAACCGAACCACTAAGTTAACAGTTTTTTTATATAGAACCAAAACCTTTTGTTTTGACCGATTCCAGTTCTGGTTCCGGTTCCAGCTTAATTTTTGGAACTGTCGTGCCAACGTTCCGGTTACGGTTCAACAAGAAAAAATCAAACCGGTCACTATCGGTTCGGTCCGGTTCCATGCGGTTCGGTCCGGTTCTAATGGTTCCAACTAAAACCAAAATCAAACTTGGCGAAATGAAGTAAAAGTGGGCTGCAGCCTGCAAATAGAAACTCAAAACATCGAAATAGAAATATTTTTGTTGCGCACTTCTCGACAATCTTTTTCACGATCGGTGGGATAGTATCAATTGTCTTCATACGAGTGTAGACTTGCCACAAATTCTAGTTGGCTTGTGGACGTCTCGCCGGCATGCTCAACCGTAACAACCCTCTACAACTAGTTGTCTTTCATGATTACTAATAAATTGTAGTTGTATATCTTATATATTTTTTAAATAAAATATTTCAAAATAAAATATGTAGGTAAAATTGAAAATATATTATATAACTGCATAAAAAATGCACATCAAAAATTGACTCCAAACCGCACCAATGTCAAACCATACCGTACGGTTTTTATGCGGTGAAGTCTTGTTCGATTCAAAATCGACCGCCTTTAGTGCGATTGCAGTTGAGTTCAAACTGCACTACCTTCACTCGTGATAGTAAGTATAAATATTATACATAAATTAAAAAAAAAAAATAATAATAATAAACGGGTTGCGGTTCGGTTCTACTTCGGTCCAGTTGAATCAGGTCTAAAAATCTTGAAACCGTTTGAGACTTATATGTTGCGATTCTGGTTCCAGTTTCGGTCCGGATAATAAAATGTAAGAACCATAACGGACCAATATTGTTCACGGTTCCAAAATTCAAACGGAACCTGACTAATTTGCGAACGGTTCGGCCATTTCTTTGCGGTTCCGATTTGATTTGCGTTTTCGCTTTTAAGGGTCTGTTTGGCACTCCGTCCCGCTGGCACGCGGCGAGGAGAGAGACAACGCCGGTGAGAACGGCGAACTGGTGCTCGGCAATCCAGCGCCAAAACCGCCGGGCTGCTACCCTTTCACGCCGGGTGTTTTCAAAGGGCGCTTGCAAACCTGTCCAAAACAAGATCTCCGGCTCGTTTCCCGCCGGAACGGAGCGCGCTGGGTGTCAAACGGACCCTAAGTGACATCGCTAGGTATGAGATGTTAGATGTAACTGGTTAGAGGTTTTTTTTTATCGATTTGCTTGGATGTAGGATTTAAATAGAAGGTATGCTATTTAATGAGAGAAGCACCTCTTTTCTCTGCAAGTACAGATATTTCGTTCCTCTTCCCCGTTAAGCCAAGTACCCAGAGACCCGTTTCTCTCTTCTTCGATCGCCAACTTCCAAGAGGTAATTCATTTTCCAATCTAGAGCTCTGCGATTAGGCTTTTTTTTTTCGAAGAATGGTGAGAAGTTTCCGTCGAGTGAGAGGGTTGGATAAAATGTGAAATCATTTCCCCTTTCTAACCAGATCTGGATCCCCCCCATTCGATTTATTGTCATTGCCTTGTGATTAACTTTGATTGTGGATTTGTAGATCTGTTATGATATTACACTTGTTTGGTCATGGATCTGGGCGCGGGATTCTTTGTAACTGTAGCACGTCCATGCTTAATTAGCGGATCTGGTTATTCTTGTTCCTCAGTTAGATTTTAATTCAATCGAATTTTTGCGTGATTCCTCGTGCTTTTAAGAACTATTTCATGATTTTGTTTGCCCAGATCCATGATTTTTTTTAGTTTCTTACACCATCTTACCAGCTAGCCCTAATCTTCCAATTTTTTCTGTGAATGAAAATTTTCTTTTCTTCCGCATACATTTATATTGATCTGAACTATCACAGTATTTTATGTTTAATCCCTATGATTAGTATTCTCGAATGCTTCTTCTACATGTCATACCATCCAATTTGGATTACACACAAATTCATGAAATTATGATCCTATTTTTTCTTAATTTCTTGGTAAGAATGAGAGTAAACGCCATGGGCATATGATCAAATGATCTTGATTTTGTGCTTTCTTGTTGATTTCTCTTCAGCAGGAACAGCAGAATGGTGAAAATCTGCTGCATTGGTGCCGGCTATGTGGGAGGCCCAACTATGGCTGTCATTGCACTCAAGTGCCCGGCCGTCGAGGTTGTTGTCGTGGATATCTCGGTTGCACGCATCAATGCCTGGAACAGCGACCAACTCCCCATCTACGAGCCTGGCCTCGACGATGTCGTGAGGCAGTGCAGGGGGAAGAACCTCTCTTCAGCACCGACGTTGAGAAGCACGTCTTCGAGGCAGATATCATCTTCGTCTCCGTGAACACGCCGACGAAGACCAGCGGCCTTGGAGCCGGAAAGGCCGCCGACCTTACTTATTGGGAGAGTGCCGCCCGCATGATCGCCGACGTTTCCAAGTCCGACAAGATCGTGGTCGAGAAATCCACGGTCCCCGTCAAGACCGCAGAGGCCATCGAGAAGATCCTCACCCACAACAGCAAGGGTGTTAACTATCAGATCTTATCGAACCCCGAGTTTCTCGCCGAAGGCACGGCAATACAGGATCTGTTCAATCCCGACCGCGTGCTCATCGGCGGCCGGGAGACCCCCGAGGGACAAAAGGCGGTGCAGGTGCTGAAGGCAGTGTATGCCCAGTGGGTGCCGGAGGATCGCATCATCACCAGCAATCTGTGGTCGGCGGAGCTGACGAAGCTCACCGCCAATGCCTTCTTAGCGGACAGGATTTCTTCGGTTAACTCTCTTACAGCCCTATGTGAAGCCACCGGCGCCGACGTCACCGAGGTCGCCTATTCCGTCGGCATGGATTCGAGGATCAGTCCCAAGTTCTTGAATGCTAGTGTCGGATTTGGAGGCTCCTGCTTCCAGAAGGATATCTTGAACCTCGTCTACATCTGTGAGTGCAACGGCCTCCCGGAGGTCGCTGAATACTGGAAGCACGTCATCAGGATCAACGACAATCAGAAGAGCCGGTTCGTGAATCGGGTGGTGGCCTCCATGTTCAACACCGTCTCCGGAAAGAAAATTGCGGTGCTCGGCTTTTCCTTCAAGAAAGACACGGGCGACACGAGGGAGACGCCGGCAATCGACGTCTGCAAGGGCTTGCTCGCCGATAAGGCGTCGATCAGCATCTACGATCCGCAGGTGACCGAGGATCAGATTCAGCGGGATCTCGCGATGAACAAGTTCGACTGGGACCATCCTATTCACCTGCAGCCGACCAGCCCGGCGACGGTGAAGCAAGTCTCTGTCACCTGGGATGCGTACGAAGCCACCAAGGGCGCCCATGGGATCTGCATCCTGACGGAGTGGGACGAGTTCAAGGGATTGGACTACCAGAAGATCTACGACAACATGCAGAAGCCCGCATTTCTGTTCGACGGGCGCAACGTGGTTGATACGGAGAAGCTGAGGGCGATCGGGTTCATCGTGCATTCCATCGGAAAGCCTCTGGATCCCTGGCTCACCTGAGGACTCCATGAGAAGAGGATGAAAGTGCAGAATACTTATTTACTGCTATATTCGGTAATCTTGACTGTTGCTTGTTAGTGGCCTGCCATTTTTTTTCCAGTTTCCATAGAAAGCTGGCTCTTGCCATCTCTTATACTTTCTTTCAACTACTGCTGCTTGATGAGTGTAATCATTTAGTATTAGGTTTATGGGAAACATGTAGCTTCCTGCTGCTCCCATAATACTGCTTACTATTTATTCCCTGTTGAACTTCCAATCATTCTCTAGTATATAAACATCAGAATATTGATTTTTTTTTTGCTACAACAAACTTGACAATATGCTGCCCCGTCGGTTCATAGTTTTTGACTCTCGGTTTAAAAGTAATAATACGGCAAATATGAATTCCAGTGCGTGATTAATGCTCTGTTTGGCCCCGTGCTTTTAATCCGGTGAGTTTGGACAAAAAACACCACTATCATATAATGTGTGTTTGGCATGGCAACATATATGTGTGTTTGGCATGACAACAGTTATAACCGCCAACAGGAAAATAGTGCTAATGGTGAACATAAAAATGGATGAAGTTCCTTTGATTAGGTCGGGCGTTCACAAACGATGGCGCTTACTGTTACAGTACTCGAAGCATTCCGTGTGACCGTCAAGTTTGGAACGATCTTCACGTTGCCCTCATCAGCGATATTTATAGGCATAACCCTAAATTCCCGACGGGTTATTTGATTCCTACCGGATCCTAACCAAATCAAATAAGAATCCGTTATCATTCATATAAATATACCTCAACACTTACGACCACCACCACCATGTCAAACGAAGCTTAAATCATTTGCAATTAGCTAGGTGAGCATCCATTCCATCAAAAACTGATGCTTGCGCATATTTGAAATCCGGTGCCTTACCCATTTTTGTTGATTGTTGGACTAGAAGAACGAGTAATGGAAAATTTTGGTGAAACCGAAGCCGGATACTCACTTGCGCCTAGGCAGCTCTCTTGTCGGAGTCTACACGAAGATCGGTCGGTAGGAGGAGGGAGAGGAGAGGAGAGGAGAGAATACTTGTGGTCGCCGGAGGAGCTAGTAAATGGCTATCCAGGGCAACTGGGTGCGGGAAAATGGAGAAGAGAAGAGATCAAGGGAAATGCTCGTAAATGGTGATCCAGAGCAGTGTGGAGAATGACATCAAGATTTGGGGTGGCGTAGTCAAGATTGGCTAATTTCGATTGGTTGTTTGCGTGGAGAAGCAGCGAAGAACACGCTGAGACAAAAAACAGAGTTTTTTTTAGAAACAACAACAAAAAAAACATAGCGCGATTCGTTGATTGAACGACGGGTAGGCGCGATGAGTGGGAAGTCACCAGCATTGCCGCCCACGGGAAACATCAGTGATAGCAATTTAAAACTTTTAATTTCAAATGGGCTACGCTCATGCTCGACTGCACTTATGAGTGTGCTTCGCTTGTCCATGGGTTGAGAACATGCTCAACCAAATACATGAAGAATCAAATGCTCAATCAGCGCTCAACTGCTCGTGGGAAAAGGCTTCGCCCATAGAAAACAACATGATCAAATAAAGAACAACAGTGTGAAGATAAAATAAGAATGTGTAGCAGTAAAAAAGGAGATGAATCGAGCATCAATTAATTAAACGGGCATATCTTGCTCCATTTGATTCAGCTTTTTTGCTCCCATGAGTTTGGACAAAAAAGACTACGATTATGACAGCCACCAAGAAAAGAAGACTAGTTTCAACATAAAAGTGGATGAAGTTGCTTAGGTGAGACCAGACATTCACGAAAGACAATTCAGAACCACTGCATTCACAACCGCCGCCCCAGATTCTTTTAGGCTCTGTTTGTATGGACGTTTCGCAGCTCCGTTTTGGGCAAACGCCGACGGAAGGAGGGTAAACAAATGAACTTCCGGCGGCGTTTGCTCCGTTCCACCGCCAGCTTGAGAAACGCCCCCGCAAGCTCCGTTAGAGCAGCCACCTACCCCTCCGGTTCGAACTCTCCGTTTTCACCCGCCGGATCCACCGCGCCACCGCCGAAACAAATGGAGCCTAATTTGAAGTAATAAGGCTTGTTTGTGGGGACTTATTTCACCGGTCAAGCGGTCATGACCGCATGAACCGGACTTGATCAAGTCCCGGTTCATGCGGTCATGACCGCTGACGGTGAAAATAAGTCCCCCCACGAGTTTCTAAGGTAATATTTGCTCCGGTGAGGTTGGACAATAATGTCATTCTCATACCAAAAACTTATGCCCCGAACTAGTCTCTTTTTTATAACATTTGTGATACCAAACATACATTCTATGACATTGACGTTTTTGTCCAACCTCACAGGAGCAAATAAACTGCGATAAGCTGCACCAAACGCAACCCAAGTTTAAAGGAACAGCAAATCAACACACATTATCTATCTTCCATGCATTCTCATATGCTTCATGTACACTAATTATGCATTATACTCTTCTGTCTCTATTAATTATCACCAACCAGACTAGTTTTAAAGGGGAAAAAACCATTGCAACTATTTTTGCTGTCAGTTTCTTAAGGAAAATTGTGAAGATATTTGCAGCAATGATTAGTTGGGTAAGAAATGTTCCACGACATGTCTTACCATCCGAGCGCCCAATGATATGCCCTATCATCTGATTGTCCAACGACATGCCATCCGACTATCCGACGCCGAACATGTTATATGGCCGACAATTAGATTAATTTGGAGACAACGATCGGGCCGCAAAAACGTAAAGAGAAATCTAGCAGGCCAGCAGTAATATCCCAATGGTTTAAAACAAGATATGATTATAGAAAAGTAATCAGCAAAAAACTATACTACTCATTGCTTATTACAAATATGTTCATGAACATAATTGAAGAAGCAGCTGAATGAACAGCTTAGAAAATGCATCTATCTTTAAGTCAAGATTTAAATCAATTTATATTTTAATATCAAATAATGAACAGAAGATAAATTATTCAGTATTCACATCCATAACGCACATCAACTGAACTCATTACCAAACATTGCTACGGAAGAAAAGTAATGCTGACACAACAAATCTCCACCTAATAAAGCAGTAGAAATTGGTTAGTGGCCTCAAAGAAATGTAGCCCATCTCCATCAAACCAATCATGAATACCCCGGATTCATAATTTTCTTGACACTTTATAATAAATTTTGGCGTGGAAGGAATTCTTAACTGAAAAATTAATTTCTTTCCATATAAATCTAGTCTTCTTTTAATTACATAGAATTTCAGGTCTATATTTTTCGCAAGAACCCTAAAATTCTAGGAATAGAAAGAAAAGATGGCTACAAGCTGCACCTGAATCTCTTCCTTTGCAAAATGAGGAGAATGCAGACCCATCAAAGATTGAAACAAACAAATTTTAGCAAAATACAGATGAATTAATAGAGAAGTAAGCCTCCGGAATCTTCAGGGACCCCCCACCGGAATTCATAGATGGCAAGCATAACTTGTCAGCTGAGAGTCGAACGCGATGAACTACCTGCGCCGCATACTAGCAAGACTGCGGCAAAAAGAGAGAGACAATAATTAGCTGTTCATATATTATAGAATTGTTGGAAGTGCAGGTAGGTATTATATATAGCAGGTAGTGTGATGGGGAGTAGTAGGAAAATACATGTCTCCCATAAATCTAATACTATATTATTACACTCATAAAGCTGCATGTGTTCCTCTTCTGCATGTAATAATGGGCATGTGTTGGTGACCAAGACCCAACAACCACCACTTCTTAGGAAATACTCCTAAAGTATTTTTTTTTTAATTTTTATTTCTCCATATATAAGGAGACCATGTCCTTCATTTAGAACATTATGACATGCTCACATTTAAGTATTTCATATACACAATGCAATACTGCTTGAGGACTCCGTTAATATGATCCAAAGTGCATACAGATGCATCAATTCATTGTATTTAAGATTTTTTTCATTAGATTAAAAGACGGAGGTACTGATAAAGATGTGACACATAGAATCCATTAAAACTTAAGGACAAGTTTTACCGTACTGCAATTAGACCTGCGATGCTTTATGATTCAGAGTGTTAGGCAGTGAATTTGATACATGCGCAAAAAATGGGAGTTGCGGAGATGAGAATGCTTAGGTGGATGTGTGGACACAGACTGGATAACATTAGGAATGAATGTATCAGGGATAAGACATGAGTAGCACCAATTGCAGAGAAGATGCGAGAAGCTCGACTAAGATGGTTTGGACACGTACAAAAGAGACCATTAAAGGCACCTGTTAGGCGTTGTGAGAGTCTACTCACTAGACATGTTAAACGAGGAGGGGTAGACCAATAAAGACAGTCACTAGACATGTTAAACGAGGGAGGGGTAGACCAATAAAGACTTGGAATGAAACTATAAGGAAAGACATGACGTACTTAGACATTAACGAGTTTATGACAAAAGATAGGGCACAATGGCGACAAAGGATCCATATAGCCGACCCCACTATAGTGGGATAAAGGCTTGAGTGTTGTTGTAGATTAAAAGAATGTAATAACCCTTAAATCATATTTTATTGGCGGATGTCCACCCAAATATTACTGGAGAACATGGGCATGATCGGCTTGATCGGTCCCTAGCGGCCAGATCCCCACCTTGGCTGAAGCCTGCCCGCCGTTCAAGTGGACATGCCTGAAAATTTGAACATCAACTTAGAGCGAAGGAGGATCTTGCAAAAAAAGATGTTGAACATGAAAGCGTGAAGGAGGATCCTGAAAAAAAGAAATTGAACATCAACTTAGCATAAAGGAGGAGGATTGTAACAGCTAGAAGCACACCTCCAACAAATAAACGGTCGTGATTAAGCCAGCGGAGTGATCCGCGCCTCTTTGATAAACCCATCAGGAAATGCCGCGTGTATAGAGCAACAGTTCTATTTTAACGGTCCACTAATAGGCATTGTAAATTGTAATTATGAATTGTATAAATATAGATTACTGGGATGTAAGGCAGAGAATTTAATAAAGTTTAGTAGTTTTTTGTTGTTAGATGTTAGTTCCGTGACCTCGCAGGAGGGGTTATATTTGGTGTTCTCGTTGAGCCTCTCGTCATGGCCAGCAACGAACCACCGCCGAGCACGTAGTTAAAGGATCTGGCCAGCGGACAACAAGAAATATGGAAGACAATGAATCAACAGCAGGCGGAGCAGGCACATAACTTCTCAAGATTGGAAGCCGAAATGCTGAAACTCACAATGACAATTCAACAATCAACTGAACAATCATCTAAAGAATTACGATTACTACACCAGGAGATGGGCTAATTATTGAAAACACCTACATCCGGTCGGCAAGATTGAGGACTTGATCCACTACAGTCTCAAACAGAAGGATTTCTTTTATCTTCAACCTCATCGACTGGGATCACGTTGCCGCACACACCTTATTCCAACCATCCTTGAAGTTCAGGCAATTCTTGCGCTACAACTCCATTTCAACTCATCATCGATGGAAATATACCAAACCCAGGCATCCAGTTACCAAGTTTTCACGGAGCAATACAATGCCACAATTTCGGACCACAAGGACCGTATTTTACCGACAACCCTGGAACATTTCAGTTGAATCATCAAATGTTTCCAGGACAATCTTTTAACTCAGGCATATTGGGGTTGTCACCCAACCCAAGATTTCTAAATTTTCCATCAGTTGGTTATCCAACATCATTGTTCAACCAGGGTCAATTCTTTAACCTGGGAGTAACTGCGGGATATGCCCTAGCTAATTCCAATCACGGGCAAGCTAATGGGCAAGTTCAACCACATGGATATTCACCACAACAGCGACAATCTTGGAATCTATTGTACCATTCCCCTCTTACGGTCAGGTTAAATTTCACTTTCCTCGCTTTGAAAACGGTGACCCAACAGATTTGGTCAAAAAGGCAGAACACTATTTTCAATTCTATAATATACCATATTTAGCTTACACGCCAATAGTAGCAATGCATTTAGATCCACCAGCATCACGCTGGTATGAATCTTTAAATCCCGATGAGACATATTTTAATTGGAACGAATTTAAATTCGCATATTTTACCCGATTTGGCCATTACGACAAATAAGTACAATAATGGATTTTAAAGATAGATTCGAAGAATTAGCAACTAAAAAAATGGAATACCACCAGATTTGCTAAAGTCTATCTTCATTGCCGGACTAAAACCAATAATTCAACGCAGTGTTATCACTCAACGTCCCTATACCTTAGATGAAGCATTTAATCTTGCTAAACTCTATGAAGAGCAATGGCTGGAGGAAACTAAAACAACCAGAACAACTTTTAATACGTCCTCTCACATCACTCACTTACCCCAGCCAACAAAACAACCAAACAATTTAAACCAGGATATAAACATCAGTAGATACTGAGACATGCTGTTGGGACCGTCAATAGATTTCTCTCCAATCCTGGGAGAGAGCTTTGGAGCGCAGTAAAGTGGATACTGAGATACCTGCAGGGGAATTCAGACTTGATGTTGAGATTTGGGGACAGTGAGCCAGAGCTGTTGGGCTACACTGATGCGGACATGGCTGGAGATGTGGATTCCAGGAGGTCGACATCAGGGTACATGATTCTGTTTGCAGGGGGAGCTGTCTCGTGGGCGTCGAGACTGCAGAAGTGCGTTGCACTGTCCACCACGGAGGCTGAGTTTATTGCGGTTACTGAGGCTGAGAAGGAGTTGCTTTGGATGAAGAGGTTCATCAAAGAACTTGGATTCACTCAGGACCGATACACACTCTTGTGTGACAGTCAAAAGGCTATTCACCGGGGAATAATTTTAAAGAAGGCTTCTTGTCCGGTCATTTGCCGAGAGCATCCACTGTCCAAATATAGATAGGAGTTTAGGAGTTTTGGTGCCTTTGGACATAGCTGCAATCACAAATCAATTTGCCTTAGGAACCAAACTCGTTTGGGTCCTTGGTCTCTAGTTAGAACACTCCCCTACGAGTATTGACATTATGAGTGGTCTATCGCATATTGCTAAACTGAGGAGTTACATAGTTTCTGAATAAAACCAACAATTCATGACAAAGTGACCAATTTTGCCACAGCACCAACAGTCAAAATGTTGTATCTTTGCCTGAAATTCCCTGCTTGACCTTTGAGATTGTGATCTAGCAGGGGCATCAGTCTTGGAGGAAGAAAGCTTTATGGTGATGGCATCACATGTCTTCTTCTCCTGAGAGGCTTTTCCACAATGGCTTTAACCTTGGTGCCTTCTTGATGTTATGACCATGATTTAAGGGTCATAGCTAGAAGAGTAATTTCTTCATTAGGGTGTCTTAAAGACACTTTCACCAAATTACAGGGACGAGTCATCAATGGTAACGAGACTTGGGCTTAATAAGTAGGCCTAGCAAATTGGCCGGTAGGACGAGTCAAGATCAAACTCGTTGTGGAAATATAACCTTCTTAAAGAAATTGATTGAGGAGCTTTCCCCTCTCCTGGCCAAAGCTTCTTGGCTGCCTTATTCTTTCTTGAGCCTTATTTCTCCTAGAAGATTTACTAGGAGCTTCAACATGGCCTAAGCCAGCACCTTTGGCTGAGCTGAGAATTTAGAACAAAACGAAAGGACAGCCTTGGGCTTTGAGAAACTTTCAACAAGTCTTTTCCACTTCAAGTTGTGGTTCCAGTTCTTTTATGATCTCCTCCTTCAGATCTAGGTGCTCGAGAGCCTTATGGATATCTTCAATGACAGCATTGAAGTTCTCTCAGAGAGAGTCCATCCTGGTGACTTCCTCTTTCAGAGTGCTCTCTTATCCTTGATAGACTTTATCTCTTTGGTTGAGTTTTCATGACTTTCAACATTTGTCGTAAGCCTTGATTAACTCTTTATACTGGGCCATGAGTTCATACTCATCGTCATAAGTGCTGTCCTCATGATCATGATCAGAAACATCAGATTAGAAAGAGGAGTGTGATAATTTATCTTCCCAGTGAACTGGGGTTCTGTTCATCATCAGTTTGTACCATTAGCCCGAAGTAGGCTTCCTCTTCTTCACTTGACTCAGATGAGTCAGAGTCGCTAAGAGTCTTGCCCTTCTTGGCTACGAGGCTCCTTTCTTTCTATTCTTATGATATGAAGATTTCTTTTGAGGGCAATCAGCGTGACATGACCTGACTTATTGCAACAGTAGTAAACAATGTCAGTAGAAATATGTTTATCTGTTTAGTATTATACCTGTCCTGGCTACTTGAGCCTTTCTTGTACGATCACCATCATGACATGATCTTCTGTGTGAGACATCCTTGCCTCCCATTGCTTCTTCTTGTTCAAGATTTCTTGAATTGCCTTGAGAGAGAGAAAACTCTCCTTCAGATAATTTCTTGAATTTCTTGAATTGCCGCCACCCCCTTTCTTCTTTGGTTTTGTTGGAACAGCAAGAGGCGCAACCGCCCCCTTTTTCTTTGGTTTTGCTGGAACCGCAAGTAGCCTCCGCCCCTCTTCCTTATTTGCTGGAGCCGAAGGAGATCCGCCGCACCTTCCCTTGAGAGGAGGAGGTCTGCCATTCGTGATCTCAGTTTGGAAGGGCCGTGCATAGCCGCCTTGTTCGTGGCTTTGGAGGAACGTCATCTTTGGCGTTGGGACGGATTGTTCAATCCGTCCGGGTGGTTGTTGGAAGAGAAAAATTGAGGTGGTGTAGATCCTTTGTGGATCGTGCTTGTGGTGGAGGAGTGGAGATTTTTTGTGGATCGGTGGAGGGAAAACTTGTAATCCGTGCGTGTGATTTTTCACACACTTTTAGTGGAGGCTTTCCGGGTTGTACTCCGATCGTCCCGTGGTTTTTCACCCGTTTGGGTTTTCCACGTTAAAATTTTTCTGTGTGCTTTTATTTGTTTTTGCATTGTATTGTTGTTTTCGCTCAAATTCAATACAGGTGCTCTGGTCGAGATTATTTGCTCACTTTCCCAACAAGTGGTATCAGAGTCAGGTTCCGAGACAGAGCTGTTTCAGTGACAGAGCAGATACCGGGCTGACCTTTGGGGTTTCAGGACGAGTCGATTGTGATCTCGGGCGTGCAATTGGAAGTGGTAGTTTACGACCATTGGCCCGCTGGCTATCCTCTCCAGTTGCATACTTTGAGATAGTCGGCTCAAAGATCAATGGTCGGTCCGGCCAGTTGGCAGAGCAAAATGGAGTCCACATCAGGTTCGGAGCAGATGGTAAAGTTGAATGGTGCCAATTATCACCAGTGACATCTACTGATGAAGGATCTGATATATGTGAATGGTTGACATGCTCCTGTCTTTGAGGAGATGCCAAAGGACATGGATTCGGCAAAATGGAAGGTGGAGCATCGAAAGCTGTGTGGGTTTATCAGACGGTTTGTGGAGCCGAACGTCTACAACCATGTAGCTAGCATCAATGATACAAAAGTTCTGTGGAAGACTCTCGAGACCTTGTATGCCAAGAGCACGAACATCAACAAGTTGTATTTGCTTAAGAAACTTGGAGACTTCAGATACCGGGAGGGCTCTCCTATTTTGGATCATGTCAACGAGTTCCAGGGGATTATTGATCATCTGACTGCTATGAAGGTGACATTCGAAAACGAGGTGAATGCATTGTGGCTACTCAAGTCACTTCCAGACTCTTGCGAGATGGTCATAGTTTCTCTGATCAATTCTTCCCGCCAGGGGATTGTTTCCATGGAGATCGACACGAGTGGGGTCTTGAATGAGGAGGTGAGACGAAATTCTCAGGGGACTTCAGGCTCTTCTTCACGAGCTGACGTTCTCTTTACCGAGTCCAGGGGGAGAGGAAGGAGAAAGAGCCGAGGAAGGAAGGAGGACATGTAACGCCCCCACTCGTCACATGACATATAACGGTGGGTCCGGCCGGGGCCCCACGCCATATGTCACAGACAAGCGGCAGAATTACTTGTGGAAATCAAAATCTACTCGCATCCTATCTCAAAACATTCTAGCGCAACATTTTAAGTTAAATGAACTCAACTCAGAGAATGTCCACTACTATATAAACTCCACATTTATATATCAAACCAGGAATGTATACAACTCACACACTGGCCTTAAGGCCTTACAGATTTCTCTTTGCACAAATACATTTTCGTACATCGGCACGCAGTCCGGTCACACATGAAATCCAACCACGTTTCTTCGCACGGCCTTCAAGGGCCTTTAGCACCAATCCTTCCATTCCGCACATTGCCATTCCAGCAGCAACACCTGCAATTCACCATCCAATCCAAACAGAAAAAAAAGTAACGGTCATCATTAGCTGACCACTTATAACGACCTCACCCCTTACCCGGGGCAGTGGTTCCTTCCCTGTATGCATAGCCATCATTATTTCTATCAATCTATCAATCACAGTCCATATCACAAACGCCGATCTCCACCGGACGCTCCGTGCACTCAGGGCACCTTCTGGGTGTACCGGATATACCAGTCATACACCGCCGATCGAGGCTCTTCACTTGTTGGTTGGGCGGTTCAAGCCTAGTCCACCAATCTCACTATTGGCGACATCCCGTCCATACCACTCAGAGGTACTATCTCGCAGCATTCACAAACAACCAGAGCAGATCGACCCACACCATGTGGTGTGACAGCCAGGTATATCAAGGCTCCCCTGGCTTGCCACCATCGATCCCTCATATATCGATCGACCCACACTATATGGTGCAGCAAGTTGGGTGCACCTCACTTCCTCCCAAACATTGCCACCCATCGATCCTCACTAATCCAGATCAACCCACACCATGTGGTGTAACATGTCAGGTTCATTCCACGATTCCCCCAGCCATGCTACCCATTGATCTCTCAACATAACCAGGAGCTTAACCAAAACCTCCATACAGCCATAACCAATATTCGTTCATCCATACACAACCATGCAATCAAAGTATAAACCTTTCACAGCATCAAATTCACGGAGTCGTCTCCGGTTTACCCATGATCATCACCAATCCAGACTACCCGTCCAGATGGGCTTCACACAACATGCCTATGCCATACTCACACTTTCGGCTCTAAATGCAAACTCAACCAAGGAATCACTTCCGCGATCCACCTCTTGGTGGAGGATTCCACGCACATGCATAAAGGGAGGACTTCGATGTCCAAGAAGGAGATTGTTACCGTTGAAGATCGCTCCGGCGGCATGAAGTAGCCGGATGGAAGTCACCGCCTCGGCTTTGCCTTCACGAAACCGCTCTCGGATCTTCAATACGCAATCCACAGCTCCTCCAGCAGCTGATTTCCTCCTTCCTCCTTTCCTTCCCTTGCCCTCTCTCTTTCTCTCTCTTGGAATGAGAAGATGAAGAAGAAGAAGAAAATGAAGAGATAATCCTCATTTCTCGGCCATATAACAACAAGAAGCAATCTGAGCCATCAGATCCCATAGACAGAAAAGGAACGGCCAGAAAATTTCCTGAAAATAACTCTCTCGGGTCTGACACGCCCTGTGACACGCCCGTGTCACAGGCCGTGTCCCCTAAGCGGTGCACGAACCGCCTTATCCAACCTTATCCACACCAAGGTAACACGCCCATGTCACGCCCGTGTCAGCCTAGTCACGCCCGTGACACGGGGCGTGTAACCCACTCGAGACCTACTCGAGAGGACTTACTCGAGAGAAAACCAACTACTCGAGTACCCAGACAGGACACGCCCGTGTCACAGGGATGACACGCCCGTGTCACAGGGATGACACGCCCGTGTCACCCCGTCTTACTCGAATACTTTTCCACCTACTCGAGTACATTTTGACCTACACAAGAGCTACTCGAGTCTGAGCGGGACACGCCCTGTGACACGCCCGTGTCACAGGCCGTGTACCCTCTACCCGACGATCGTCGAGCGCAGTTCGTCGACCTAGAGAGAGTCGTCGACCAGGGGAGGACACGTACTGGGTCACGCCCCAGACACTCCCGTGTCACAGGGCGTGTACCTCCCGAAGGATTCGTCGACCAAAATTCGTCGACCACGCGCTCGACCACTCAATCCAAGCAGGACACGCCCTGGGACACGCCCGTGTCCCAGGCCATGTCAACCAATATTTTCCCGTTTCTCGAATTTGTGCTGTTACAACCCTCCCCTCCTTCAAAGAAATTTCGTCCTCGAAATTTGGCTCACTCCAATCAGCCACACAACCACTGAATGTTGCAACATTCGCAACCATGCACGCGAAGAAAGCGAGCCGGGTTTGAGCTCAGCGACCACGGCTTGTCTCGTCCCAAGGCATCGCACAAACAAACCAAACATACAACACAGACAACATCACATCCCTCACCTCCATCTGTGCACATGCAGCCACAAAATTGATAAAGTGATCGAAAACAAACACATCATCGAACTTCTCATAATCGAACGATCACTTCCAGATCACAAGTGTGCACTAACAAGTCAACATGTAACATGACATATACAACATGATATGCACAAAAATATCCTCAGTAGGTACATATCAGGAACATTACTCGTGAGTCATCCTATATATCCAAGTCACTATCCTTACTTTCGCTCAGCCTCCCGATTTTGCATTTCTCGCGAAAGAGACAAATTAAACACTCGAGCCTGAATTTCACCAAGTGAGCCTTGCGGCTCTTGCACTTCCAAATGATGCAATCGAGGTTGCGTCCGAGATGCAGATGATTCGGCCACTGCTTTACCCTTGTCTTCATAAGACACACCTGTCTTTTTCTCACTTCCTGCAGGGGCATTCCAACAAAATTTGGCTATGTGTCATTGCTTCCCGCACTTATAACATATACGTGTATCAACACGTCCTGACCCATAAGTCGCCGCCGAAGAAACAGTCGACGGAGCTGATTCCGCAGTCCTAAACTTTTTCTTTTCTCGTCGTCTAAACTCCGACTGCTACGATTGCGGTACTTTAAACTCTGGTTTTTCCACTGCCAGTCTCTTCTTCTCTTGTACCCGCTTCAAATCTTTTTCCAAAGCACGGGTCGTATCAAACAACGCTTGGAAGTCTTGGTTCACCGAACTTGGGAGGGCCAATCTCACTTCATCCCGCAACGCCTCGTAAAATCGATTCGTCTTCCGCGCTTCCTCCGCGAAGGTAGACCCCGCATATCTCCCCAGGCGGGTAAACTCATGCAGGTATGTGTCAATATCTGCCTCACCCTGCACCAGACGTTGAAAATCATTTTCCATCGCAATCCGCTGCGACACTGGCACAGACTTGGCTAATAACAATCGAGAGAATTCATCCATTGAAACCTCTGCTAATCCACGACCTGCCAAGTGATGCACCTCCATCTCGTCCCACCATAGTCTCGCATCGCCTTCCAACAGAACAGTGACCAACGTCACTTTCTGCTCCTCTGCCGTCCTGATTGCAGTCAAGATCCTCTTTACTCGAGCCAACCAATCTTCCGCCTGCGTTGGAGAACGTGCTCCACCAAACGTAGGTGGATGAAACTCCATAAAGCTTTTCAATGACTCGTCTATTGCTTGCACCTCCACCACAGCTGCAACATGCTCTTGCCGTGCACCAGTCTGTACTGGTACTCCTGCAGGCCTTGCCTGTCCAGTAGGCTGTGCCTGTAACACCGCAAGCACTGTCTCCGTCACCGCCCGTATGGTCTCCGCCGAAGGAGGCGTAGGCGCTTCAACGGGTGCTGCACTCTCATCCGATCGCTGGGGCTCCGACTGCTCAGCACCACTCCTCGCCACCTATCAATGTACACAACACCATTAATCATTCATATCATAACGGTACTTATACATTGACTACACACTCACGCACTTCCCATGCATGAAATACATTCCTAGTGGACATTCGTGAGTTCAAGTATGTTCTCTTCTCCCAAATAATCTAAACCTGGCTCTGATACCACTTTGTAACGCCCCCACTCGTCACATGACATATAACGGTGGGTCCGGCCGGGGCCCCACGCCATATGTTACAGACAAGCAGCGGAATTACTTGTGGAAATCAAAATCTACTCGCATCCTATCTCAAAACATTCTAGCGCAGTATTTTACGTTAAATGAACTCAACTCAGAGAATGTCCACTACTATATAAACTCCACATTTATATATCAAAACCAGGAATGCATACAACTCACACACACTGGCCTTAAGACCTTACAGATTTCTCTTTGCACAAATACATTTTCGTACATCGGCACGCAGGCCGGCCACACATGAAATCCAACCACGTTTCTTCGCATGGCCTTCAAGGGACTTTAGCACCAATTCTTCCAATCCACACATTGCCATTCCAGCTGCAACACCTGCAATTCACCATCCAATCCAAACAGAAAACAAAGTAACGGTCAGCATTAGCTGACCACTTATAACGACCCCACCCCTTACCCGGGGCAGTGGTTCCTTCCTTGTATGCATAGCCATCATCATTTCTATCAATCTATCAATCACAGTCCATATCACAAACGCCGGTCTCCACCGGACGCTCCGTGCACTCAGGGCACCTTCTGGGTATACCAGATATACCAGTCATACACCGCCGATCGAAGCTCTTCACTTGTTGGTTGAGCGGTTCAAGCCTAGTCCACCAATCTCACTATTGGCGACATCCCGTCCATACCACTCAGAGGTACTACCTCGCAGCATTCACAAACAATCAGAGCAGATCGACCCACACGATGTGGTGTGGCAGCCAGGTATATCAAGGCTCCCCTGGCATTGCCACCCATCGACCCCTCACCTATATCCGATCGACCCACACTATGTGGTTTCGGAGGGGGAAGCTGCGGAGAGAAGGAGGCAGCGACTAGAAGAGGTCACAATATAGTCGCTGGTTCTGATTAAGCTGACATATTATAGATTAAAAGCTACATATAATTTGCCCAAAATGTTAAAAGATATTAAATTTTTTATCAAAACGTGCAATCTATGTCAAAAGAGAAAGGTGACGAATCACAATCCCTTTGAAATGTTGCAACCCTTACCCATCCTTGCACAAATCTGGACAGACTTGTGTATGAATTTCATTACGCAATTGCCTCCATTAGAAGGGTGCACCAACATACTAGTTGCCGACTCACAAAAGGGGCTTATTTTGCACAATTATCAGCACTCGCTGCTCTGGTAGTAGCCAGGGCTGATACGACCCGAGCTGCTCGCAGAACTATCTCACCCAGGATCCAAAGTCAGTCACACCAGGTCCTGCGGACCATACACCCTAACCCTTCTCCATAACGGCTACCAGGCTGCTCACTTGGCGGATCAATAGCTGGCAACCACAAGGCGGGGTGTATGATCCGCGGGACCTGGTGCGACCGACTATGGATCCTGGGTGAGATAACCCTGCGAGCAGCTCGGGTCGTATCAAGGGCTTTCTGGGATCACATCGGAAAATTGCATGGATTACCAAATACAATAATTTCCGATCGTGATCCAGTGTTTTTGAGCAAATTTTGGAAAGCACTTTTCACACAACAAGACACCAAACTCAGCTACAGCTCCGCCTACCATCCAGAGATTGATGGGCAGACGGAGCACGTGAATAGATGTTTGAACCAATATCTTAGGATCTTCATTCATCAAAATCCAAAAAATTGGTCCAAATTACTGAGTTGAGCAGAATACTACTACAATACAACATACAATTTGTTAGACGATATGACACCCTTTGAAGCCATGTTCAGCCGACGACCACCTGCAATCGTTCGTCAGTCGTCACTATACAAATAATAATACAATACACGCACATTTACAGGACAGGGTCAAGTTATTGAACCAGCTGCGCATGAACCTCCAGATGGCACAACATCACATCCAAACCACAACAAACAGCAAACGGACACCAATCCAGTTTGCCGTGGGAAATTTAGTCTTATTAAAACACCATCCTTATAAACAACTTTCATTAAAAAAATCAAAAGTATGCACGTTTTAACTTGAAGTATTATGGGCCGTTTGAAATCATTCAACAAATTAGCACAGTAGCTTACAAATTAAAACTACCAGATTACTCACAGATTCACCCAGTATTTCATGTGTCATTATTAAAACCGTACCATGCATGGACAGAACATTATTCATCATTTACCGCCAATGGATGCAAATAATCACCCCATTCATGGAATATTATCAGTATTAGACAAACGTTTCATCTGGCGTCAAGGTAAACAGATCCATCAAGCTATAATCCAATGGGAAGGATTAACAACAGAGGACAGCTCTTGGGAAGATGTAGAATCCCTTCACAGCCAGGTACGTCTAACACTTCGATTTCAACATAAATCTCACACTTCCGTTTGATGAAGAATACGAAGTTGAAGATAGTGGAGCAAATCATTCCAAAAATAAGTGCATACATAAGGAGAAGAACAGACAAGGCACGGTAGAAGACTTATCTGTGACTATGCCAACCATCGGCCTAGTAGAAGACCCTCCGACACTTTAGCCAGCCATTAGGACACATTGAGTTCAGCCCACTCGTCGATCACAGCGACTTCGTCTCCGACGAACACTCTGACAGCCGAAGTTTCCCATAGTAACGTTGCTGAAGAGGCATGGATGTGATGTAACAGCTAGAAGCACACGTCCAGCAAATAAACAGTCGTGATTAAGCCAATAGAGTGATCCACGCCTTTTGATAAACCCATCAGGAAATGCCACGGGTATAGAGCAACGGTTCTATTTTAACAGTCCACTAGTAGGCATTGTAATTATGAATTGTATAAATATAGATTACTGGGATGTAAGACAGGGTGAGAATTTAACAAAGTTTAGTATTTTTTTATTGTTAGATGTTAGTTCAGTGACCTTGCCGGAATCTTCGCCGAAGAGGTTACAAGGATCATGAAGAAAGTGGTGAGTTATACGGTCCTTTTTGTACCCTTGTATTCTGTGATTCACCTTGATGAGAGAGATGCACCCATTTGCATAGTTTATGTAATAAAATTGTTCTAAGAGCTGGAGATACTATCAAACTATGGATCATGAAGGCAAGATCATACATAAATACATTCATCTAGGCTCCATTTGGCATGTCGATGACGGTCATAAATGTTAGTGATATTTAGTTTATGTCCGCTCGTGTCGGGTCTGACTCGGAACGGGTTTATTGGGTTCGTGTCGCTCTAGGGCTTGGCTCTACGCTGGAGATACTATATAATCCCTATTCCAAACTTGATAGGGTTATGTGGACTATCTTGAGCCTTGAGCAAACCCTCCTTCACATTCTCAAGATAGGTTTCTTAGGGTTACGCTCGGCTGCTCCCAATTTCCCGATCCCGCCGCCGCTGCTCTTCCCTGGTTTTCGTGAATCGAGAGGTCGGTCTTTTCCGTCGCTCGTGGCCCTCAACCTAATCCGCCGATCGGGAGCAGTGCCGCTGTGTTCCACCGATTTCGCAGAGTGGCTCTGTTCTTCCTCAAGTTTCCGGCGCCGCTCATCCTAGATCGTCGGTCGGGAGTTTCGCCGACAGCAAATCGCGGAAGAGAAAGGCTTCCATTTGCAAATCGAGAAGGAGATCGCATCTTGTCGTTCGCGATTCGTCCGTTCCGCTCCTAGATCTGGATCTAGGCAGGTCGTTCTTGCGTGAAAACCCCGATCTGGTCTCATTTCTGTTCGCGAAATCCCTGTTGCCGCACACCGTAGTCTCAGATCTTGAAGTGTGGGTGATTATCTACGGATCACGACTCTCCATCGCCGGATCTGGGCTCTCCTGCATCGGATCTTGCTTGGAACTCCAGGTCTTGTCCAAACCGTTTAAGATCTGTCGCTTCTGTTTCTAGAGGCTGCTTGTCTTGGGGTCTAGATCAGAATTTGCTGCAGATCTGTGCTGAGTTCACTGAAACCTTTGGGGGTTGCCACTCCTATTCTTTGATCTCGTTTCCTCTGCTGAGATCAACATTCAACCGAACAGAAGGAGAGCCAATCTGGTGGAGCAGAGCAGCATATATTTTTTTTATTGGTTTCCACTATATTCTGGATTATTCTGCTGCTTAACTTCTATCAAGAGGAGGAATACTTGCGATCCAAGATCTGTAGCTCCACCCAGTTTATTTTTTTTTGGAGAAAGGCCCTTGGATCTCTGTTGATCGTGGAAGTCTATATTGATCGATTTGTCTTCGGAGCCCGCATCAGGAGGAGCAAAATCATTTTTGGATTGGTTCTGAAGGTTCTCTGACGTCTTCATACGGCTCAGGTGACCTCGTTCTAGCATTTTTTTATTTCTGTTTTAAATCTAGAACTATGTCGAAGAAAAGCGCGCTCGACACCATAAAATTGCAATCGTTCGACGCCTCCGACTTTCTCAGTTGGAAAATTCAAGTCCAACTAGGAATGAAGGAACGCGAGATATTCTATACTGTTCAGAGCGATTTTGCTTCTACCGTGGAGGACGTGGACGAGTATCAGTGGAACAAGGATGAAGATTTCTGCAGGGATTATCTGTTAAATTCTCTGAATCCCCGGCTCGCGTTTACCTACCACGCTTACAAATCTGCAAAGGAAATATGGGATCGTCTGAACGCGCATTTCCAGAAGGAGGAAGGATTGTCGAAGTCGCTCATTGGAGAGAAGTTCTTCAACTTCAGATTCAAAGCGGACGTGCCTATCACTTCTCAACTTTTGGAGCTGGTCAACCTTCGTCAGAAGCTGGATGATGATCATTCGAAGATGGACGACAGCCTCTTTGTGTATATGATCCTGAGTAAACTGCCTCCTGAATGGCTCTTTTTCAAGACCGAGATGCACCGACTGAAAGAGAAGATTAGTTTGGACGAACTCAAAAGGTTCATCCATATTGAAGACCAGAATATTGCTGGGAAGAGTTTGGAGCAGGTTGCGCAGCCTTCACAGGCTGTCAACTTCGTTTCACGTCCTAGTAAGCCCTCTCGGAAGCCCCCGACACCCAAGCGTGACACTCCAGCACCGTTGGCGGTCAAAAAGCCTTCTCTCAAAAGGAAGAAGGGCAAGTGCCACAACTGCGGCAAATGGGGTCACTGGGCCGCTGAATGCAGGGGTCCGAAGAAGGTAAAGGAGGATGCCCCACAAAATGTGGCGCACATGGTGGTCGATAACTCCGATCCCAAGTCCTTCGTGGCTATGATTGGGAGTAGTCACCGCAGTGCGTCTTCTGAGTGGTGGCTGGACAGTGGTGCTACCTGTCACGTCACAAATGACAGGAGTCTTCTTTCTAAGGTGACAGCGGTCAAGGACAGAGTCGAGAACTGCAATGGAGGAGCGACTGATGTTACTCATGCTGGGACTGCAGAGCTTGTGCTCTCTTCAGGTAAAATTTTAATTTTGCAAAATGTTAAAGTAGTTCCAAATCTAACTAAAAATCTGATTTCCATAAGCTTATTAGATAAGGCTGGGATGACCTTCACTACTCAAAACGGTAGAATGACCTTAATGAATGACCTTAATGTAATTCACATTATTTTGGGTGTGCGTTTATGATCGATGGAATGTATAGACTTAGCCTAAATAACGATAGCATTAACCAAGTGAGTTCTAACCTCATTGATCCCAAGTTGTTGCACAACAGACTAGGACATGTGAACTATAGGTAAATGCTAGACCTAGCTAAGAGTCAAAACATTCCCTTAGATCTGTCTATTCGATTTGACAAGTGTGAGGTGTGTGCGCAAACCAAAATCACTAGAACACCTTTCAAGTCGGTGTCTAGAAGCACACAACTTCTGGAATTGATACATTCAGACCTTTGTGATTTCCGGAGTCATATCACTAGAGGGGGAAAGAAGTATCTAATTACCTTCATAGACGATTTTTCGAGATATTGTCATGTATTTCTGTTGAGATCGAAAGATGAGGCCTTTGAGACTTTTAAAATTTTTAAGTCTCGTGTGGAAAATCAGTTGAACCTTAAAATCAAGAGACTCAGAAGTGATCGAGGAGGAGAATACACTGCAACTGAGTTTAAGGAATTTTGTGCCTCTGAGGGCATAATCCTTGAAACCACAGCTCCTTACTCACCCCAGTCTAATGGCGTTGCCGAGCGTAAGAATAGAACTTTAACAGAGATGTTGAATTCTATGCTCCTAACAGCTGGCATGCCCAACTCTTTTTGGGGAGAAGCAGTTCTTACTGCGAACCACATTCTGAATAGAGTGCCTCACTCGAAACTCATTTCAATCCCGTATGAGTTGTGGCATGGTTATCCTTGTAGGTATGATACTCTAAAGACTTGGGGTTGTATCGCGTATGTGCATTTACAAGACCTTAAGAGACCTAAGGTGGGACCTAGAACGACAACATGTATTTATCTAGGTAGTGCCGAAGATAGTGCAGCTGACAGGTTTCTTGATCTATCCACTAATACAGTGATAGAGTCTAGAGATGTTATTTTCTTTGAACATAAATTTATCAAAGATCATGGCTTTACCGTCCACGGGTCTACTGACGTGATTGTAGAATCTACTGTAGAACCTGAAGCTGGCCCCTC
The DNA here is from genome assembly GCA_039583875.1 of Platanthera guangdongensis. Lineage (NCBI taxonomy): Eukaryota > Viridiplantae > Streptophyta > Magnoliopsida > Asparagales > Orchidaceae > Platanthera > Platanthera guangdongensis. The sequence continues at coordinate 161,532,281 of CM077160.1, read as the reverse complement.
TGGCACTGCTCCTCAACCTCTAGAGGTGGAACCTGTTCCTGTTAGAACGTCTACAAGAGATAGAGTCCCTAAGAATTTTGGTGAGAATTTCATCACCTACCACTTAGAGGACGATCCATTCTCCTATCAGGAAGCAATGAGATCTAGAGATGCGTTAATGTGGGCAGAAGCCATCGACGATGAGATGAACTCGCTGCTACAAAATAACACTTGACATTTAGTTGACCTGCCGAAAGGAGCTAAAGTCTTAGGATGCAAGTGGGTACTGAAGAAGAAATTGCACAGTGATGGGTCTATAGCTAGATATAAAGCACGTCTAGTAGCTAAGGGTTATAAACAACAGGGGGGAATTGACTATTTTGACGTCTATTCACCTGTGTGTCACCTATCCACTATTAGGATTCTTCTTGCCATAGCTTCTATCGAGAACTTTATAGTTCATCAGATGGATGTAAAGACAGCCTTCTTAAATGGAGAGCTTGATGAAGAGATCTATATGACACAACCTGAAGGTTATGTGCACAAGGATCTAAGAGACAAAGTGTGCAAGCTCGATAAATCGATCTATGAGCTTAAACAAGCACCTAAGATGTGGCACATTAAATTTGATCAAGTGGTAAAGAGCGTTGGATTTCAGTCTAGTCTCTCAGACAAATGCCTCTACTACCGCTCTATGACAAATCAAACAGTCATCATATGCCTATATGTGGATGACATGTTGATTCTGGGCTCAGATCTTGCTGCAGTGAGGGATGTCAAATCCACTCTCGCAGAAGCTTTTGACATGAAGGACCTTGGTCCTGTGGATACCCTATTAGGTATGAAAGTTAGAGTTGACAAGGGTAGAGTCACCCTTAGCCAGACTCATTATATAAAGCAACTACTTTCTACTTGGGGATACAAAGACTGTAGGCCTGTTGAGACACCGTTTGATCATAATGTTAAGTTGAGTCCTAATGAAGAGACCAGCATAGATCAATTAAAATATTCTAAAATAATTGGTAGTCTCATGTACGCCACAAGTTGTACTAGACCAGACATTGCCTTCACGGTTGGCATGCTGAGCCATTTTACCAGTAGTCCAGGCAAAGAGCATTGGGATGCCCTAGATAGGCTGATGAGATACCTGAGAGGTACTAAAGATCATGCCTTGTGCTATACTGGTTATCCTCCTACTGTTGATGGATTCTCTGATGCCTCGTGGTGTTCAGAAGTTGGGAACAGCAAGTCTACCAGTGGATATATATTCACTTTGGGTGGAGCTGCTATCACTTGGAAATCCAAAAGACAGACGTGTATATCATTGTCGTCCATGGAAGCCGAGTTGTTTGCCTTAGCTTCAGCTGGTGAAGAGGCAGATTGGATCAGAAATTTGATTTTAGACATACCCTTGTCTACGTTACAAGTCAACTCGTTGAGCTTGTATTGTGATAATCAAGCAGCAGCTCAAGTTGTAAAGAATGCTCTCTATAACACTAAGAGGAGACATGTACGACTGAGACATGCTCTGTTGAATTATCTAAAAGAACAAGGAATTATCACTTTGGTCGATGTGCGTTCGAAGGATAATCTGGCTGATCCATTGACGAAAGGAATGCCCAAAGACCGGTTAATCAAAACAGTGGGGGAAATGGGACTAAAGACGATTTAGCTCAGTCTTAGTTCAAGGTTAGGCGATTCAGTTCAGCCTTAGTCCAATTGTTTTGATTTTCAAATTTCCTTTGTCAAAGCAAGCATGTTGTGCTCCGTTGATGCTCCTGGTTGCTGAGTTCGGATCTGGTAAGTTGTTTCATTCCAAACTTGATGCTAACAACTTCACCTGGATTCGGCTATCTTGCCTTGGAGGAGAGTGTTATTCCAAACTTGATAACACGATCTTACTTGGTTTGACTTTTCTCTTGTTGATTGGTTCCATTCCAAACTCGATGAGTTCCAGTCAACTCTAGAAGAGCAGTAACCGTGACATTCCATATAGGAACACAGATATAGCTGCGGTGTCCAGAAGTCCGTAAATCGTTTCACTTGGAAACAGATAACAGATTCTGAGGTTTATCTATAATACTCTGTAGAAGCGTCCTCCCAGCCAACACTAATAATAATAATAAAATACTACGTTCTCATGGTAGAACTAGATATTTGTATATTTTTCAAACGTTTGAATTCATTTTAAAATGAAATTCTCTGTTGGAAATTACAGGGGCTGCTGATCTAGGAGGAGCACTGGTAGACTGGGATCCTGATCATGATGATCTTCTGGATTCTGACAGTTAGAGTATTGTTAGACCTTATTGTTGGTATCTCTATTTTAGAGCACTGTTTAGCTCTTTATTTTCTTTCACCTGTTTGTTTGGACTTCTGTTGCTCTCTGTTTGATTTGGGACGCTAGGCGTTTAGGGCCTGTGCCCTGATTGTATCTGAGACATGATGTGATGTGGCTGAACTCTTGTTCTGTTTATGCATGCATACTAATTCTTGTGTTAAGTCTAATAATGTTTTAACAGGTGCCGGACACGGTTGTGAATGATTCACCTTTGGCTGAACATTTCACAAACCACCCCCCTTTTCCGACGTCGGGTTCACAGCGGACATAGGAGGAGATTGTTAGTGATATTTAGTTTATGTCCGCTCGTGTCGGGTCTGACTCGGAACGGGTTTATTGGGTTCGTGTCGCTCTAGGGCTTGACTCTACGCTGGAGATACTATATAATCCATATTCCAAACTTGATAGGGTTATGTGGACTATCTTGAGCCTTGAGCAAACCCTCCTTCACAATAAACACGATGGTAATGAACTCACCTGAGGAACATCATCCATTTTTATGTTCAAAACTAGTTTTATTTTCTTGGTGGTGATTGTAACCGTTGTAATGCTAAATATAGATTCTATGACAATGGCGTTTCTGTCCCAACTCACCGGAGCAAAAACTCCATGCCAAGTGGAGTCCTAGTTAGGTAAAAAATGATCAGTTATATCGAGTATTTTCATGCCCCGAGCAAAATCATAGAATTAGGTAAAATTGATTATATATCAAGACTTTAGGCATATTTTCATCCATATTAGTCAGGATACTCGCATTAATCATAGAGTAGCTTGTTGAGATTTTGATCCCCTAAAGCGAATATCTGTGAGGCTCAAAGAGTACCTACAATGAGCAAACACAAATTATACATAAAAATAACAATTAATAGACAGAAATGTTTACGTGAAGATCTCATAAATAGAAGAGTACGTTAGACCTATTGGAGAATATTTTCACCCGTTACCAATACAGATAACTGCTAATACACAGAAAATTGAAAATGAATAAAGCGAAAATTACAAGGTTAATAGTGATGTGGCAGAGACGATCAATGTGATTTTGCCCAAACCTCAGTAATGATAACATGCTTATAATGAAGTAACAAACAAAGTAAACACTGTTTTGTTTATAAATGAACTCTTGCTATCAAAGGAGAAGCATGGAAGAAGATATAAAAAGAACTGTGAAAGAGCGATTCGGCACGAAGGAGAACAAGTTCAGCTCCACTCCACTTGATACAAATGTAAAGCTTCGGTGTGATGAAGGTAGGGTTCTTTTGGATCCTACACCGTATCATGCGTTAATGGGAAGTCTTATTTACTTGACTATCACGAGACATGATATTTTTTTGTGGTTGGCCTCGTCAGTCGACACATGCAAGAGCCACGAAAGCGACATTTGGATGCGGTGAAGCGGATATCGAAGTATGTTGGGTCAACCCTTGACTATGGGTTGTTGCATGAAAGAGACACGAATTTTGTCCTGTATGGTTTTACAGATGCTGATCTTGGCGGTGACTTGGATGATCGTTAGTCTACTTCGGGCTGCGTATTCATGTGCGGATCACCCGGGGTTTCGTGGTGCAGCAAAAAACAAGATTCAGTGACCCTCTCTACCACTGAGGCTGAGTACAAAGCATCGTCTTTGGCGGCTCAAGAGTGTGTGTGACTGCGTCGGTTGGCAGATGATATTTATGTTCAAATTAATTGCACTACAACCATCTTAATCATACTGAAATCTGAAATTGATTTTTAAAAGATAATTTTTGTGTTCAACTGAAAATTTGGAGGCAAAATTCAAGACTACACGAGCTTTGACAGACGATAAATTGATCATAAGTTTTGTAAACCCGCATAAGTGACTCAAGTTTTTGTCCGCATTCAGCAATTTATCAAATGTATCCACAAGTTTCTCAATAAAGGAATACACCAACAATGAAAACAAATTAACGGCAAATAGAAGCTAGATTAAATTGGCAAGACAAGCTCTGAGATCATTAAGCATTCACATGCATTCAAGAAAATTAGACTAATAGGGTTCAAGATGCGAGGTAGGGTGAGGGTTATACCAACAACTAGTGTGACGTCGAAGAGGCAGAACTCCACTGGACCAACAACTGTGCACGAGAATGAAGGAGGGGAATGGTTGTCGTGCTGTTGTGGGGTGCCGCGGGGTGTTGTGGGGTGCTGCAGGGTGTTGTGGGGTGCTGTGGGGTGCTGTGGGGTGCTCTGGACGGGAATAACAAGGGATGGAAGCTCTGGAATTCAATCACTGCCAGGAGCAGGCTTTGTCGACAACTGGTGAATGGAGCAGGGCGGGTCAATCCACGACGAAGCGACCAACGACGAGTGAAGGAGGGGCCGCCAGAACCGAAGGGGCACTCTGGCGGCGAAGGTAGTGATAAGCCCGAAAACGGTTGTGTATTTTAAACGCAAATGCACGTATCGGATCAAGTAATATAAAGTAAGTTAAGATTGTTCCTACGTAGAAGTGATTAATTCAACACTTGTAAATACTAGTTAAGTTTTTTCTTTAAATCCAAGTTGATCAATAATAACGACTTTAATTATGAGAAACTACAAATGAAAATTCCTAATTAAAGTAAACTACGGTGCCTAGGAAAAATAACTTTTTACTATTTATGAGAAATAATCTTGTATCGTGATTTACTAAGTCTAGTGCGATGAATCTATGAATGTGACTTGTGAAAAATGCATGGCAAAGTGCCTTGCAACAATTTTAAACTAGAAATTGTATCTCTCGATATTGGAAATCCATAATCTCTTATCTCCCTTGTCATCTCTAACTCAGGCGAAATAAAGAAACGCATTAAAAATAAAAATCTATGTCACTAACACCAAGATAAAGTCTCTTTCTTCCTTCATATGCTATATCGAATTTATGACACACTTACACAATTCATCTCTCGAATTATGGAGCACAGTAAAAAGATGAAATTATGGCCAAAAGTTGCACAAAAAAGATCATAAATTCAATAAAAAACATTCATCAAACAATCACAAAGAGAAAACTAGAAATTATCATCACAAAAAACAAAGTATTCTCGCAACACAAGATTAAAGAGATTTAATTTATAGCGATGAAGGAAACGCACCAAACATTTAAAAAGATCTTACGATACATTATGGTTTAACGTTTAATCGCTGCAAGATTTTCCTCCCGACGTTGCTCGTTCGTTCAGCCTGAAGATCTTCCTTCTTCCTTGCTTTAGCCGCCCCCTTCGAGGTGTTCTCCAAACCCTAGATGAAGATCCCTCTTGAAATTTGATTTTTCTCCTCCTAAGAATGCTGGATTCTGTAGAGATTTCCCCCACTTAAAACGTCTGCCCCCCTTCGAAAAGAAGCATCAGTGCATATTTGAAACCGACACTAATTTTGATATTCGTCCAGACTATGTTGCAACTTATTTTTCTGATGTTGCAACATATTTTCATAATCATGATATTTGAACAGATTTTTTTCTCCAAGTTGATTTATTTGGCGTTTCTAGCAATAAAACATCGAAAAAAGACCGAATTAGTTACAAATAAAATAAATATTAATTTACATGTATTTCTACTTCCTTTAAACTCATTTTATTTATTTATGATGAAAATTAAGTAAAAAAATGAGCTGGATAACTTCTTTTGAGAAATTATCAGGTAGGCGGGAGTAGGTCGCCGGCGTTGGAGGAAACTTCACTCGGCATCAACAAAAAAGTGTGAGCGAGATCGGTCCTGACCTCGTCGCGGAATCCGATAGTAGACCCTGATGAGTTCGCTGGAGCCGGAGGACGCCTTGGTGGTAGGGGTGCCCATAAAAACCGGGCTCGGGGGGCCAGCCCAGGCCCGGCCCGGTAAAAGCCCGGCTGCCGGGTTAAGCTCGCCCCAGGCCCAGGCCGGGCCATGGGGCCTAACAATGCCCCATATATAAGCATTTGCCTGGCCCGGTACCTGGCCTAGGCCGGGCCAGACAAAGCCCGGTTTCCTAGGCCCGGGCTAAGCCCGGGTCTGGGCCGGCAAATCCCGATTTCTAGGCCCGGGCCGGGCCCGACCCCTTTAACGTGATCTTAGAGCTGTTGTTCCAAATGCTGTCAGCCCTATTTAATAGGGCTGACAACTATAATAATTAATTAATAATTATTAATTATAAAATAATTAATTTAAAAATATTAAAAAAATAAAAGTTTTGAAGTTTTTTTTTTAAACCTATAAATCCCCCCATCCCACCCCTCCCAAGTTTCTCAATCCCACCCCTCCTAAATCCCACCCCTCCTAAATTCCACACTCCCCCACTATTTTTTTACGTCGAATATGTCATCGACGATGGCGTCTTCATCTCCATCAGTCGCTCACGAAGTGGTGGAACACAACCATACATCGCCAGTTTGGGAATATTTCGACAAAGTGAAAGTCGGCTCCGAGCATAAGGCGAATTGCAAGCAATGATCGAAATTACTTACTCTCAGTGGCAACTCGACACTCGCAAGACACATTAAGTCTTGCACTGACAAACAAGCTCCTCCTGAGTCCAGCCAGGCGCAATTATCTGCATCTGGACAAATATGGACGTACGATCATGGTCGGCAGCGGGAGCTGCAGGTGAAGAACGTCATCAGACGTAGGTTGTCGTTCGACCACTATGATGACGAGCAAGAAACCGAGTACATCCACCAAGGACTATAACCCAAATATCATCAAGTAAGTCGATCTTCCATTAGACGCGGCACATTTAAATATTATTTAAAAGCTAAACAATCTTTAATTAATTATTTTTAAAATTTTGAGGGTCGAGTGAGTTTAACGAGCGACGTTTGGACAAGTAGTATCAAATTAGGATTATCATATATTTTCATCACTTGTCACTCGGTCGATCCCGTTTCTTGAGATCTAAATAAGCGTATAATATGTTTTGAAGGTTTCAAAGTCCCATACACCAGTGCAGTGGTTTATCAAATTATTTAAAAATGTTTGCGAGAATTTAAAATAAAAGATAAAATTATGAATATTTTTTGACAACACCACAAATAATACCACCGCAATTGAGGGGTTAAAACGTGATTTAAATCTATGTTAAACGGTGTTTTTTTCATACTCGTTGCGTCTGTCACGTTTTAAATTTGGTCGTACAAGATAGTTTAACATATATAGAACCATACATTAATAAAATACGTTTAATGTTACAATTTATTTATATTTCTAAACAACAACGACAAGATGTTAAAAAATTCGTAAATGCTCAAGGTCAAAATTTTTGAAAGCTTTATTTGACAAGTCAATTAGATGGAACTCGACATTTACAATGTTAAAACGAGCGTTTCGTCAAAAAACACTACTAATGAAATACTATACTATGTTAGATCAACGTGAATTAACCGAGTCTAATTTAGCTGTTTTAGAAAATTACATGGATTTATTAAATGTTTTTTATACGGTGACAAATTCTTTATCTGACATATATTATCCTACAAGCCCGCTAATTATTGAAAATATTGTTAATATTTTACAAAAATTAAATTATTTTAAGCAACACGTCGGATGAAGTGCTTTAATAGACATAATGGAAAACAAAATTTTAAAATATTGTATTGAAATTCCAGTTATGTTTTCATGCGCCGCCGCTTTGAATCCTCTTTTCGGCGTAAACATCGTAAAAAATTTTATGAAAGAAATAAATAATAATTTAGGCGTAAATCTCAGTGATTCAGATTTGGATAATCTTAGTATTTTAAATTTTAACAATATTTTTACTGAATGCTATAATTATTATGATAATTTATACGGATCATGACCCCGAGAGGATGTGTCGTAACCAAAAACACGCATTAGTTTTAAAAATAAAATGTTAGAGTTAGCTTCAAGGAAAAAAGCGTGCACAACATCTAGTAGTTTAAATGAATTAGGTTTGTACACAAAAATCCAATTTTGTGATTTTATGAGTACAGAAGAATTAGAAGATTTCGATATTTTAAAATGACAGAAAGATAAAGTAAATACCTATCCTATTATGGCCTATATGACCCGAGATTTACTAAGATTATCCAAGCTAGCACGGTAGCTTCAGAGTCTGCTTTTTCTCTTAGTGACAGGGTGTTGAAAGAGCGAAAAAGTCGCCTAAGCGAAGAATCACTCGAAATCTTCATATGTTACATGGACCACTTGGATGCGATCAAGAGGAAGCAACATATTTCATCGATCGAGCATAGTTCGTCGGTCATAGAAGATGAGATGGACGCCACCGACCGCTGGGAGGATAACCTCAAACTCGCCATCACGTCGTCGTACAAGGCCAAGGGCCTGGAGGGTCTGGAATTGAATGACTTGCGGAGTCTGAATGCAGTTCAATCGCGGAAGAGTATCCCAAAGACCGATCTGCTTGACGAGATAAGTGATGAAGTTCCCGCCGTGCACCGCTCCTAACCTCGCATTTTTGGCCGGGTGCCGAAAGAAAATTGCAAGCATATAACTAAGATTGAGTGAGACCGGATAAAACATACTATATAAATATAGTAAATCTGCCCAAGTCACCACTCCATGGTTGTCGCCACGACCAAAAAGAGTAGAAGTGAGGAGTTTGTGGAGAATGCGCAAAGCGGGAGAAATGAGGTGGCTGTCTTTAGATTTCTTAGGGGTATAGGGTGCAGTGTCATTACTGAGTTCCGCCCAGAAGGTGAGAAGGTTGAAACTGGGAGGAAAATCAGTAAGGAGATCAAGATAGGCGGGAGAATGGGAAAAGACCTCCGAGCAAAAGCACATGACGACATTGAGCTGGCGGATCGTAAGCTGATGCATCACCCCACTCATGCAAAAGACGACGAAATCATCATTCGCCGCCTAACAAAACTTAAAGGACGCCAAGAACTCGACGGTGAGCTCAAGGAAAGTGGGTTCCGAAATGGAGAAGAGGGTATATGATTCCCGCGTCTAGCCATTTAATAATTTCTTTTTTTACCACCTCTTTCAAAGGTGGACTTAGACGACGTTGATGCTCGATCGATCCCGTAAATGATTCTTCCAAAAGAATCTTGTGCATACATAATGCGGGGCTTATTCCTTGCATGTCGTTTATGGTCCACCCTATGACCCTTTTAAATTGCTTGAGTAAGTCTATTAACTTTTGACGTTGATCAGATGATAAATGTGAGTTGATGATGATTGTCAAGGTGTCATTATCTCCTAAGTACGCGTAAGTGAGATAATCCGAGAGATGTTTCAACTTCAATGATGGCGGGTCGAAGATAGACGGTTTTACTGACAAAGATCTTTCAGGCATCTCTAATGGTTCCGACTTACGGAACCAAATAGCCTGCTTCTCAAATGCTTGCAAGCATTCTTGAATGTCTTCTTCTTCCTCAGAATGCTCACCCTCAATCAACACACGAGTCAATAGGGAATCCTATTCATCCAGTGATACATTAGGCTCATAGTCACCTATAGATACATAGTTGACCACCTCCATATTGTCTTCCTCTCGATGGGGGAATTTTAATGCCTTAAGTACATTAAAGGTGACTTGCTCGTCATTCACTCTCATAGTCAATTTTCCTTTCTGAACATCTATCGGTGTCCTACCCGTGGCTAGGAACGCTCTCCCTATAATGATAGGGACTTTCTTGTCCTCCTCCATATCTAAAACCACAAAGTCAGCCGGAAAAATGAACTTATCTACCTTCACCAACACATCCTCAACCATCCCTTTTGGGAATGCCAGGGTCCTATCGGCCAGCTGCAAGGTTATGGAAGTGTTTGATATTTCTCCCAAACCTAGCTTTCTATAAATCGAGAACGGCATTAGGTTTATACTCGCTCCTAAGTCACATAGCGCTTTACCCTCAAATTTATATCCTATAGAGCACGGAATAGTAAATCTACCCGGATCTTTCAACTTAGGTGGGAGTCTTTTTTGAAGAATAGCGCTACACTCTTGAGTGAGTGCTACTGTCTCATCTATTCCAAATTTTCTCTTTTTGGATAAGATATCTTTCATGAATTTAACGTAACTCGACATTTGCTCTAAAGCTTCAGCGAAAGAGATGTTAATTTGTAATTTCTTAAATATCTCGACGAACTTTTGGAATTGTTGGTCGAGCTTACTCTTCTTTAACCGTTGAGGAAACGGTGGCGGTGGGTATACTTTCACATTATCTTTCCTCTTAACGTAGTCGGTGATCGGTTCTCTCTTCCTTTCTCCTAAAACTTCCACTTCCTTCTCAGAAAAGTCATCTAGTCTCAATTCTTTCTCGGGAATACAAGGGGTTCCCTCCACCAACTCTTTTTCTTCATCACTCTTTCTACCCAGTTCATGTGTAGGCACACTCACTAATTCCTTACCACTTCGGAACTCGACTGCTTTACAATGTTGGTTATCTCCCTTTGGATTTGGAGTGGTATCCGTTGGAAGTGTGCCTGGTGGCCTAAGACTCAAGGCGTTGGCAATTTGACCTAACTGGGATTCTATCATGCGTACTGACCCCTCTAGATTTGAAATGTGTACATCTCTCTTTTGCATCGACTCCATAATCATCTCATCAGTCAGTTTCCTAAAAATACTAGGTTGATTAAAAGCATTATTATGTTGTGGATATGAGTTATTCAGATTAAATTCGAGTGACTGGGTCGCTCTCGCATTATTCTTCCAAGAGAAATTTAGATGATTTCTCCACTCTGGATGGTAGTGATTTGCAAAACCTGGTGGTACTTGCCTTGGTTGGCCTCTGACATAGTTTGCCTCCTCTGTCATTTGATTTAGTTGTTCAACTGTTAGGGGTGCATTAGGTGTAGAGGTAGATAACAAATCTAACCTCTTATTAATTAGATTAAACTAGGATGTCATTTGTGCAGCTAACGATGTAATCTGGTCCACTTGATGGACTCCAGCCGGTTAAGTATTACCTTGTCTCTCATAAACCTGATAATTATTAGAAGTAAGATCTTCTAATATTATGTAGGCGTCTTCGGGATATTTTTTCATTAAGGAACCGCCCGCGGCTCCATCCACTAAAATCATGGTTGTCGTTTGCAAACCATTGTAGAATGTAGATACTTGTTGGTGTTGGGTTAATCCGTGGTGTGGACATTTTTGCAATAACTCTTTAAAACGCTCCCACGCCTCATAAAGAGTCTCCCCATGATTTTGCATGAACGTAGTTATGTCCCTAATGAGCTTAGTCGTCTTCGAGGGTGGGAATACTTATTTAGAAATTTTTCTACTAAGTGATCCAATGTGGTAATAGAGTCATTGGGTAATGAGTCTAACCAGTCTTTCGCCCGTCCTTCCAATGAAAATGGAAATAGCCTCAACAAAATTGCATCTTCGGACGCTCCATTAAATTTGAACATGTCACGAATCGCTAAGAATTTACGTAAGTGAGAGTTCGCATCTTCATGACTAAGACCTCCAAATTTGTTATATTGTACTTGTTGCATAACTAGTGGGTTCATTTTAAAGTTGTTTGCCGCAATTGCGGGTCGCGCGATACTAAAGTGTAAACCTCCTCTTAAGGGTGTATTATAATCGCGACACGTCATTCGTGGCGCAGCGTCTTGACCATTATGGTCCACTTGTCCTTCATGATTATTCATATTCTCGTGATCGTTATTATCCATCTCTTGATGAATAATATTCAGCGTTCTACAAAGTTTTCTGTTTTGTCTACACGTACGCTCTATTTCTGAATTGAAAGGCAAAAGTTCAGAAGTTCGATGTCTGGACATGCACAAACAGAATTACAGATATCAGTAACCATACAAACAATACAAGATAAAGTAACAAAACAAGAACTTGAGCTCTAAATACTCGGGTTTAACTAATATTGCAAGAGATAAAACACTAAATAAGTCGCACCTCCCCAACAACGGTGCCAAAAACTTGATACGCCAAAAATAGTATACACAATTAACCGCAAGTGTACGTGCCGTGTCAAGTAATAAATAGTAAGTAAGGATCGTTCCCTCGAGGAGATGGTGAATTCAGTGCTTGCAATTACTAGTCGTGTCTTTTCTTTAAATTTAAGAAGAATAAGATGATGGTTTCAGAATACTAGAATCTTAAAATAAACTTCTAATTACTAGAAAGAAACTAAAGATCCGGGAGAGAAATACTTGGTTACAAGTTATCAAAAGATAATCTTGTATCATGATTTCCTAAGTCTAATGTGACAACCCATGAAAATAGTTTTGTGATGATGAGTGGTGAAACGTCTGACAACGATTTTAGAGAAGAAATCTGTACCTCTCGATATCGGAAGTCCCTAGCTCTCTGTTACCTCGTAGGTGAAACAAGACCCGCATAAAGATCGAAAACCAAAGTTGCTAGCATCAAAGGGAAATAACTTTCTCCCTTCAAATGTTATACCGACTCTACGATATACTTATGCAACTGCTCTCTTGATTTATGAAGCGTAGTAAAAAGATGAAGTCTTGACCAAAGATTTCGAATTAAAGATCATAGATTCAATACAAACAATCACCAAACATTCATAACTAAGGATAATTAAGAATTTGTCATCATAAAAGAAATAGTACTCTCACAATACAAGATTAAAATAAGTTAGTTCATCACGATGGAGAGAACACACCACCAAACAAGAAAGATCTTACAGCACATGGTGGGAGAAATGCAAAACAAAGCAGGAATTCACTCTCCGATGTGTGTAAAACCAGTCTGCCTCCAAGATCCGGCGTGCCCTAGTTCTTCTTCTTCTCCAAGACAAGTCCCCTTTTTCTCTCTTTTGGATCCACCAAAATTCCCTCTTTTCTGTGTTCTTTTTCCCCTTAAAAATGTCTGGTCACTATTCAAAAGATGCGACCTTTCATTTTGAAAAGGGCGCAAAAATTCGAAATTTAAATGCTGAAAACCGTCCAGGAGACGTTGCAACCTTTTTTCTCTTAGTGTTGCAACCTTTTTCCCAAATTTTGATATTTGGCAGATTTCCATTCCCAAGCAAATTCTTCTTGCGCATCTAGTAAGAATACAATAGAAAGAGACCCAATTAGCCTTGAATTGAATAGCCGCGTAATATGTCGGAAATAATGACCTAGATAACTTCTTTTTAGAATTTATCAACGACCTCGGGGTAAAAAACACTTGGCCTCCCCGGGAGGTGCCACCGGCCCAGCCTAGCTAGTGAGATCCTGAGCAGTGGGACCATCTCGGAGCAAAAGGGACTTGGCCTCCACGAGAGGTACCACCAGCCCTGCCTAGCTAGTGAGAGCCTGGACAGCGGGACCGTCTCGGAGCAAAGAGAACTGGGCATCCACGAGAGGTACCACTGACCCTGCCCAGCTAGTGAGAGCCTGGGCAGCGGGACCGTCTCGGAGCAAAAGGGACAAGGCCTCCACGTACAAGAGGTACCACCGACCCTGCCCAGCTAGTGAGAGCCTGGACAGCGGGACCATCTCAGAGTTGAGAGAATTGGGCATCCACGAGAGGTACCACCGGCCCTGCCCAATTAGTGAGATCCTGGGCAGCGGGACCGTCTCGGAGCAAAAGGGACTAGGCCTCCACGAGAGGTACCACCGGCCCTGTCCAGCTAGTGAGAGCCTAGACAGTGGGACCGTCTCGGAGTAGAGAGAACTGGGTATCCACGAGATGTACCTCCGGCCCTGCCCAGCTAGTGAGAGCCTGGGCAGCGGGACCGTCTCAGAGCAAAAGGGACTTGGCCTCCACGAGAGGTACCATCGGCCCTGCCCAGCTAGTGAAAGCCTGGACAACGGGACCGTCTCGGAGCAAAGAGAACTGGGCATCTACGAGAGGTACCACCGGCCCTGCCAACTAGTGAAAGCCTGACAACGGGACTGTCTAGGAGCAAAAAAGAACTTACTCTCCCCGAGACACATTCGACCAAACCAGCTAGTGAGAGCCTAGATGAGGAGATCCTCTCGGGGGTGGGACTTGCTCTCCCCGAGGCACATTCGACCCAACCAGCTAGTGAGAGCCTGGATGAGGAGATTCTCTCGGGGGTGGGACTTACTCTCCCCGAGGCACATTCGACTTAACCAGCTAGTGAGAGCCTGGATGAGGAGATCCTCTCGGGGGTGGGATTTGCTCTCCCTGAGGCACATTCGACCCAACCAGCTGGAGATCCTCTCAGGGGTTGGAACTTACTCTCCCCGAGGGACATTCGACCCAACCATCAAGTGAGAGCCTGAATGTGGAGATCCTCTCGGGGGTGGGACTTGCTCTCCCCGAGTCACATTCGACCTAATCAGCTAGTGAGAGCCTGGATGAGGAGATCCTCTCGGGGGTGGGACTTGCTCTCCCCGAGGCACATTCGACCCAACCAGCTAGTGAGAGCCTGGATGAGGAGATCCTCTCGGGGGTTGGAACTTGCTCTCCCCGAGGCACATTCGACCCAACCATCTAGTGAGAGCCTGGATGGGGAGATCCTCTCGGGGTTGAGACTTGCTCTCCCCGATGCACATTCGACCCAACCAGCTAGTGAGAGCCTGGATGAGGAGATTCTCTCGGGGGTGGGACTTGCTCTCCCCGTTGCACATTCGACCCAACCAGCTAGTGAGAGCCTGGATGAGGAGATCCTCTCGGGGTTGGGACTTACTTTCCCCGAGGCACATTCCACCCAACCAGCTAGTGAGAGCCTGAATGAGGAGATCCTATCGAGGGTGGGACTTGCTCTCCCCGAGGCACATTCGACCCAACCAGCTAGTGAGAGCCTGGATGAGGAGATCCTCTCGGGGGGTTGGAACTATCTCGGAGTAAAAAATACTTGACCTCCACGAGAGGTCAACCTGCCCTGCCAGCTAGTGGGAGCCTGGTCAGTGGAACCATCTCGGAGCAAAAAGTACATGGCCTCCACGAGAGGTCAACCTGCCCTGCCAGCTAGTGGGAGCCTGGTCAGCGGAACCGTCTCGGAGCAAAAAGTACTTGACCACCACGAGATGTCAACCTGCCCTGTCAGCTAATGGAAGTCTGGTCAGCGGAACCATCTTAGAGCAAAAAGTACTTGACCTCCACGAGAGGTCAACCTGCCCTGCCAGCTAGTGGGTGCCTGATCAGCGGAACCATCTCAGAGCAAAAAGTACTTGACCTCCACGAGAGGTCAACCTGCCCTGCCAGCTAGTGAGAGCCTGGTCAGCGGAACCATCTCGGAGCAAAAGTACTTCACCTCCGCGAGAGGTCAACCTACCCTGCCAGCTAGTGGGAGCCTTGTCAGCGGAACCATCTCGGAGCAAAACGTACTTGGTAAAGAAAAAAGACATTACATACAACCTACCCTGACCTAACCTGGCAGGGGATACTCATTACAAAGAAAATACATATGGAACTCTGGGCGAGTTAGGGTGAGATCTCTCCACTCACTCCCTATTCCTTGGGCCCTCGGTTCCTCCCCCCTGAGTGATTCCTCTTTCGCCTTTTTCTCCCTTGGCCGACCGCCAAAACTTGATGTGGTGGAGATAGGAGTTGCCTGGATGCCTGCCTCCCTGGGGCACTCTCGCCTAACCACCTTGGGGCTATCTCGCCGAGATCCCTTGAAGATGTCTCGCCGAGAGGGGTGGAAGTCGAGCAGTCACACCGAACGACAATACTTCGCAGCATCTCCATGATGTCTTGGATGGATGCCATGAACTCTTCCCTCATAACAAAGGGAGATGGGTTGGGGGTCTCGCGGGGGTCATCACTACCTCCCTGATCTCCAGCCATGACACTCTCCTGAGATCTTCTGTGCTGGTCACTCTCCACGCTTACCGCACTAAAAGTGTTGAAGCCAAAATTGACCTCTGTGGAGTTCGGGGTCCCTAGAAATGGGTGACCTCACACTTACTGCACTCAGGGGGTGTCACGGACTAAAGGCTCAGGAAACTAGGAACACACCCTCGGCTCTAGCGTGGAGGTCCCACCTCACACCCGGAAGACCTTGGAGATCTCCCACTCCCTAGCCAATGCTGAGCTAGGGTGCCTTGGAGGATGAAGAGAGAGTGAAGAAGTGATGCTCTCCAAGGCACCCTTAAGGGACTATTTATTGTTTTTTGGGAATGGTCTGCAAATAACCAACATTCACTGCTCTGAAAATTACCGAAATGCTCCCGGATTGGCCTGCCAACAGCCAAATCCCGCTGTTCTATGCGGCTAATTACAGTCCACCAGGGAGAGTCCCTCAAGACGGGTGAACTGGAGGTTAGCCGGGAAGCGGGGGGCGGCATGGGCGGATAGGCGGCCTGGGCGAGGCGGCGGTCTGGCGAGCTGAGGCCTGGCGAGACGACGGCCTGGGCGAGGCAGTGGTCTGGGCGAGACAACAGTCTGGTGAGCTGAGCCCTGGCGAGACGACGGCCTGGCGAGCTGAGGCCTGGCGAGACAGCGACCTGGGCGAGGCGGCGGTTGGCGAGCTGAGCCCTGGCGAGACGGCGGTCTGGCGAGCTGAAGTCTGGCGAGACGGCGGCCTGGGCGAGGCGGCGGTCTGGCGAGCTGAGGCCTGGCGAGACGCGACCTGCTGCGGCCTACTTGCGGGCTGGGGCGGTCTGCGAGCTTGGGCCTGGGTGACTTTTCAAAAGGGGCCGGGGGGAGATAAATATTTCCTCCTCCTACTAGTATATTACGTAGGTCCGCCCAAAATTGGCCTCCAGGAGTGCAAAACTCCCAAAAAACTTAAAAAACGTACACTAAGGTGGCGTTTGGTTCGGCTGTTAGGCTGCGATGCGGCTGGAAAGCACCGGAGTTTTGATAAAAAGCGGTGTTTGATTTAGGTTATTTTGAAACCTCCATTTATTAGGAACCGCAGTTTTCTTCTATGACCCATCCGCAGCAAATTTCTCCGGTCTCGCGCAACAGTTCCGCTTTTCTTCTCCCGCGCGACATTCCCGCCTCATTCTTCTTCTCCCGTGCGAGGCTTCTTCTCCGGCGCGCCATTCCCGCTCCTCCCTCCTCCAAAGCTCGGACGGCAGTGGTTCGGCATGGACGCTTCTTCTCCCGCGCAACATTCCCGCTTCTCCCGCGCGATCTGGGCGCATATGCGACCCTTCTCCCTGTGCGCCTCCCGATCTCCCGCCTCCCGTCCTTCCCTTCTTCTTCTTCTTCTCCTTCTTCTTCTTCTTCTTCTTCTTCTTCTTCTCCTTCTTCTTCTTCTTCTTCTTCTTCTTCTCCTTCTTCTTCTGCGCCGTCGAGAGCTCGAGATCCTCACGATGAGCGGAGCGCGACGAGAAAGAGGGGAAGATCGCTCTCCTCACACACCTCTCCTCGTATCTCCTTCCTAGCCCTGCATTCCCGATTCTCATGGTCCTCTCTCACTCGATCTCTTTCTCTCTTGATACGGATTTGCTTTCTGTTTTGATTTGATTTGGTATTTCTCTCATCCTTGATCGGGATCTGTAATTCGTTGGACTCGACAATCTGCTAGCTGTAAGGCTGGTTGTCTTAAGATATTCCTTTCAATATCTTGGATATATTGAATTCTTCTCCATTTCTCCACTAATTGTTTAGAGAAATATGTGAAACTGAGACAGTAAAGGAAGAAAATTTGAAAACATGAAATCTCTTTACAATTGTTCTTTCAAAAGAGAAGATGATAGATAGTGCTGCATCATGTCCACAACTTTAGCTTTTTTCTTCTCTCCAAATATTGTTTTGCTGGCGATGACAATAAAAGGCTGGACTTACAGCTACCCCGGAGCTTTGTTCTGGCAGGGGGCTGTATGATGTGAACATCATCAAAGTTGTTAGCTGAGCCAGCCTCATGTATATTGTTACTATAGAACCATATATCCCCATTTACTTAAACATTTGTGTTCTCTTTAGTTAATAATTTATTGCATCATCATATAGAAATGATGAATCATTTTCATATCTCAAACTGATATGGTTAATCTTGTAAAATTTCATCTGTAGTGAACTGAAGGCTTCTATACATTGGGACGGTGATGATATTTTAGGAATTCATCCAGTCTTTAACATGTTAGCTAGTTATTAAACTAGCCTAGAGGTTCTTTTTTTCTCGGGGAGCAGGACCCTGGTGGGGATCTGTAATTCGTTGGGTTATATTTAGCTTGTATGCATTGAACATTCATGAGATGTGGAAGTGAAACAGAGGTACGGATTTAAATCAACCACAGATTCACGAGAATTCGAATACTCGATTAGCTGCAGCAGATTTGGAACGAATTTCATGAAGCACTTCAAATTACTACTTCCTAGCTCACGGATTACAGTTTGTTTCAGATCTGAAAATTACAGGAAAATTCAGGATGAACAAAATTGCTTAACATTTGCATTAGAAAACATTTTGCACTCAGAAAATTGCATAACATTTTCAAATTTGGCCCAAACAGTTTTTTTTATTAGGAAAAAAATTTTACTCAAAACTCCGTTTTGTATCCAAACAACTTTTAAAAAAAACTCTGTTTTCTAGAATCAACACTTTTTCTATCAGCAACAGTTCATCAGCAGCTTTCCATCAGCAACAGCCCAACCAAATAGAGCCTAAGTCTTGTGCCTTGTTTGAGGCCTACTCTTCGCGAATACAGGGTTGTACAGCGTCGTCGAGTGGAACCAGATCAGCGCCATCAAAAACTCTTGTACTTCTCACTATATTTTATTGTTATTTTACGTTTGTTTCATCTAGTGAACGTTCAGATGCTCTATGCTTCTTCGATATCCGCGTACATTGGAGTTTCAGTATCTAGCCGAGCGTTGTACCTTGGAGAAGTGAGCATCGGTTGAAAGCCCTGTCAGAGGGTGGTGCAATTTCTTTAGGGCAGTGATTATATGTCTTACCCAGGCTCGATTCCTTAACTTAATGTTGTATCTAATTTCATGTCTTTTTAAATACTTTTTCATTTATGAAAATTATTATTAGTAAAATTGAAAATAAAATAAAATTTCTAACAATCTATAGAAGTTGATTTTCGCATCATAATCTTCTGCGAAAGAGTCATGTTGGACTATCATTGCACAAACCGCCAAGTACCATTGAAAGTCCATCGTTGGATATTCTTTGGTAAATCCAAGAATAGAAAGAATATTTGAATATTTATTAAGTATGTCTATTAGTACATGATAATTTTGCAAAAAATATTTTATTTATATTAAATTGTTTTAATATTTATTGATGCAAAATAATTAATATCAATAATATTGTATATAATTATTATGATATGGTGCTTAATATATAATGTTTTTTTAATGTGATATAATAATTATTATTATAATTTCTTTAAATAATTATAATAAATATGTATATAATTATTATATACATAGATATAATAATTATATACATAGTAACATAGATATAAATATATAATAGATAAATTAATATGTTTAATAGTTAAAATTTATTGATGTTAATATTATCATATATACATCATATATGTATAATAGTATATGTATATAAATAATATTAATCTTTATATAATAAAGATTTATATTATAAATATTTTAAATGTAAACCTTTATATAATAAATAATATTAATATAATATGAACAATTACATATTTATATAAATATTTATATCATAAATATTAATATTAAATATTATTCATATTTATATTAGGAAATGATATATTCTGAATAGTTTATTGAAATTAAATAATATGGATTTTACATGGACATGTAAATTTAGAATCAATAGAAAAATAATAAAATTAGATTTATTACATAAGATAAATAAATTATCTAATTTTAGATACAAAATTTATGTCCTCTCGAATTTGCTAGAAAATATTTTAAAATCATAAATAAAACATATACATATTATGATTAATGTTTGTGATTCAAATCATCAACCTGATAGAAGTGGGTATAACTATTTTGTAACATTCATAGATTATTTTTTTTTAAAAAAATAGTTTTACATTTACCTACTAAAAGCTTTATTAAGATTACCATTTTTTAATATATACATATATTTATTTATTTAAAATCAAAGTTGAAAATCAAATGAGTTTCACCAATAAAGTTATTTAAGTTTAGAAAATAGAAACTTCATATTCTTAAAATTTTTTATTCAAAAAAAGATAAATCTTAAAATTCATTTTATTTTATTATTTATACCTCTATTACTAGTACAAATACATTTTACATTACTAATCATCAAGTAAATGAAATTTCTATTTTTTTTAAAACCTGTAATGTGGTCTATCTTGAAAATAAAAACAAAAGATGACATATTAACTTTAAAGTATAGTCATATATTTTCTTATTTACCTGTCAATTCTCTTGCTTATTGATTGTTTTAATTGATTCTGATATATCTAATTCAAAGATAAATACGCTTATGAAATTCAGGTACAAGTCTGATAAGCAAAAGAATGAAAAATGTGATATCACAAAATATGTAAAGTCAAAATTAAATATGACTGAAGACAATTCTTGCATATACTAATTTTTGAAGGAAAGCCAATTCACTATATCCAAATTAATGGACATTTATAGAGATTTTTTGTTAGCCCAATGTTGCTCGTTCACATTAGATGGTCCAGTCTTGGATTGATTGGCCGAAACAAGTCTCCAACCGGTCGATCCGCTTTAGTTGCACAATCAAACCGATTGTTCTAAAATAAGAAGCTGCATACCAGTTGTTGTTTTTAGGTGGCGGCCGGAGCAAGGGCTTCCGGCGTTCTCCAGCGACGGAACCTAGATGGTGGGATGCGTTTTAAGTTTTATGCTAATAATTAAGGGAATTGATAATCGCAAGTCATATTTGGCTATTTGTACCTCAAATATCATTAATATTTAAAATTCTTTTCCCAAATAAAAAACCCTATTTGTACCCCATGTTCTTCCGCCTCCCGTGAAAAACGACTCCTCCTAAATCCGCCTCTGAGTTTCGACGGACCGCTCTCCGCTTCCGGCTGCCAGGCGTGCCTCACCCTTGCTCCCTCCACCCCGCCCGACCTGCTCTCTTGCGCCGGCAACCTCCCTGTTGCCGCCCCCGATGAGTTTTTTCTCATCTCTTCTCATTTTTTCCGGTATAAAAACCTAAATTTTTTTGAAATCCTTGATGCAGCCGCCGCCCTTGATTGCTTCTCCCTGGCCGGTGTTTTCTCTAACAACGGCGACCTCCCTATTATCACCCTCTGGTGAGTTCTCTCTCATATTCTCTCAATTTTTTCTCTCTAATAATCTAGGTTTTTTGAAAATTCTCGAAAAAATTATTGATATAGGTTTTAGATTCTTGTTATTGATACCACATTCTCTTCGGTGAATCCCCAATATGAGTTTTCAATTTTTTCCTACCCTAAAAGTTCTAGGTTTGGGTTATTGATATGAGTTTTTAATTTTTCTCCAAATGCATATTTGTAATTATTTGTTTATATATGTTACATTGAAATGAATTCAGACGATGTTATGTTATTGACAAACGTTGAATGACTTAAAGATAACCCGGTTGATCTTGGTATTTATTTTCGTACAAATATAACTTTTTCAAGTAAGAAAGAATGAGATGCATTAGCCCAAGTATTACAAAGATTTTGAGGTTTGTTATCATTATTTTAAGGGTAGATAATCTCACTGCAATAGCAAAACCTATGGTAATTCTAGGTTGTGATAGAGCCGGATCTTCTCGTGATAGTCAAAATAAGAAGGGTTATATAAAGAAAAATATCAAAAAATTAAGTTCTAAACATTATGGATGTAAGTTTGCACTGAATGAGCATCGTGAAGAAAATAATGAATGAGCAATTGAAGTAAAAAATGGTTTATATAATCATGAATTTGTTCACTTAGAAGCACACCTATACAATGGTAAGCTTGATGAAAATGAGCAGAAGATTGTGTCTGATATGTTTAATGCTGAAGTTAAGCCACACAAAATATTGTCATCATTAAAGAAAAGAAAATCGGAAAATACAATGACTATCAGAACTATATATAATGAGAAGGCCAAGCTGTATCGCAGTCAATTAGAGAGTGGAACTCCAATTCAATATTTGTTTAAATGCATTAGTTATCAGTTTTCATCAAGTGCATGTGACTACTAATTGTTTGGAGAGTGTTTTCTTTGCCCATCCAACTCCAGTTTGTTCGAGCAATATGTTTTCAAATGTATTCTTGATAGATTGCACCTATAAGACTAACCAGTACCATTTGCCATTAATCTGCATAGTAGGTATTGTACAACCTGTATTCGTCGAGGATGAGTCCTACCACAGTCAGGTTAGCAGAAGTCAAGGTCAACAAGTCAAGACAGAAGTCAAAATCAGTGCGCAAGACTGCAGAAGGCCTGGGCGAGTATGACGAGCTCCCCTCGCATACTCGCCAGGTAGGCGAGTAGGCGAGATACTCGCCCAGCCCATGCGAGTTTCCCTTGGAAGTCGCCTAGTCGCCAGGAGGTGGGGTATAAATATGACCCCCCTCCCCTTGGATTTCCCTATAAATAGGACCCCAGGGGTACGAGGTGAGACACTGAAAATCCTCTGTAGGATATTTGCGAGCTCTCCTTTCAAGATACTAGCCGGGCCTTTGGATTCCTTTTCATTAGAGACCAGGTCGCGACCTTGCGACTTAGTCATCAGCTAGTCTCCCTCGTACCTAGTTCGACCATTTTTGGTTGAGAAGGGACTGCTCCTTTCTGTTGAGATTAAAATTATCCATCATGTCACATGTATGTGGGACCGTGTTTGGTTTCCCCATAGCATTCCAGGTCTGGGTATTGATCCTGGTGGTCCCCCTGGCGGAATATCCCTACGGGCCTGTGTTTGGGGTTAATCCCACACCGCCTGCAACTTTCTCCCCTCCATGTTCATGTATCGCCACCCTTCATCTCAATACCTGGGTTTTGAGATGAACTGTTGGGTTGGAGGGTTCTTTCATGGTATCAGAGGAGGTTGTCCTGCTGCGGGGGTGTGTTGAGATTAAAATTATCCAGCAGGTCACGTGTATATGGGACCGTGTTTGGTTTCCCCACCGCGTTTCAGGTCTGGGTGTTGACCCCAGTGGGTCCCTCTGGCGGAATATCCCTGCGGGCCTGTGGTTGGGGTTAATCCCACACCGCCTGCAACTTTCTCCCCTCCGTGTTCATGTACCCCGCCACCCTTCATCTCAATACCTGGGTTTTGAGATGAACTGTTGGGTTGGCGGGTTCTTTCACTTTCGAGCATCCGGGTACGTGGTGGGACCTTTCTGCCGCAACATCTGGGGTCCTGTTTGCCTTCGTTCTTCATCCTAGTCATCCTAGCCGTCTGGTCTTACCCCTGAACCGGTAACCTTAGGCGGCTTTGATCTGAATTCTGAGGTTGTGATTTTTCCTGGCTTCAACAGATATGCCATCCACCAATCAAATATTTTTCTCATTTACATTCATGCCCAACGAGACAAAAGTCAGTTATATCTGGACATTACAATGTTTCAAGTTTCTGTTTGATGAAAATATTTTGCCTAATCTATTTGTTACAGATCAAAAAATTGCCTTGATGAATGCTATCAAATTTGTGTTATCGCAAACTACCAATATTTTATGTCAAATTCATATAAACTGGGATATTTTGGCACATTGTAAAAAGTATTTCACAAGGTAAAAAATGAGATAAATACTTAGGTGTATGACAACAACTAGTTAATTCACAGTCTGAAAATGAATTTCACTTCCGGCATAGCCAAATGTTGAATGATTACAGAACAAAATATCAAAAGGTGTTTTCTTTTGTCACAACATGGATAGAGCCTTATAATGAATTATTTGTTTCATGTTGTGTAGATAGGTATTTGCATTTAGGGAACACATCGACAAATCGTATAAAGGGCGGACATAGCCAACTTAAAAGGTTTTTTGAAGTATCAATTAGTAATCTAAATACGATATGAACAACATTTGATCAGATAATCTAACTTGCAACATACAAAAATTAAAAAAATGTTTGGTCACAGTAAGATTCATGTGGGCACGGGTTACAAATGTTCTCTTTATTCTAATCTTATTGGTAGTGTTTCTATCGCGACGTTAGAAATAATAAAGAAGGAAGTAGATTCAATAAAAAATATTGGTTTGGATGCGGGCTAGTGTTCACATAATAGTAGATATACGATGGGCCTACCTTGTGCACATGAGTTAGAGTCGTATGTTAAGCATGGTAATCCTTTGCCGTTATGGATGATGAGCAAACAATATAATCAATTAACTTTACTTGATAAACAACCCGAACTCAACATCAAGGTAAAGTCAAAGGATGCAAACGACATAGAAAAAGATGTGGAGGAAATACTAAAAAAGTATAGCCACATAAGTGATCTAAAAAAAAGAGAGATTAAAGGAAAGTTGCATGAAATTGTCAATCCGGAGGCTAGTCAAACTACGAAGTCTAAAATGTCAACTAAAACTAAAGGCCGTCCGAAGAAAAGTACAAAAAAGTTTATTAATAACTACAAATATACAAAAAGAGTCTTCTCATTTTGAGCATGTTCTACTTCATGTGCAACAAAAATTCAAGACAAAGATGATCAAGGTAGCAAAAAATTTCTGATTAGAAGAAGTGGATTTTTGAAGAAAGTTCGTACACAAATGTCGCTGCATATGCAGACACATATTGTTGATACCATCGATGTTATTGGAGATGGTCATTACGGCTTTAGAGTTATTAATATGGCACTAGACATGAGTAATAATTGGATGCAAATCCGTCGTGATTTAATAAGTGAAGTACATAATAAAAAAGTGTTATATAATGAGATATATGGAGTCTCGAGGACAATGAAATTACTTAAGTCTCTTGAATGTTGAGTGGTTCCAACCCCTCTTGAAAGTGAATGACAATGCCTAATATTGGGTTATTTGTGACGCCGTGCTATAACATTTTGTTGTGTACTATTCAACCCAACAATCATTCACATTTCTACTATTGTATTCAGCTACTACAACTATTCGAAAGATTGTTTATATGGAATATATAAATGACAATCACTTCATCATATTGCGGATGAGAGAAGATTATATAATGCCACAAATATTTCATGTATGAACGAGATATCATGAACAACAAGAGGATGAATGAAATATATCATATATCACAAGACTTCTTTAATCATAAGGTATGCATATTTAAAAATTTTTATTCATTGTTTATTACACTTTTTTATCATATGTAATCACAATTTTTTTTCTTTCATAATGGTATTTTAAGGGCAGTTTGATGACCTTTTTGAATTTTTTTTTTGAAAACTTTGGATGATCATAATGATTTAAAACAAAAAGTACGAACAATGTTTTAGGATTTTTTGGGATGCAACGAAATCAAGGGAAAATAAAGCTCATAATTATCTCACATGTTTTTGTATTTTAATATTTTGTGCACTTGAATTTTTGATAAAAATATATTGATTGTTAATATGTATTTGACAAAAATGTCAACATAGATTTGACTATTTTTATTAGAAACTCATTGTATATAACATTAATTCTAAAAATTTAATTTTTGTGAGATATGAATATTAATTTTAATTACATTTATAATTCTGTGAGATACTAATATCGATGGATACAAATAGTCAAGTATGAATCCTATGATTCACTGCAAATATAAATTGCAGAAATCTCATAAAGTTATTTAATTTAATAATTTATGTAAGATTACAAGGCGGTCCGTACTCTCCACCGGATACGAGTAAAACAACCGAGAGGTGGAAATGAACCAAACTCCCCCGCTCTCTCTCTTCCCCTCACCTCTCTCTCTCTCTCTCCATCCCTTCTTTCTCGCTCTATCATCGCCTAAAAGGCCGCTGACCAATTCCCAAGCACCACAGCATAGTTGTTGAAAGCAGAAAGCAGAGCAGAGGAAAGCAGAGCGAGAGACTGCTTCGGATCTGTGAAGAAAGAAAAAAAAAACTCTCAAGAACCCAGAAGAGAAGATCCCTTCCAATTCTATAACCCTACCGCCGCCTTCCGCCGCCCTCCGCCTTTTCCTCTGCTTCTGATGGAGACCGACGATCAGGAGCAGCAGAAGCATCGATGCAAGGTTTGCGCGAAGAGATTCCACAATGGAAGGTCCCTCGGCGGCCACATGAGGTCACACGTGCATTCCTCACCGCCGATTACAGGGGAGAAGGAGA
The DNA here is from genome assembly GCA_039583875.1 of Platanthera guangdongensis. Classification (NCBI taxonomy): domain Eukaryota; kingdom Viridiplantae; phylum Streptophyta; class Magnoliopsida; order Asparagales; family Orchidaceae; genus Platanthera; species Platanthera guangdongensis. The sequence continues at coordinate 161,505,994 of CM077160.1, read as the reverse complement.
AGCTCGAGCGGAGCAGAGTTCAAGTGAGTGTGCGATTAGGGTATTGCCTTCGGGAGAATCCCAAGAAGACATTCAGGCTTTCGGATTTCATCGGGGAAGATCACGGAGACTCTTGGAAGCAGTGTAAGCAGTGCGGCAAAGCTTTTCCTTCTTGTAAAGCTCTTTTCGGCCACATGAGGTGCCATTCTGATAAAACTTGCCCACGAAGCTTTGGGGACGATGAAGAAGAACGAGAAAAATCTATGGGAGAGGGGAAGAGTTCTATGGGGAGCTTCGCCGATGACAATGAGCCCCTTCTACCGGTTCCCAAGAGAAAGCGCAGGTCTAAACGGGCTTCTCCGGCGATTGTTTCCGTCGTCTCCTCTTCATCATTGTCTGGTTACGAGCCCGAGCAGGAGGAAGTTGCAATCAGTCTCATGATGCTTTCCCGAGACGTCAGCGAGTTCTCCGATAAGAATTCCTGGGTTTTGGATGCGGAGGAGGAGGAAGAAGACGACTCTGTGGATGCGTCCATGCCTAATAAGATCCCAATTTCTGCTTTACTTCGTAAGAAAAGATCGTTGTTTTGCAACAATGACAACTCCTTCAATGGATTCAACGTTATGGGAAGTAGATTTCAATGCGCAACCTGCAAAAAGAGCTTCCATTCCTACCACGCTCTCGGCGGCCACCGTGCCAATCACAAGCGAAGTAAAAGTTGCTGCAGCCAAAACACCATCTTTGGTGTCACCGGCCAACACACGCCGGCGACCGCTGGCAAGAGCAGTCTCCATGAATGTGACCTCTGTGGAAAGATCTTCTCGTCCGGCCAGGCGTTGGGAGGGCACAAGAGGTCTCATTTGGTCTCCAATTGTGGCGGAGAAAATGAAGGGGATGATCATCAGGCAGCCGAGGTGCAGAATCCGGTGAGTGCGGCGACGGCCGATGTTTCTGAGCAGCTTGACCTCAATCTACCAGCTCCGGCGGATGAGTTGTCAAGCAATTTGAAAGCTTGGTGGGCTGGAGTAAGAAGAACATGAGAAGAACATGCATCGGATGCGGATTGTGTACATACTCTGCATTCAGGTGAATGAAATTCCGATTCCATTGATTAATTCTTTCAGTGTTCCCGGCAAAGGTTAACAAAAAAAAACTGAGATTTTAGCTTCTTTGATGATTCAACTTTCTGGGCTGATTCCCAAAATGAATCGTAGCGACATGTTTGGATGAACAGCCGATGCAGGAATCATCTTTCTTATTTCTTACTGCTTGAATCTTGAATAATTTCCAGCATGAATTGAATTCTTTAATTTGATGGCATCTTTTTCTGCTCGATTGATGTTTGCTCGCAACATGCATGGCTATAGTTTATCGAGAGTTTGGCGGAATGATCTAAAAATCTCTCTCATGTTCTTCAAGTTCATTTTTTGATGCTCCCCTGCTTGTTCTGATTGCTTCAGAAACAGTGAATTATAAAGTTTTTTGTATGGAATTGCATAAATTTTGGATGCTCCGTGCAGTGAAATGAAGCAGGCAATGGTTACTTTCTTCTTTTCTTCTAGCATTAGGGTTTATGTGAGTACCACAGTGAACGTACTACTTGTTGAGGGGAGGGAGAGCATGACTCATTTGGCCTGGCGGCGGTGGTGTGAACCTAAAAAAATCACGCATTTACGCTCAAAACTAGTTTATTTTCTTGACAGCGGTTTTAGTTTCTGTCTTGCCAAACATAAACTTTATGATTTTAGCTTCTGTCTTGCCAAACATAAACTTCATGATAGTTGCATTTTTGATCAAATTTATGGGAGCAAATAAACCGCTCAAAACGAAGCCAAAATTCATATTCTTCTCAAACAAACCAGCAAATATGTCTGAAGCTAGAAAGACCCCATGAGAGCCACAAACGACAGGAAATTGCTTAAGTTCAGGCCAAACTATCAGCTCTAATGCTACTACGGGCGAGCCCCAATCTAGGAGTCGTATGTTGACACCAAGGATATGTTTGGGATGGCTGTAGCGGTGCGAAACTATTGTAGTAAACGCAATCGTGACAATTTACATGTGTTGAACTTTAGGGATAGCATTTTTCGCACAAATTTTACTTTGTGGCTGAATGCGATAATTGGTAATCCAAGTAGAGCTCTAATTACTTGTATTTTTTATAACGGTGTTTATGGGTCTTCTAAACCGGGTCCTTAAGAGGCGGCAATTAGTACGGGTTCAGCCACTTATGAGGACTTTTGGGTTACTGGGTAGGCATTGTATTGTAAAGAACAAGCCTCCACTTGTCGCCCTCTCCAGCTCTCTTTTTTCCCACATCTTCTTGGAAGATAACTTACCACCAAGGACAAGAAAAAAGAAACAAAGCTTTTTTTGCCACGTCAGCCAACCATCCACAGACATTGGCCAGCACATTTATTGTCTTTAGGGTTATTTTCTCTGTAATAATTATGATCGGCTTTGCGTTCAATATAATAATGACATAGAAGGGCATGCTGAGAAGGATAATTTGCAGCTTGTTGAGACATTGTGGAGCATTGTTTAGTCCCGCATTGGATTTGGCTGGACTGGCGCCTTGAAATTATAGCGTTTTGGCAGAATGCATTCTAAATTTTTAAATTTGGCGGAATGAATCCTCTAATTATTTTTAGTTTGACAATTTGCACTCTGATGTTCAAAATTGGGGGTATTTTGATTCAGCCAGAAATCAATTCAGCAAAATTGGTCTGACTGTCCAGTGATTTAGTTTTACCTTTTTACAGTGTTATGTCGAGCTCGACGAGAAGCGTCACGGTGCCGCACCGTTGCGCCGCCTCACTGTGTAGCGTCCATGTACCGTGTCCCTGTGCTGCCTCCCTGCGCCGTCTCCCTCTGCCTCCAACGTCTTCCAGTCTCCCTGTGCCGAGCTCGATGAGAGATCCCGTGCCGACTCCAGTCTCCCTGTGCCGCCCACTTCCTCCTTCCCGGACGACTTCCAGTCTCCCCGCCCACTTCCTCCTTCCATGTGCATGTCCTTTTAGGTAAACCATAACATTCAAAACCCCGTTCAGTTTTAGGGTTTAATTATTTTCTTATATAGATTTTTTTTATTTTGGATTTAAGAATGTCTCATTCTGCTGATTTTGAATGGGAGAATATGTTGATCGATGATCATTGCACTTAAGAAGAATTTCTTTTAGGTAGTAGTAGTGATTATGAATGAATGGAAGAGGAGTCCGATGAAAATGATTTGTCATTTACGAATGATCTAGCGGAAAGTGACTTTGAGTTAGATGATGCATTGTACGATGAAAATATTGATGATGAAATTGAATTGATGTGTATAAGAGAATCAAAACTTATTGTGGAAAAACATGGAGTGCCAATTAAAGATCATGGTAGTCATTCAACGTCCAAATCGGAGAAAGTAAAATCTTCAGATTTATCAAGGAGATGCCAATGATTCTAATTTTGAGTTTAATGTCGGGTTGTGTTTCAATAACACTTCAGATTTTTGGGACGCAGTAAAATGTATGCTACCAAATAAGGAAGACCTATTAAATTTACCAAAAGTTGTAGCGACAAAATTCAAATTACATGTGATTGTGATTGAGTTTTATTTGCTTCTTTCATATCGAAAAATGAGAGAACTTTTCAAGTCAAACCATGAAAGAGGAGCATACATGCTACAGGGTTGCAAATTCTCAACAATGCAAAGCCAAGTTTCTTGCACAAAAAAATTTGAAGTTCAAGGATGGAATGGGTAAACGTGGACGGTGGTTTAGGTCAACAAAGTTGTAGTTGTAGAAAGTGAGATCTCATCGACATTTCTTGTGTACATACAACATCGTGTATCTTCTATCGTAGAGAAAATGTTGAAGACTACGTGGGAAATTAGTACAAAAGAGAGATGTTCATGAATGCTTACGAACATTTATTAAATCCTATCAACTCACAAAAGGAATGACCTTTAGCCAATTTGAATCCTATTGTGTCATGGTCCAACATACAAAACAAACACGGAAGGCCGTCACAAAATGATAGGAGAAAAGAAGCCGATGAATTAGAGGCCGAAAAATATGGAATCACCTAAACCCTAAAATACACATGTTCGAACTGCGGAGAGACAAAACGATGTATCATGCCACATGACATCAACACATTCCACATCTCCTAAAAAATCCAAACTTCTAGTAAGAATTACTTCTTATATTAAGTTTGCAATTTCAGTTATTTTCCCACAAATTATATTTATCTTGCATTATTTTGTTGGTGCGGAGGAAAACTGATGTGAGAAGCTTCGGTCAGGGCATATTGGAGCTCATGCCAGGATGATCGTTAATTTTATTTTGAGTTTCTTCATGCTATCTTGTTGTATTGTTTATGGACGATTAATGTTATCTTTATGTTATGTTTTGGAGAAGTATTTATGTACTGTGTTATGTTATGAGTCTCTTCATGTCATGCTATCTTCCATTAGAGTGTAAAAATTTGTGAAATGTGGAAAATGAGAAATCATGTCGCAGGAACACTTAACCAAACCAAACCAAGTAAATCAGAAACAAACAGAAGAGCAAGAAATCTTGTACTATCAAAAATCATTACAGAGCAATGCATATATGACGAGACATGATTCGCCAATCTACCCGATAAAAGCAAAACAAGAAATCAAAAAACTAGCCGCGCGGAATCAAAGAGTAACTGCCGACTCTGCCGAGCTGCACTACGGAGTCCGCTGAAACTGCTAAATCGCTAGACCGCAACCTAGCCGCGCAGACACCCCGTTATTCCAATGTTAAACTCTGTCTGCAATCTGCTATCCACCTAACCGCGAGCTCGCCTAACCGCCAGATTAATGCGAACAGCTCCTACCGAACTGAACAGACCACCCGAAGCGGACAACTTATTGAACCGGGAAAAGATTGCCAAAGAGAAGACCGTCTGGTCGCAAGCCGCGACCTGCTGCTAAACGTCGATTGTAACCGCATAGTCCGCACTGTTCCATGACTGAAGTCAGAACCAAGGTCTTGGATTCTCAGCGCTGTCCGCACAATCTGTACAACAAAAACTGGTCAAACTTCTCAAACCACGCGGATACAAAAACCTGTCCGCAGTAATTGCCCGAGCTCACTTACTGTTCATTCGTTTGTACTGTTCATGTGATGGGGGGTCTTATTTATAGGTACGAAGAGAAGTGTAGTCACCGCCCTAGCCGATAGGAACGCCACCCTATCTCGCGACGAGTACAAAGCTTATCCGCACAACATAGACACCAAACCAGTCCGCCTTGCTGTCGCGACTAAGTAGGACAGCCAGATTTCCAAGGCCAAAGCTTAGATGTCTGACATACCCGCGGACACTGCGAATACCGTCATCAGTCTGCACACCCTATGGACACAACTCCAGTCCGCACACTACGAGCCCGCAACTAGCATAACAAGATGACAAATGCCGAACACGGCGGACAGAGACATAGTCTGTGCTAGCTGCGCGATCTCCCGGACTGAGCAAACCTAGACTTGATACAAATCCAGACCAAGTCCACACCACCAGCCATCCCTGGTGCGAACACAACGCCAAAGGATACAAGAGCCAGTCCGCAAAAACCGGCGGACTCAATCACCAGTCCTCACTAATCGATGAACTCCACGGTATACACTAAACCGCACCACCAGAGCAAGACCAAGGCACAAGCCATGTCGATCTCTCGAGCTCCAATCCAGTCCGGAACTCAGACTCAGTGAACTCCGTGGATAACAACCCTATCTGCCCGGTTACCTCCTGGGAACAAGCAGCCTGCAGAACACTAGCCGACCTGGCTAGCCACTACCCCTGTCAGCACAGTCCGTGCGGACAGTTCGCCCAGACCGCCACTTTCACTTCAAAAAATTCAACACTCCCCCTTGAAGTGAGAAGTGGAAACCAGCCCCAACAGTCCTCGTTACCGTCCAAATGGCCCCTTCGACAGCGGCTTTGTGAAGATGTCTGTAATGTTGTTCTCGCTCCGCGCATGCTCGACCATAAGAGATCCTTCCAGCACCTTGTCCCGAATGAAATTATGCTCGATCTCAATATGCTTAGTTCTCGCGTGACAAACTAACTTATTAACCAGCTTAAGGGCACTCTCGTTGTCACCGCGTAGCAGAGTGGGACCCCGCACTTCTACATGGACGTCTTCTACTAGCCTCTTAAGCCAGATGGCTTCCCGAGCTGCCAAGAACAAAATCTTGTACTCTGCTTCTGTAGTAGAGACGGACACCGAGTCTTGTTTTTTGTTACACCATAATATGCTTGTTGATCCCCACGTAAAAACATAGCCAGACATCGACTTCCGATCATCTGAGTCTCTCTCATAATCGGCATCAGTATTGTACAACCCCGTATTCGCGATGAGAGGGCCCCAAACAAGGCATAAGGCTTGCCATCGCAGTTTTAAGCTTTTTGAGAGTTTTGCACTCTTGGGGGCCAATTTAGGATCGGCCATCAGAATATACTAGTAAGGGGATGCAATATTTGCCTCCCCTCGACCTGTTGTCAGGGGGCAGGTGCGGCGAGAGGCCCACACAAGGGTCCCGGCCAAGCCGCCCAGCTCTCCTAGCTGCGCAGGCTGGAGCTCTCCTAGCCGCCTCAGCCCGCAGGCCGCCCGGCTTGCCATCTCGCCAGGCCGCCGTCTCGCCAGGACGTCGTCTCGCCAGGCCGCCGTCTCTCCAGGCCGCCGGCTCGCCAGACCGCCGCTCGCCAGACCGCAGCCCGCCCGACTCGCCGTCTCGCCAGGCCGCCAGCTCGCCAGACCGCCGCTCGCCAGACCCGCCCGGCTGGCCGTATTGCCAGGCCGCAGTCTCGCCAAGCCGCCTCAGCCCGCAGGCCGCCCGGTTCCCCGTCTCGCCAGGCCGCCAGCTCGCCAGACCTCCGCTCGCCAGACCGCAGCCCGCCCGGCTCGCCGTCTCGCAAGGCCGCCAGCTCGCTAGACCTCCGCTTGCCAGACCGCAGCTCGCCAGGTCGCAGCTCGCCAAGCAGCCTACTCGCCCGACTTGGACTTTTTTCCCGGCTTGAGGGTCTGCCCCCGGAGGACTACGATTAGCTGCTTAGAACAGTGGGATTTGGCTGTTAGCAGCCCATCCCGGGGGCATTTCAGTAATTTTCAGAGCACCGAAGATTGGTTATTTGCAGGCCATTCCCAGAAAACTATAAATAGACCATGGAGGGTGCCTTGGAGAGCATTGCTTTTTAGCCACTTGAATCCCTCTTTCTTCATCCTCCAAGGCACCTAGCTCAACATTGACTAGGGAGGGGGAGACCACCAAGGTCTTCCGGGTGTGAGGTGGGACCTCCACGCTAGAGTCGAGGGTTTGTTCCTAGTTTCCTGAGCCTTTGGTCCTTGACATCCCCCTTAGTGCAGTAAGTGTGAGGTCACCCATTTCAAGGGACCCCGAACTCCACAGAGACTGATTTCTCGGTTTCAACAAGTATAACCGTGTAGGTTGAAGCTCGTGTCACTCCATAAAGGAGCCCCATATCAGAAGTAGTCTTCGCGTACTTCAGAATATTCTTTGACGCCACTAGATGAAGCTTCTGAGGCTCCGTCATATAACGACTTTCTCGGCCTACAACATAAGCAATATCTTGCCTCATAATCGTCAAGTAAATAAGGCTTCCAAGCAGAGCCCGAAACAGCAAGGGATCTGGATGAACCCTCCCCTCATCACGTCGAAGATTAAGGCCAACATCCGTGGAGTAGAGCAACTCTTCCCTTCCCGCATGCCGAATCACTGAACGATCCATTTTGCATATCCTTTTTGGGAAACGAGTATCCAGCTCTTTCTCCTCTCCACCTCGATCCCAAGGAAGTGGTGAAGCTCACTCAAATCCTTCATCTCGAAATGAACAGCTAGCTCTGCCCAGAGCCTAACTATCTCCTCCTTAGAGTTCCCTGTGACGATCATGTCGTCAACGTACAGCACCACCAAGGCATGAAGTTCCCCATTCTTCTTTACGAACATGCTCGAGTCAGAATTAGAAGCAAAATACCCGCAGAACTGGGGATATTCTGCGATCTTCCCATTCCACGCCTGAGATGCCTGCTTCAAACCGTAAAGGGCCTTCCTAAGCTTGCGGACATGTCCTGGATGATCTTCAGATACGTACCCCGGTGGCTGAACCATGAAAATGTCCTTATCAATTTCTCCATAAAGAAAATCATTCTTTACGTCAAGCTATCACATCCTCCATCCTTAGCAAGACGCCAAGACAATCATCACCTGTACTGAAGTCATTTTCGCAACGGGACTAAATGTCTCCTCATAGTCTTCTCTGTACTATTGGGATAACCCTCGAGCTACAAGCCGAGCTTTGCACCGCTCGATGCTTCCATCCGGCTTCTTCTTCAGCTTGTACACCACTTGCATATCACATGAGTAATGTCATTAATGCCGGGCACAAAATCGCAAGTCTTGTTCTTTCTGAGGGCAGCCATCTCCTCATCCATGACATCATCCCATTCCTTGACTCCAGTGGAGTCTTCAAAGCTAGAAGGCTCTCGCTCGTCCAGAGGGCCTGCGAAGAAACACAGGACAAAGCTCACCATGTTCCCTTCGCTATATTGTGCTGGTGGTTTGATGGTGCTCTTCGACCTCCAAAGAACCAGACCACGATTCACTATCTTCGGTGCTTCCTCTGAATCAGCTCCATTCCCAGACATACTTGGAGCAATGCTCTCCCTGCTTCCTGAACCAGAAGCCTCTGCCCCAGAGCTAGAAACACCTGGAGCTCCTGGTGACACATACATCTCCAACAGAAGATCCTTAGCAACCTCCTTGTAACATCCCAATTTTGATCTTTTAGACCCCCTTCGTGTTATTCGACTCGCTAGGGTTTTGTGGGCTGGATTGGCACTCAAATAGTAGGTTAATGACCTATTGGGTATTATTGGCCCAATAAGTCACTTTCTCCACCTTCCGGGTCACACAGGTCTTTTGTGACTAAAATAAATATTGGACCCTTATATTTGTGTATATCGACTCATTAGCACTTAGTAGGCCAATAAACACACGAGTAGTATGTCATTACCCTAAACTAGTTAAGTTAATTCATCATGATACTTAGTTGAACGTCTTGAATCGTGCAAAGCTGAAAACACCTTGATCCGTCTAAACACACACCAAACCACATAAATACTAACATAATGAGAATCATGACGAATGCACTCCTATCAACTCCAAAATTTTATCAAAACACCCTAAGAATATTTGAAGTATGATGGGCCAATAAGAAAAATAATTAATTTTTTTTAAAAAAATTTAATTATTATTTGAGTAATTAATTTATTAAATAGATTGAAGATTTAAGATAAATAGCAAATAATATTATTATTCGCTCAAATTTTTATCATAGCACCCTAAACATATTTGAAAGAGATGTAGTAATTAAAAGTTATTATTTAAAATATAAATTATTTATTTTGATTTTATTATGTTGAAGACACCAAGTAAATAAATAAAAATAGGAAAATACATTCAAAAATTACGAAAAAATTTCTAACAATCTTTATGACTTCAGAAGGCTGTCATAATTTTTTTGGTTTTAAATAATATACTGTTAATTAATTATTACACTTATAAGCATCTATTAATAGGTTTAAACCCCCATAATAACTCATCATTCAATGTGGCGCCTCGAGATTAATCTGCCCCTATTTCCAAGGCCTTGGGAAGGCTGAACCGGCTGGAGGAGGGCAGATTCACCAAAGAGGAGTAAAAACTCCTCATTAAACCCCTCCCAACACCCCAAGAGACCACCCCTTCCTATATAAACCCCTCAATGGCTAGGGTTTCGTTTTTCATACATCCTACCTCTCTAACCAGCAAGATACCACGCTCCGGCAACCTTCCGACGAGCCTCCTCCACGAACTCCGGCGAACTCCACCACCATGGCCGCTCGACGATCCCCTCACCTAAACGACACGAATATAAGTTCTTACGACTCCTCCCTGCCCTAGATCTCCTTCTTGTCGACCTCCGCTGACTCCGACCACTGGAGACGGCGATCCCGGCCATGGAAGGCTTCAGACCACCCACGTGACCTCCGCCACCATTGCGGGTTTCGACCTAGCATGGGGCGTGTGAAGGAGAGGGAGAGTCCCCACGACCCTTCCTCGAGGCCCTTGAGGCGAAGAGGTTCCACGGAAACCGCTCCGGCGGCCTCTTCATTCCTATCAAAAAAATAAAAATGATAAAAAATTGCTTTTTAAAATTTTCCAGCCACCGCCGGCGACGGCAGGCCGCCGGAAGTCACCCCACCAGAGGCCCTCCCCGGAGTACTCTCATTGGGGGTAGTGGCCGGAGCCAAAGCCCCCACCAACGCTGGTGGGGCAACCCGTAGCTTTTCCCTCCTGTTTCATGATGGCGTTACAGCCACCGTGGACCTGGAGATATTCTCTCCAGGTCACCGACGGCGGTGGCGGAGGATCACCGCCGGCCGACGTTCCGCCTGAGCGCCCATTTCGGGCGAGGCAACCGAGGGTGGTGGCCGGAGCAACAGGTGCTCCGGCCGACCAAGGGGCCGCCCACATGCAGGGCCTCACGGTGGCTGCATGTCACCCAAGGTTGTCAGGATCGTGATCCAGATCGTAGGATCGCACGATCCTACGATTCGGATTATGCATTTCGATCCGGATCGTGTTCAGGATCGGAATTAGCCCGCGTCCACTTAGGATCGCGACCCGGATCCTGGAATCGGTAGGCTCGTGATTCCTACGCGATTCCACGATCACGTCGGCCCTATTAAAAAAGACAGACCTGACTGCTGTTCCTCCCGAACCCTAAACCCGTTTCATTCCCGATTCCCGACTGCAAAATCTTTTGTCGACGGCTCTTCCTCCAGACACGGCTCTTCACGAATCCCTAAACCCGTTTCTTCTTCTTCTTCTCTGCTCTTCCCGAATCCCGACTGCACCGCTCTGCTCTGTTCTTCCCGACTGCTCTTTCTCTTCTCGACTGACTTCTGAGTTTCTGAATTTGCAGGCGTGCATTCCCGAGTCCCCGACTGCTCTGCTCGTCCTTCCAACTTCTCTCCGGGCCTCCGACAACTCCACTCTTTCCGGCAGGACAGGTTCTTCTTCTTCTGTCATTGGATTTATGCTTGCTCTTATTGGATTAGCTTGTTCAAACCAAGGTCTATTTTCGTTGTAATGGAACGCAATCGTCATTTATTAGCACAATTAGTAGGGTATGATAGGTTTGAAGTAAGGATTTTATTAGCCAAATGGACCTTTAAAGTAAGGATTTTATTAGCACAATTAGTAGGGTATGCTAGGTTTGAAGGTATAGAGGGAACATCAATTTTTTCCCTTTTTTCTCTTTTCCCTTTCACAGTTATGCACAATTCTTAGTTTGATATGATTGCTTCTTTACTTGTGCTAGAGAAAGAGAGATGTCTGGTTCGGGTTCGCGTTCCAAGCCCACTACCATAAAGTCTCGCAAGAATGCTTTGGGTTCATTAGTTTATTAGTCTTAATTTATGATTTTTATAGGATCTTACGATTCTCGATCCGATCCCACGATCCGATCCCACGATCCGATCCGATCCAACCAGAAAACGATCCTACCTAGGATCTCGATCCTGACAACCTTGATGCCACCGTGAGCCTAGTTTTTCTTTTGGCGTAGGTCGCCGGAGGCGGCGGCGGCGGTCCACCGCTGGCCAACGTCTTGTCGGAGCGCCCAACCTGGGCGAGGCCACCGGAGGTGGTGGCCGGAGCAACCGGTGCTCCGGCCGTCCACTGGAGTACCCGCAACCTTGATCGGTGGTGGCGCACAACCACCACACGATCCGGCCAGCTTCGACCGTCCGATTTCATCGGACAGGTCGAGCCAACCATTGGCCCAACAAGGATCCCGTGCACCACCGCGTGGATTATTTCTGTCCATCGTAATGGATACCCCCAGATCTGTGCCAAGATTCGTGCGCAGATTGGTTTTACACAGCAAAAAAAACTGAGGTCTGGAAATATTATTCTCGGTTTTTGGATGAGTTTTTAATTACTTCTGAGGTCGATCCGGAAAAAATTTGTGAGACACAACCTTAGAGAACTTTATGTATACTATAATTTTCATGTTATAGTTTTTCTGATCTGGAACTACTAAATTATTTATTTTGGCACTCCGAAAAATATATTTAATTATTCTGGAGATTAAAATTTCTATTTTATTTCACAAACTATTAATTTATTGAAATTTAGACCCTCATTTTGGAGACTTTAGGGTCTGATTTAGACAACAGCTAACGTACTTTTGTACGTATCATTTTAGGGACCGATGGGCCTACCGGCGCAGCAGGAGCGGGTGGAGGACCGTAGGCGTGATCCCGTTGATGAGGAGTTTCAGGAGCCAGTTCAGACTGTCTACGGGGATTTGAGGGTACTAGCTTGAGTACGGAAGGGGATAAGTGGTTTTCTTTTGTAGACTCTATATTTTGTCATCTTACGATTGGATGATCATTTTGGACGCATATACCCCTCGTGGGTTTTCGTTATGATTTACCCCTTTTTATCATGATATATATATATTGTGGTTTAATGTTTCCGCGCAATTCTTATACTATGTGAATATTTTTTTGTTCTCATATATATAGTCTTACAAGGAGCATGTTTCGCCAATTGGGTCGTGGGTCGGGTGAGAGGGGTGGTTCCTCTACCGAAACACGAACCTTTTGGCGGGGCAAGCACTTTGGGCATAAGGTCCTCCTGGTTTTGAGAGGGGAACCTTACACTCCTCCTGCTCGTCGTCCGACCTGCTTTCTTGTACCTCCACAGATGAGCCATCCCCATATGGCGTCAGTTCGTCGAAGACCACACCTCTTGATATGACAAACTTCTTCGTCATTGAGTCCATATACTTTCATCCTTTTTTCTCTCGTCATACCCCACAAAGACAACTTCCTCGCCTTCACATTCAGCTTAGTCCTTAGAGCATCAGGAATGTGTACATAGCAAGTCGACCCGAACACCCGAAGGTGTCCAACGCTTGGCTTCTCTTTAAACATCATCTCATGAGGAGACTTCATGTTGATCGGACTCAAAGACATCCGATTGATGGCGTAAGTTGCGCGGACCATCCCTTCTTCCCAGAAGGCCCTAGGAATGCCTTTGGCATGAAGCCAACACTTGTAGGTTTCCGTCAGATTACAGATCTTCCGCTCTATTACTCCATTTTGTTGTGAAGTATGTGCACAAGTGAGCTCTCTCCGGATTTCGTGCTTCCTGCAAAAGTTAGAGAACTCATTTGAAACTAACTCACCTCTGTTATCTGTTCTCAACTTCTTGATCTGCAAGTCAAGCCAGCCCTCCACCAGCTTCTTGAACTCCACAAACAGCTGGAACGCGTCTGACTTCTCCTTCATAATGTACACTCATGTGTACCTAGTGTTGTCATCAATCAACACCAGCATATATCTATTGCCTCCAAGATTGGCGGTGACGGTCGGACCCATCAGATCACCATGGATACACTCTAATAGTGCTTTACTCCTGGTCTGTGACTTGTTAAACGGAAGACGATGAGCCTTATCATACTGACATCTCGCACATATATAACCGTCACCAAAGGATGACAATTTTGGCAATTCTTTCACAAGGCCTTTCACCACCATAAATTTCAACTTGTCCATCTCGACATGTCACAATCCCTCATGCCATATAGCAGCGCTATCATTAGCTCTCATTCGATCAACATAGGAACTTGTTGAAAACACAAATAAGTCATTAACCTTTCTCCCTACATGAACAACGTCAGCTTTCACCGCTGACATATTGCGGAGAAACTTCACTTCTGTCTGGCCGAACAGAACGTGAAAGCCAGCATCCACCGCATTGGTCACTGAGAAGAGGTTTTTCTTCATGTCTGGTACGTGATAAACACTCCTCAAGGTTAGTGGACCCTTATCACTACCTGAAGAAACAACACCCTCCTTCTCGACTGCATGCACTGTATCATCAACAGTAATAATAACTTTGTTACCTAAGTACGTTTGTAGAGAGGATAACTTCGACTCATCCATGGTAAGGTGGTGACCATACCCCGAGTCCACTATCCAGTCATCTTGGTAGTCGATGGTGGACAAAGCACGAACACATGTGTCCGTCATGAAGGCATTCCCCCATCCGCTTCCTTAGCACTGGAACCAGCTTCCTTTTTATCTGCAACGTGCCTCAGCTACAGCTTGACTTTACAATTCTTCTTGAAATGACCCAACTGGTTCCATCTGTAGCACCTTAGCCCTTCTTCTTCCAATCCCGCTTAGGAGCAGCACTCCTCTCTTGCTGATAAGAGGTTGAAGGGTCATCACCAGCAGACGAGTTCTTCTTCTTGTCTCATCTCTTCTTCTTCACTGGGAAGAGCGCCTCACTATCTCCTTCAAAAATCGTAACTCCATCCATCTGCCATGCTAAGTTTTCCTACGAAGCTAACAGGTTCTCCAGTTCCAGCAAAGATGGTTGAGTGGCACAGCCTTGAACAGAAGTAATGAATGCCACATCCTCCTTTCGCAATCCGCGGATTATGTGCCTCTTGAGCTTCGCTTCTGAAATCGGCTCATCAGGGTCCAATGCTGATATTTCAGCACATAAGTTCTTCATCTTCAGGAAGAACGTTGAGATGGAAAATCATCTTGAGTGGCTCTCGCCAACTCGTTCTCTAGGAATTCACTACATTCTTCCTATTAAACAACCCATCAAGGGAAGTCCAAATCTCTGCAACCGACCGACATCCTATGATGTGGTCAAAGAGTTCAGATGAGATAGCCCGTTTGAGAGTAAACTCCGCCTTCGCATTTGTCTTCCTCAAAGCTCTCACCGCTTCAACATTGATCGCGACAATAGTAACTTCTTGCCTCTCGTCTCCCCAGACGACCTCCCAAAAGTCCCCGCCCAAAAGATAACTTTCCATACACGACCTCCACTTCTTGAAGTTGGTCAATATTAAGAGCTCAATTCCAAAACCTCTTGTGAATTCTCCTTCCATTGCACTAACACTGGTCTACTAGACTTATAGAAGCAAGAGACAAGTCTATCGGATGATCACTGCTCAAACCTTTGTTCCCTCTGATATCATGTAAAAATTTGTGAGATGCGAAAAACGAGAAACCAGGTCGCTGGAACACTCAACCAAAACAAGCAAAGTAAAACAGAAACAAACAGAAGAGCAAGAAATCTTGTACTATCAAAAAATTTTACCGAGAGAGGCATACATGACGAGACATGATTCACCAATGTACCCGATGTAAGCAAAACAAGAAAGCAAAAAACTAGCCGCGCGGACTGAATGAGTAACCGTCGACTCTGTCGAGCTGCACTACGGAGTCCGCTGAAACTGCTAAGTCGTCATACTGCAACCTAGCCGCACGGACACCCCGTTATTCCAATGCTGAACTCTGTCCGCAATCAGCTAATCGCCTAACCGCGAGGTCGCCTAGCCGCCAGATTAACGCGAACAGCTGCTGCCGAACTGAATAGACCGCCAAAAACAGACAACTTATTGAACCGGGAAAAGATTGCCAAAGAGAAGACCGCCTCGTCGCAAGCCGCAACCTACTGCTAACCGTCGATTGTAATCGCAGAGTCCGCACTGATCCCTGACCGAATTCAGAACCAAGTCCCTGGATTCTCAGCGCTGTCCGCACTGTTAGAAAGCAGTAAAAAGAGAGAACAAGCAGAATAACTTTTGAATAATTGAAATTTTATTATCCAAAAATGATGTCTATTACAAAGGTATGCCCTCCCTTATATAGAATGGAGGAGAGAAGAGAGAATACAAATAAGAGATGTGGGACTAAAAAATACAAGTTAAGCGGACTGTACAAGGTAAAACCGCACAAGCCGCACGGTTAGACAGAAGGGCTAACCGCACGGCTTACCATAAGAGAAGCAGATAGGTCGCCGATGAAGATCGCTAGACCGCCCGGTTAACAAGCCGAAGAGTCAAGCCGCCAGACCGCGCGGTCTCCAACCCGCCAAGACAGACCGCCCGGTCTCCAACTTTAACACTCCCCCTCAAGCTGGAGCATATATATCAACCATGCCCAGCTTGTCGCAAACATGCAGAAACGAGGCGGAAACTGGCTTGGTGAAGATGTCAGCCAGCTCTTTATCAGACGTGACAAAAGGAGTGCAAATCTGTTCTTTTAAAATCTCTTCACGAATGAAATGACAGTCGACCTCAATGTGCTTGGTTCTTTCATGGAATACCGGATTTTTGGAGATGTATATGGCGGCCTTGTTATCACAGAACATAGGTAGAGGATGGTTGTACACCTCTCCTAAGTCTAGCATGAGAGCCCGCAGCCATTTTAATTCACAAGTGGTTGACGCCATACTGCGATACTCAGCTTCTGCACTGGACCTGGAGACAACAGACTGCTTCTTGCTCTTCCAGCTCACCAGATTTCCCCAACAAATGTGCAAAATCCTGAGGTTGACTTGCGATCCCCTTTGTCATCAGCATAACTTGCATCTGAGTAGGCTTCAATCCTCAGATGACCATTCTTCTGAAAAAGTAGGCCTTTCCCAGGCGCTGCTTTGACATACTCCAAGATCCGCAAGGCGGACTGTAGATGACACTCCCTAGGCGCTTGCATGAACTGACTCACCTTACCTACAACATAGGAAATGTCGGGTCTGGTCACTGTGAGGTATATGAGCTTACCAACCAGACGCCTGTACCGTGAACTATCTGAAAGAGGAGGCGAATCATCTGTCCAGGTTTTGTCCTCCCCAGTAGCCATGGGGCATCGGGCAGGTTTTGCTCCAGTCAATCCTGCCTCTTTTAGAAGATCAAGGGCATACTTACGCTGAGAGAGAACTAAGGAGTCGGGCTTCCGAGAGATTTCGATCCCCAGGAAGTACTTTGGAGAGCTCATATCTTTAGTGATGAGATGTTGGCGAAGATGTCGCTTTGTCAGGGCTACCACTTCCTGGTCATCGCCGGTGAGAAGAATATCATCGACATACACAGCCAGAACAACCAGCCCAGAAGGAGTTTTACGAATAAAGAGAGAGTGATCAGCAGAGCTTCGCACAAAACCAACAGCCGCCACAATGCCGCTGAACTTGTCAAACCAAGCTCGAGGACTCTGCTTGAGGCCATAAATTGCCTTCTGCAACGGCATACCCGTGTCTCCCCCTGAGCAACATACCCAGGAGGTTGCTCCATGTAAACGGCCTCGTGAAGGTCACCATAAAGGAAGGCATTCTTGACGTCCAGCTGAGAGATCGACCAATCTCGATTGACGGCCACAGAGAGAAGGACCCGGATAGTGCTGAGACGAGCCACGGGGGAGAAGGTGTCAAAGTAATCAACCCCATAAGTCTGAGTAAAGCCCTTAGCAACCAGGCGAGCCTTATAGCGATCCACAGTGCCGTCGGGGCCAAATTTGACCACAAAGACCCAGCGACAGCCAACAACATCAGTACCAAAGGGAGGGGAACAAGAGTCCATGTACCCCGCTCCGTGAGGGTCGCCATTTCCTCATCCATGGCCAGCTTCCAATGGGGAATCGCAAGGGCTTCCTGATAGGAACGAGGCGTGGCAGTAGCAGAGATAGCCAGCGCAAAGGCCCGGCGAGAAGGTGTAAGACGATCATAGGAAACAACAGCAGCCAGGGGGTGAAGGGTACATGTCCGCACCCCTTTTCGAAGCGCCACAGGGAGATCCAGGTCGGCAGCCCCCGCGGGATCCGGAGCGTCCGTGCCAGAGAGAGCTGGCCCGGGAGAAGAGAGCGACGGCGGCGTAGAGGGAGGAGAGGGAGGTGGAGAAGGGGGGAGAGAGGAGGAGCGAGAGGAGGAGACGGAGAGGGAGGAGGAGGGGGTATCTCGGTAGGAGATAAGGGAACGAAGGGAATAGTAGGAGAGTCAGAAGGTGGGGAAGGAGAGGAGGAGGGAGCCGAGAAGTAGGAGGCATTCTCGAAGAAGGTAACGTCAGCAGAGACGAACTGCTGACGAAGAACAGGGTTAAAGCAACAATAGCCTTTCTGAGTGGTGGAGTACCCCAGAAAGACACATTTGGTGGAGCGGGGGGAAAGCTTGTCACGGGTGGCAGATGGCGTATGGACAAAGGCAGTGCAGCCAAAGATGCGGAGAGGGAGAGGAAAGGGCTCCTTGTCCGGATAGAGAATGGAGAAGGGTGTTTTCCCGCGGAGAAGGGTGGATGGAAGACGATTGATGAGGTAGCAGGCAAGGAGAACGGCATAGCCCCAATACGAGCGAGGGACATGCATCTGGGTCATTAAAGTGCGTGCCACATCGAGGAGGTGACGGTTTTTGCGTTCCGCCACCCCATTTTGTTGGGAGGTGTAAACACAGCTAGTCTGATGAATAATGCCATGTTGCACACAAAAAGAAGTAAAAGCATGACTTAGATATTCTTTAGCATTATCAGAACGAAGAGTTTTAATACAAAGATTGAACTGATTTTTAATCAACTGATAAAAGGATATCCATACATCTAAAAGTTCAGAGCGATCTCGGAGGAGATACACCCAAGTACAACGAGAAAAATCATCTATAAAGGTTACAAAATAAGAACTACCCCGACCAATGGTGAGGGTAGGAGCAGGTCCCCAGATATCAGAGTGGACAAGATCAAAAAGACGAGTAGAGCCCCGTCCGAGCTTCGGCGGGAAGGAGGAACGGTGATGCTTGCCGAGTTGACAGGCGTCGCATTGGAGAGGAGCACTGGATGGAAGGAGGTGCGGCAGAAGCTGATGTAGTATACGGGGAGGAGGATGACCGAGACGGAGATGCCACTGCAGAAGATCCGTACAGGAAGAGGAGAAGGCAGATAAGGCGGAAACATTGTCGAGGAAGTAGAGGCCGCCGCTCTCAGTCCCAGTAGCAATCGTCCGGTGGGAGCTCGGATCCTGAAAAGAACAAGAAGTTGGTGTAAAGGTCACAGAACACTGAAGCTGTTTACATAAAGAGGTAACAGACAACAGATTGCACGGAAACTTGGGCACATAGAGAGTGTCCGCTAGGCTTAGTGAGGGAGTAACATGAACCACACCCGTCCCATGAACCGGGGAGGGAGAACCATCCGCAATTAGGACCGGGGCAACCGATCATGATGTTCGAGCAAGGAGAAGCACTGAGGGTTGCCCGTCATGTGATTAGTGGCACCAGAGTCGATAAGCCATTTACCTTGAGTCACCACGTGGGCACTACCTGAAGAAGTCACAACAGAGGCAGATGGCTTGGAAGAGTCACCGGAGGGGCGAAGATGAGGATGCTTTGTCCAGCAGCGTTCGAAAGTATGGCCGGTGCGGCCACAATGAGAACAGATGTAGCGGGAAGAAGCACGGCCGCCGGTCTGATGACCGCGACTACCAGAGCCACTGCGCTGAGCCTGATGAGAATAGTGGTCCGGTGGGGGAGAAGGAGCGGGCAATAGCGGGCGCTGAAGCAGAGAGGTAACAGCAGCGATGCGGGCAGCGGTGGCATCTAAAGTGGGAGATTCAGCCTCACCCAGAATTTGCTGGCGGATCATGTCATAAGTATCGGGAAGCCGGAGCAGATAACACACGACCAGAAGCTCCTGGAAGTGCTTGTGTTGTTGAGCCAAATCCGCAGAAAAAGGACGATTCTGAAGAATCTCAGCCCCAAGAGCCTGGACCTGTTGGTAGGCAGCAGCAGGAGACAAGGTGGGACGGGCAAAGAGGTCCGCATACAACGTATAGATGCGGGAAGTCTGAGCCCCTTTGGAGTACAAAGCGGCAAGATGAAGCCAAGCGGCCTTGACCGTCTCATCATGACGTATGACGGGAAGGCACTCATCAGAAAGACTGTTCGCAAGCCAAGTACGCACAAGCGCGTCACTGGCATCCCAGTCATCAAAGAGAGGTGAAGTGATAGGAGGTGGGTCATCAACGAGGTGGTGGCGTTTGCGTTGTGAGCGAAGAAGAAAGGTGAAAGAGACGCTCCAATCCGGGTAGTTGGAGCCAACAAGTTTGGAAACGGTCCCAAGGTTCCCGGAAGGAGTAGGGGAAGAGGTGGAGCCGGATTGGCAACAGGGGTGGTGGCAGTAGAGGCATCAGAAAAAGCCATAGCAGCGGGAAACAAGGGAAGCCGGGCGGTTAGGATACAACCCGCACGGATAGGAAGAAAAGCTGCAGCGGTCTCGAGGGTAGAAACCAGCGGCCAGAAAAGCCACGACCAAACCGCAGACGCAAGCAAAGGGGAAGAAGTCGAGCGGCTAGAGGACAAGCCGCACGAACAGGAGCAGGGACAAAAAACAGGTCGCTGCGATAGGAGGCGGCGGGTAGGTAACAATCCGCGCAAAGAAAGAAGGGCGGCAGCGGTCTCAAGGGACTAAATCCAGCGGCCAGAAAGGCCACGACCTAGCTGCAGACACAAGCAGAGGGGAAGAGGGCGAACGGCTAGAGGACAGGCCGTGCGAACAGAAGAGGGCGACCGGCTAGAGAACAGGCCGGGCGAGCAGAAGGAGGCGAACGGCTAGAGAATAGGCCGCGCGAATAGAAAGCAAACCGGCACAACAAGCCGGGCAGACAGCAAGACACAGAATCAGGAGGAGTAGATCGAGTCCTCTGATACCATGTTAGAAAGCAGTAAAAAGAGAGAACAAGCAGAATAACTTTTGAATAATTGAAATTTTATTATCCAAAAATGATGTCTATTACAAAGGTATGCCCTCCCTTATATAGAATGGAGGAGAGAAGAGAGAATACAAATAAGAGATGTGGGACTAAAAAATACAAGTTAAGCGGACTGTACAAGGTAAAACCGCACAAGCCGCGCGGTTAGACAGAAGGGCTAACCGCACGGCTTACCATAAGAGAAGCAGATAGGTCACCGATGAAGATCGCTAGACCGCCCGGTTAACAAGCCGAAGAGTCAAGCCGCCAGACCGCGCGGTCTCCAACCCGCCAAGACAGACCGCCCGGTCTCCAACTTTAACACGCACAATCTGCATCACAAAAACCGATCAAATTTCTCAAACCGCGCGGATACAAAAACCTGTCTGCAGCAATCGCCCGAGCTCACTTACTGTTCATTGGGTTGTACTGTTGATGTGGAGGGGAGTCATATTTATAAGCACGAAGAGGTGTGTGGTCACCACTCTAGCCGATAGGAACACCACCCTATCTCGTGACGAGCACAAAGCTTATCCGCACAGCGCGGACATAAAACCAGTCAGACTTGTCACCGCGACTAAGCCAGACAGCCAGATTGCCAAGGCCAAAACTTGCATGTCTGCCATACCCGCGGACACTGCAAATACCGCCATCGGTCTGCACACCCTACGAACACAACTCCAGTTCAGACACTCTAAGCCCGCAACTAGCACAACAGGCTGACAATTGCCGAACACGGCGGACGGAGAAAACAATCCGCGCTAACTGCACGATCTCCCAGACTAAGCAGACATGGACTTGGTACAAATCCAGACCAAGTCCACACCACCAGCCATCACTGGTGCGAGCACAGCACCAACGGATATAAGAGCCAGTCCGCACAAACCGACGGACTCAAGTAGTAGTCCGCACTAACCGGCGAACACCACGGTATCCACTAAACCGCACCACCAGAGCAAGACCAAGGCACAAACCATGCCTACCTCCAGAGCTCCAATCCAATCCGCAACCCGGACTCAGTGAATTCCGCGGATAATAACCCTATCTGCCTGGTTACCTCATGGGAACAAGCAGCCTGCAGAATCACGGGCGGAACTACAGTCGGGCACGGTAGGGCACGTGCCCGACCGATATTTCCGCCTACATCCCGTCAATCCGTCATCCGCCATCCATTCTCGATCCCGGCTCCGGAATCCGCCCAGGTCTTCTTCTCCCTCGGCTGCGATCCGCCTAGGTCTTCTTCTCCCTCGGCTGCTCTGTCCCGATCCCGGCTCCGCCTACCCGCCTAGGTGACTTCTTCTTCTTCTTCAGTCCAAAAATCTGGACTGAAGAAGTCCAGATTTCTGGACTTTTCTTCAGTCCAGAAATCTGGACTGAAGAAGTCCATATTTCTGGACTTTTCTTCAGTCCAGATTTCTGGACTGAAGAAGTCCAGAATCTGGACTTCTGAAAGAAGTTTAGATTTCTGGACTTCTCGAAATTTCCCTCTTTTGAGGGCTTTTATAGGATCTGGAATAATAGGAACAATCCTAAATATGGCTTGGCTTAAATAGCATGCGATTTCTGGACTGAAGAAAAGTCCAGAAATCTGGACTTCTTCAGTCCAGATTTCTGGACTGAAGAAGTCCAGAATCTGGACTTCTTCAGTCCAATTTCTGGACTAAATCTGGACTTCTTCAATCCAGATTTCTGGACTGAAGAAAAGTCCGGAATTTGGACTTCTTCAGTCCAGACTTCTGGACTGAAGAAGTCCGGAATCTGGACTTCTTCAGTCCAGATTTCTGGATTGAAGTAGTCCAGAATTTGGACTTCTTCAGTCCAGAATTCTGGACTGAAGAAAAGTCCAGAAATCTGGACTTCTTCAGTCCAGATTTCTGGACTGAAGAAGTCCAGATTCCTGGACTTCTTCAGTCCAGATTTCACTGAAATCTGGACTGATTTCAATCCAGATTTCACTGTGAAATCTGGACTGATTTCAGTCCAGATTTCTGTGAAGTGTTGATTTAGACGCACCATTGTGCATTTGTATTAATATTCGAGCATTTTAATGTTAGGTACACACCATTGTGTTGCTGGAATCCATCGTGAAGGGTTGATTTGGAGCTTAAATCGTCTTGTGTTGCTAGAACACACCATGTGTAATTACTCTTGTTCCCTGATTTTCTGTTGTAGTTTGCTTAGGATGACCACCCGCCTTCAATTGGACGTGGTGTGTGTCTCCCTCGGTTCATTGCGAACCTCCGGGTCGATTGTGTCCGTCCCCAGCATATTTTTTGCATTAGTAATCCGACATGCGAGTCTGGATTTAGACATGCTGTGTGAAGCCTACCCGTGACGGTAAGCCCAGATCGATGATGTTTGTGATGTGCATATCGATTAGTTTTAGTCACGCTAACTGGAATGTCCCATCAATTTTATGTAGCATTTTAGTTAGTGCAATGGAGAAATTCTTTTTCTAAAAAAGGAGCATGTCAAAGTTCGTTAGATTCTCAGGAGTTAGTTGCAATTGGTAAAAGAAGCCGCGTAGACGAGTTCAAAATTGAAGATCTACCTTCAGACCCGGGCTTCAGACTTCCTATTAACTCCTACGATGCAAACATTCAAGAGTCTATACGAAGATATTATTTGCAAAAGGGTCCTTGTCAACCTCATCTAGAAAGTTTTCCCTAAATAGAAATCAGAAACAAAGCTCGACGTTTTAATAAGAATTGGTTTAACGAGTTTAAAAGCTGGTTAGAATACAACAAAGAAAAAGATGCAGCATTTTGCCTTTACTGTTATATTTTTCCTCAAAAGGGTTGTGAGCCTACTTTTACAACGAGTGTCTTCAGAAATTGGAAAGATAAATCAGTATTGGACAAACATGTCGGAAGTCACACTACTGCACACAATGCTTCTAGAAAACTCTGCGAGTCTTTGATGAATAAAAACAGGGTATTCAAATTGCTTTTGCAAGACAAGATGAACAATAAAGTTTGGATTATCGCACTCGTTTATATGCTTCAATCGATTGTTTAGATTTCTTTTACGACAAAGATTGTCCTTTCGTGGTCATGATGATACTAAAGAGTCTACCAACAGAGGAAATTTTCTTGAGCTTTTGGAGTTTCTTGCATCACATAATAATGACATCAACTCAGTTGTGTTACAAAATGCTCATCAAAACTGTCAACTTACATCGCCTAAAATTCAAAAGAAATAGTATCAACAATTGCAATAAAGACAACAAATAAAATTGTTCAAGAAATTGGAGAAGACTGTTATACAATTTTAGTGAATGAATCACGTGATGTATCTACAAAAGAGCAGATGTCTGTTGTTTTACAATATGTTAGTTCCAATGGCACGGTCACAGAACGTCTTCTTGGGTTTGTTCATGTAGCAGATACTTGCGCGTTATCCCTTAAAGCTGCTATAGATTATTTATTTATGAGATATGGTTTTAGTATTTCTAAATTGCGTGGGCAGAGATATGATGATGCTAGCAATATGAAAGGAGAGTTCAGGGAGTTAAAAGCTTTAATTTTGAATGAGAACAGTTGCGCTTTCTATGTTCACTGTTTTGCACATAATTTGCAATTGGTACTGGTAGCTGTTGCAGAAAAAAATTCTGATATTGCTGAGCTTTTCACACTTATTAACACAGTAATGAATGTTGTTGGTGACTCTTGCAAACGCCGTGATTCTCTTAGAGCCTTGGAAGTTGATCGAGTTGCTATAGAGCTTGGATGTGGGGACTTGGAAAGTGGACGAGTGTTGAATCAACCTTTAGAGCTCAAACGCGCTGGTGACACGAGATGAGGGTCACATTATGACACAACTTTAAATTTTATTCGCATGTTCTCTTCTATTGTTGATGTGCTGGAGAATATCATAGTTGATGGGGTAGATGGAAACCAAAGAGGAATGGTAAGCGCACTTGTCCAAGTTATCTTGACTTTCAAATTTGCATTCGTTATTCGTTTGATGAAAAATATTTTGTCAAAACAAATGAACTATCCCAAGCATTGCAGAGAAAAGATCAAGATATTGTAAATGCAATACATTTCGTAAAATTGTCAAAACTATTATTATTGAAGATGAGAAATGATGAAGTCGAGCGGGAAATATTTATGGCTGAAGTCTCAACTTTCTGTAGAAAACATGACATAGAAGTTGTTAATATGGAAGAGAAGTTTGTTCAGCAAGGTAGATCAAGACGCAATGCACACGAGATTACAAATAAACATTATTTCAGGATTGGAAATTTTAATGCAGTGCTTGATTGGATGCTAAATGAGTTAAATGATCGCTTTGATGAATTAAACACAGAATTACTCTTATGTGTTGCTTGTTTAGACCCAAAAGATCATTTTAGTTCTTATGATAAACAAAAATTACTTCATCTTGCTGTATTATGTCCGTATGATTTTTCGCCAATAGAGTTGCAGTTACTTGAAGGACAACTTGACATATATATTTTTGATATGCGATCTACATCAACGGACACATTTTCTGATGTTAAAGGAATTAGTGATTTTCTGAAAAAAAAATAGTTGAATTAAAAAAAGATAATCACTATCAGTTAATTTTATATTGTTGAAGTTGGCTTGTCTCTTATTAGTTGCTACAGCTACTGTTAAAAGAACGTTTTCTGCAATGAAGATCATAAAGAATCAGTTGCGAAATAGAATGAGGGATGAATGGATGAATGATTGCTTGGTTGCTTACATTGAAAAAGAAGTTGTCGATACTATTACAACAAAAACTATTATTTCACGTTTTTAGAGCATGTGTCAACGAAAAATATCTTGTTGAATTGTAAGTTTTTCAGATCTAAACATTTCTTTTGTAATTTTGTGTTCAATTTTTATTGTAATATTGTGTTCAATATTTTCCTTACAAACATATATCTGCAAAAAAAAAATTTCGGGGACGCTACCCCCGAACCCCCGCTCAGGGTGCGCTGCCCCCCCCCCCCCCCGAACCCCCCGAATTAACAGTACTTAGATTGCGTCCGTGCGACTTCAAAATCCTAGTTCCGCCACTGTGCAGAATACTAGCCGACCTGGCTAGCCGCAACCCCTGTCCGCACAATACGTACGGACAGTCCGTCCAGACGGCCACTTTCATTTCAAAAAATTCGGCATAAAATTCAGCTGCCAAGAATGCAACAACTTGTTCTCTGTGTTTACTCGTTGCAGAACATGCTCTACTGCAGCTGTTTCCATTTGCTGTTTCCTATCTAGCACTTATCCCAACAAGGTAATAGCCTTGGTATTTCATCAATCGTATAGAGAAAAATGATTACCCACGTGCTTTACGGTGCATGCCAGGAATGCATTTTTATTGCTACAGGATTTCACAGGCCAGCAGCTCGAAAAGTTTTTTGCTACAGGAATGCACCCAATTTTCCTATACGTGAAACAATTTCCCAAAATGCTGGAAGAATGAAGAAAAGACAATATTACCGTTATTTTTTTAGCCTAGGGTGCAAACTGCTAGACTTAATGTGATTGGAGGGTTTTTTCTGCCAAATTTAAAAATTCTGGATGCATTCTTATAAAATTCTATAATTCTAGGATGCGTTCTGCCAATTACTCCATGTTGGTGTGCAAATATCATATGATTGAACTCGCCGGGGCCGTTGAGTTTTTGCGTTGTATACGAGTTTGACCAAGGGTGATGATGTTGCCGCGAAACAATGAATAATCGGTGATTATCAGAGCTGACGGCTTGGCTATGTATCTAGACCATGTGTGCTTGCCGTTTGTGAGTTATGTGAGTAGGGGTGCGGACAAAAAAAACGATCAAATCGATCTGAATCGAGACAACCAAACCGAATTTGAACCAAATCGATTGGTTCGGTTTTAGCTTGGGGGGGGGGGGGGGGGGGGGGGGCTGAAAACCGAGCTTATTCGGTTCGGGTTCGGTTTATAGCTAGGGTCTGGGAATCGAGAAAACCGAACTGATTATGGGTTTGGAGTTTGTCCCGTCTGATAACTGGTAAGTGGTAAAATAAATTACATAATTAAGCCAATCTTAAATCCCGCTCATTGACTCATGCACGCAATTACAATTTCACGAGTCACCTAAAGGATAAAATTGAAATAGTCACACATGGACGAATTCAGACTCTTGCTCCTACTTACTCCTTTCCATGAGGCCGTGACTAGGCTGAATATGTATTGTGTTATGTTTCCCGAATTTTCCTTCAATGTTGATGAACTTCTTTCTAGAGTTGATATTAGAAAAACACTTGAGTAGACATTACATTTTTGTTTGAATCACGAGAATGGTCAAAATTAACATTTTTTGGATAGTATATATTAGATTTACTGAAAATCGAACCGATGTTAAAAACCAAACAAAATCAAACTGATATGTTTCAGTTCAGGCTTGGTTTCAATTTTGAGTTCGTAAAAATTGAGGCTATTCGATTATGTTTCGGTTTTACTAAAAACCGAACCACTTGCAGGCGCCTATCTATGAGGCTCCGTTTGACACAGCGTGGTGAGTTTTGACAAAAACACTACCGCCATAAAATGCATGTTTCATGTTTGGCATGACAACGGTTGTAACCGCTGTCAAGAAAATAAAACTAGTTTTGCACATAAAAATGAACGTAGCTCATTTTGTGAGGTCAAGCGTTCACGACCAACAATTCATAACCACCGCATTCACAATTGCTGTCGCCGTGCCAATTGAAGTCTGTTAGGAGAGAAGCCTGACACACACACACACACTAACGTTGAGAAGAAGATAAAAGAACTTCAAGAAATACAAATAAGAAATTTTTCGTTCCGGGGAAGTAGTACTTGAGAATGATAGGAATGAACTCAAGTTAATTTTTTTGGCTTATCAAAAGCTTTGATATTGTGAATATATATAGGCAAACCATTACATAGGGAGTTTGGCTGCAAAATAAAAATTGGCCATTTTTCGTCCAGAAACGTGGTCTAATAAAAAATTCACAAAAGGACGACCACTATATCCATGACCAAAGAAAATATGGCATTGATTTTGATCACGTGAACATCACCTAAAACATGACAAGATTAACGTCAACATTCACTTCCCTAATCTTGTCCTGTCATCTTCACGGCTTGGAGACCTATTTTAGTGAGCATCTCCAAAAACTTTGAGTCGACCAAGTGTCTTTGTCAGAATATCAACAAGGTGGTCGTCTTTATGCGCATACTCTACATCTATCTTCCCTTCTTCAACACATTTCCTAATGAAATTATAGCGCATATCAATGTGTTTATAGTGGCCATGGAGAACACGGTTCTTGCACAATGATATAATAGATTTGTTGTCCACTTTGATTGTGATGCAAGAGGGCTCCTTCATCAAGTCACGGAGTAGGCGCCTAAGCCAAATACCTTAGCATGTTGATGTAGTGGCAACAATGTATTTCACATCGCAAGACGGTAGTGCTATCACTTTCTGCTTTTGAGATTGCCAACTGATTTGGCTTTTCCCAAGAAGATAAAACACACATGTTGCGCTCTTCCGGTCATCAACATCACATGCCATGTCGCTGTCGTTGTACCGGATCAAAAGTTCTCTTCTTCTTTTCTCCTATTATAATGGCAGCCCATTTAGCGAGTACCACAAATGTACCGCAAAATATGTTTCACGGCTGCTAAGTGCCCAGTGGTTGTAGCCTCCATGAAGTACCAACATACCCCACCGAGTAAGCAATGTTAGGTCGTGTATGCACCATGTATCTAAGTCTCCCCACAACACTTTTAAAGAATGTGACATCAGTGGGAGGATTAGTACTCACCTTGCTCAACTTGAGCTTTGCTTCCATAGTGACTTGACACGGGTTGCAACCAACCATGCCACACTTCTCTGAGATCTTTAGTGCATAGGCCGACTGACTCATAGTAATAACATCATTGGTTTGGTGCACCTCTATACCCAAGTAGTAGCTTAACAAACCCAGGTCACTTATGCTAAACAATTTCTTCATCTCCTTCTTGAACTCGATGATTTCTTGTTGGCGTGATTCGGTGATAATATGATCACCGACATACACACCCACAAGGAAAGTTGATGTGTTGATACCTCTTTTGTACACTGCATGCTCCAACGAATTTCTCGAACCCAAGTTACATGTGAATGATGTCCAACTTTGAGTTCCCTGCGCTAAGTGCTTGACGCAGGTCATAAAGTGCTTTTTTGAGCTTTAATACATTCTACCCATTATTCTCGTCCATGAAACTAGGTGGCTCAACCATGTAGACCTCCTCCTTAAGATCGTCGTTGAGAAATGACGACTTGACATTAATATGGTGCACCTCCCAACCTTCCTGGCATGCCAATGCTATGATCAGCCGCATCATCTCTAGACGAGTGACTGGGGCAAATACTTCATCAAAATCCATGCCTTATCATTGTATGTATCCTATTGCGACGAGCCGTGCCTTGTACTTCACCACAACACCATGTGAGTCCTTTTTGACTTTGTACACTCATTTCAAACATATGGATCGACACCTGCACGACAGATTAGCGAGGTGCCAAGTTTAATTACCTTCAATAGATTTCATCTCCTCTTGCATCGCCTTCCGCCGACACTCATGTTTCTGGGCTTCTGCAAAACACATAGGTTCTTCAGCCGTAAAAAACACAGTCCGTCATACTCGTGCTTAAGCTCAGATGTGTTCTGGTATATGTTCGTCAACATGTGGTACCGCGCCACTACTTCATCAGAGATAGGCGAAGCAATGTTTGTCGGGATTGCAAATTCCATGTCGTCGAGGGTAGGCAGTGTCGCCGCCTGTGTGGGCACAACTAGAGAAGTCTCTTGTGCCATTGGTCCGCTACCAGGGATGTAACTTGGCGTGGCAAGTATTGACGCCTCATAACTTTCATGTGTTGGCATGTTGTTATAACCATTTTCTGTGATAAAGCTAGCGAAGTAATTCACGGTGAATACCTCACTATATATGGTCAGCTCCTCCTCACCTTCGAATGTACCCCACTCCCATTTTGCCTCCTCGTCGAACATGACATTACGAGTCATATGCACTCTTCTGCCTACCAGATCTTACATCTAGTAAGCCTTGGAACATGGTTCATAGCCGATAAAAACCATGAGAGTGCTTCTATCATCCAATTTCATTATGTTTGGCTTTACGACCTTTACATGTCCTAAACTCCCAAATATGTGAAAGCGGTGCACGTTCGGATGTGTAACGCCCCGAAACTCAAAAGAGCGACGGGAGGCATTCTGGGCCAAATTTGGAATTTGGCAGGGGGCACATGGCCTGGGACACGGGCGTGTCCCAGGGCGTGTCGTGTTTGGGTCGACGATTTGGCCGAGAGGTCGACGAATTCTGGAGTTGGCGATCGTCGAACAGCGAACACGGCCTGAGACACGGGCGTGTCTCAGGGCGTGTAGAGCTCGTGTCGACGATCTGTCAGGGAAGTCGACGATTTTCACTCGACGAAATGTCGAGACACGGAACACGGCCTAGGACACGGGCGTGTCCAAGGTCGTGTCTGGTGGTCGACGAACTGCGCTCGACGAAGTGTCGAGACAGTGAACACGGCCTGAAGCCCAGGCGTGTTCGGGTTTGACACAAGCGTGTCAAATTGGACACGGGCATGTCCAAGACCCTTGTGAGTCTCGGGTTGGTGTTGGTCCTGTGTTGATGGAGGAACACACCCGGGAACACGGGCGTGTACTGGCTGACGCGGGTGTGTCAGGTCGAATACGGGCGTGTCGGGTGCCCGTGTGTTTTTCGAGACGCGTCGATTTCGACGGCGAATGGGGGACACGGCCCTAGACACGGGCTTGTCACAGGCCGTGTGCGGCCCAGGTTTTGCATTTCAGGCTCGAATCGTGGTCGTTCGTTTCTTTAATTTGGGATCCAATGGCTGGGGGCTGCTAGTGCTTGGATATACCCGGGATTGAGCCTTTAAAACCCTCATTTCACTTGAGTGGTTCTCTTTCTAAGTCTTGAGAGAGGGGAGAGCAAAGGAGGAAGAAGAAGCCTAGATCCGGTCACCGACGGAGCTTCGGAGCTCCAAATCGCGAGCTGACTTCGGATCCACGGAGGCAAGGAGATTGCGGTGTTTTTCATCCGCGTACATTTCCATGGCGCCAAGGAAGAATGCTAGGGTAACGATTCTCTACTTGAGCATGTGAAGCTCTACTTCTTTTGTATAGGGAAGCCCGCTCTCGCGAGTTTGCGGTGAGTTTGAGGCATTCCTTCGGGTAGACATGAATAGTCCCCGTTGTGTACATGTAGAGTCCGTAATTGAGAATGGATATAGACATGATGTGTGAAGCCTACCCAGACAAGTTGGTCTGGATCGGTGATGTTGCATTGCATGAATGGCCGGAGAAGACTCTGTGCGAATGTTTGTTTTTCGGGTTTTCTACGTGGTAGATTGTAACAGGGAGCCTTGGAGATTAACTCCAAGGTGCACCCGGAAAACTGGGCAGATGCGTGATTCTGCCAACTTGGTGGTCTGGGAGCCAACCTGAACATAACTGGGTTATGTGATATGTGAAGGAGGTACGGGACTCGGGGAAGTTTGACCCGCACAGACAACTTAAATGGACGTTGCGGTGTGAGCAACGGGTCAGGCGGAACCATACCTGATCTATGTCGTTCGGTTAGAGAGACCTAAAGTACGTGGTACTCGCCGTTGGCATAGA
Organism: Platanthera guangdongensis; assembly: GCA_039583875.1. NCBI lineage: Eukaryota > Viridiplantae > Streptophyta > Magnoliopsida > Asparagales > Orchidaceae > Platanthera > Platanthera guangdongensis. The sequence continues at coordinate 161,474,741 of CM077160.1, read as the reverse complement.
TGGAGGGTCTTAGGCAGTGGCGAGAAAGACCAAATGCTTACGAGATATTGCTGTCCTGGGGGCGATGGTGAGTCAGCGGACTTTGACCGTGATCACCGAGAATGTGCCCTGAGAGCACGGGGCATGTGGTCGTGCGTGCCTGCGCCTGTGTTGTAGTGTTATTACTTTACTGCTTGGTTATGCTAATAAAGTGTAGGGAAGGAGCATCGCCGCCCCGAGTTCGGGGGCGGGATCGTTATAATTTGGTCAGCATAGCTGACCGTTGCTTTTGTTTGACACCATGCGGTGGATTGTTTCTTGCAGGTACTGCGGAGCCGAGCGGTAAATAGCGGGCTAAATCCCAAGTTGCTGAGCCGGCCCTCGAAGGCCTAATTCTTAGTGTTTTCTTTTATTCATGTATGGCCGGCCTGCGTGCCGAGGTTTGAAAAACATGTAATTTGAGGAAAACAATTGTAATGTCATAAGGCCAGTACTTGTGTATTTGTACCTTCATTCGTATTTGTTTTGGGTAGTGGACATTCATGCTTATTGCTGGGTTCTTAATCTTATAACCTTAAATTGCTTCCGCTAGAATGCTCTGTATAGGACGTTGTTATTGGTTGGATGGTCTCCATTGAGTAACTACCCGATCTGTCTGTGGTATATGGCGTCAGGCCCCGACCGGACCTACTGCTATATGCTATGCGACGGATGGGGGGGGGGGGTGTTACAGGATGTCTCTCGTGTCATGCCTTATAAAATGTCTTGCCATCAACGCTACTGGTTGGCGCACGATTGAGGATATAAACTACCATCGTGACATCATCACCCCAAAATATTCCTGGCATTCCCTTGGATTTAAGCATACTCCTGGCCATTGCAATTACCGTTTGGTTTCACCACTCGACGATGCCATTTTGTTGTGGCGAGTATGGTGCTGTAAGGAACCGCTTTACGCCATAATACACATAACACTTCCCAAACTCTTTGGGCATGAGCTCGCTGCCTCAATCAATATGGAGGGACCTCAGCTTGCGACCAGCTTCTACCTCAGCTCTCGCTTGGATATGTTTGATGGACGATGTCGCTTTGTCTTTGGACTTCAAGAGTGTCAACTAAATATAGCGACTGATATCATCTACCAAAAGTAGAAAGTACATCTTGCCTCCTGGGTTGGCTGGTTTGATGGGTCAGCATATGTCGTCGTGTACTAGGTCCAGTATATTTTGTGTGTGGTAGCCTGTATCTTTTGGGAATGAGGCTCGTCATTGCTTGCCTACGAGGCAATCGTCACAGATTTGAGCCACCTGATCAATCTTTGGTAGCTCACGAACAATTTTACCCAATTTGCGGAGTCCCTTGAAATTTATGTGTCCATAGCATGTGTGCCACCACCAAGCATGTTTGCCGCACTTTATTGCCAAATACACAGGTTTTTATATATCAAGGTTAAGCACATAAGCAATTCTTGGTCCTTTTAACCTTGACAAATAGTTGTTGTTGCCGATCGTGGATCGACAATACTCCTTCCTTGATGAGCTTTTGGCAGCCATGTTCATCGAGCTATCTGAGGCTCACTATGTTGCTACGGAGCTGTGTGATGCAGTAAACGCCCATCAATGTGCGTTGCTTGCCATTGTGACAGGTGAACCACATTGATCCACGCCCACAAATATAGACGACTGAGACATCCCCAAATTTTACTGAGCCCTTGATGTTAGTGTCTACCTCAGTAAAATATTCCTTACACTCGGTCATGTGATTGCTTTCCCCGGTGTCCAAGTACGTACCAAACTTCATGTTGGTGCTCTTCCTCTCGACCAAGGTGCACATGCGTGTGAACCTCGTTGAGCATAATAACACCAATTGTAAGGACCTCCCCTTACCAGGGAGTTGCCCAAGTCTTATGCCTAGAATCGCTGTATTACAGTGACACCAACTCACTAGTTAGTCTTCATCGCATGACGTCGATCCTGTCGGCTAGTACGATCATGTCAACTATTAGGCCAATTTGAGAGAAGAAGTAAACTACAACAAGTCCACAAATAACAAAATATCATATATATATATATATATATATATATATATATATATATATATATATATATATATATGGAATAGTAGTCTAACAATGAGTACAAAAGAGAGTAAGGGCTTATGCCCAGTACACGTCCAAAATGAAAATATAATCCCTCTCTCACAACATCTCTAAGCGGAAGCTAAAACAAAACACTCATCATCATCACTTGTCGCTGAGTAGTAGTAGTAATGCGCGACATATGCTCCTCAGGTCCTGTCACCTCGTCTGGCTGGTCGTGCTGGTGCTCTAGCTCCTCGAGCTCCTATGGTCATAACTGATAGTTAGTTATAATGACTAAGCTATTTTGTTGCCTCACCACCATGACTCCTAGGCACCGTGCATGAGAATAAAAGCGGAGGACAACAAAGGCAGTATCAATAAGCAGGCAGGTGACATGAGAACTATACTATCAAAAGTATAATTAAACAGTGTTTATGAATCTATGCTAACAATATAAGTATGTAAACAAGTAGTAATGATCAGTAAAACAGTAAGTAAAGAGTGGCGCGGGTAAAGTAAGTAACTACTACACTATCATCATAAGGGTACCTTAACTTATATGAATACTCATACAAACTTATAAGTTAAGATTTCTGGAATTGTAACTTATCATATAAAAGAGCTCATACTAATTTATATGATAAGGATCTGTAGTATGAATGACCTATAATATGTATGTATGTTATTATATGTTATGCATGTTATGATTCATACAAGTGAAACTCACTCACACGACACTGTGATCACAAACATTTAGTTCCCAATTTTCAGAGTCAGCTAAACTCTCTGGTACCACCGTTGTTGCTACGACAACAGTGAAGCGGGCACCTCCACTTCCTAGGAAGGTATACACACTACCAGGCCTAGACCCTTTATATGCCTCTATACACGTTCTAGGTGTACTCTAAAGTCCATGTGTACTAATTACTAGACATCCCACCGGTATTTATGGTCGTGTGTGCGTTTTTTGAGATTGTCCTCCAGACCGCAGTATAAATAACCTACTGGCCCCTCAAACCGTCACACCTCACCAAAGTCCACATACTGCCATCAGCATGACGACTGGCCCAGTACCGAAGACCCGTCACTAATTTATTTTTATGCACATGCAAGTTTATCTTAACCCAAGCCTCTAGCTCGTAGGACCAACCCGTCCTGATATAAAACCTCCCGAGCCTCCACCTCGCAGGGCTAACCCATCCTGATTTTACTATTTCCCGAGCCTTCAGCTCACAGGACTTACCCGTCCTGTACCATTCCATCCCATAACTCGGGATGAGGTTTATCGTATCTTTTGTTCACCTAATTAGACTACTCTTGTCTCATTACAATTGTAATTAGAAGTTTAAGGTGAATCCTGGACTTCCCGAGGGCTACCTGGTGAAGAGCTCACAATGATACTAGGGAATACAATGGGCTGAAGCCCAAATCCCTCTTTCCGGGACAATTAATTTTATTAGTCACTATCCATTACTCATAACCCACTCTCATTGTTACTCTTTAGCAAACTTAAATGTCTTATGATCCTTATAGGGGAGTGACGATCTTTCGTCGGACTCCAAAACTAATACTTCCCCTTAATGCCCATGTTCGCTAACACTCGTCACCGTTTGGTGACTTCCCCCGAGACTTCAACCATAATTCTATGATTATTCATTTGCCACTAACTTAGTCAAGATTAACTTTTATAATCATATTCCAAGGTTTACCTTTAAGCAAACATTTTCTTCAAATATGTTCAACCCATAAGACCTCGGATACACTAAATATGGTGCAAACCTTACATATTGTCTCCAAACTCACACTAATGGTGCACCATGATTATTAATATCATCCTGAATGATTATCATAATTTTCTAAGGTGATTAAGACTCCAGTTATTCCTTTATTTATAAGTACGACATGATTCTAATTTAATTTCAAAACTATAGTACAAAAGTTCTTCAAAAAATCTATAACTTTTAGGGGTTGATATAAGTGATGTATTACAACTATGTTACAAATTTCATTAATTTCCTAAGTGATCTTGCCTGTCTAATTAATACATCAATTTTTCTACTATTTGCAGACCAGAATGATATTGAACTAGTTTTGTTTTCTAAGATTCAACCTTCACTATATCTTGTTCAATTGATTTCAAATTCATACCATCGATTCATCATGACTAAATTAAGAAGTTTTCAGAATTTCATATCATTTCAAACTAATCTGATCATAAATAAAACTTGACTTGTCTCAATTTTCAAGGAAGTATCATATTCAAAAGTCCTAATGCTCTAGTTAATTTATCAGTGGTACTAAGTGATGAAATATCATGATTTACAGAGTTTCACATTTTTTCATAAAAATATAATCATAATTTTCATATATGATTAAAAATGTACTCAAGTTAATTTATTTGGCCTGTCAAAAGCATTGATATTGTGGATATATATATGCAAATCATTACATAGGGAGCCTGGAAACAAAATAAAAATTGGTTATTTTCTCCATTCAGTGGTCTAATAAAAAGTCCACTAAAGAACAATCACTATCCATGACCAAAGAAAATATGACATTGATTTTGATCACGCAAACAACACCAAAAACATGACAAGTCACAAGAGTAATATCAACAGAGCCTGTGTCTTGTCTACTTCCGTTGGGGGTGGAGCATGATTTAAAGCAAAGTTAATTGTCATCATTTCTTCGGGTGTGCTCTTTGTGCACACTTGATGTTGCTGACAGAAGGGTTCTTTAAAGGTGGAGTGATGACAGATGGGACGAGATTCACGTGAAATAAATAGGAGGAGGAATTGAAGGGCTTATTAGCATAAAGATCTCCATTGAAGGTTAGTCAGCCAAGTGCACAGAATTTCATTGGTCTAAACCAAAAGGTGGCCTTCAGATTACCCCCAAAAATGGCTAATTAAACATCATCCAAACCCTAATCAGCCAAGGAACGCTATAAAAACAAATGCTTTGTCATGAATCCTGATTAATTTGCGAATTCGGTTCACGCATCCGAATTTCTTTCAATTTCCTCATTACTTAGGAAACGAGAGAGGGGTAGTCCAATAAAAACTTGGAATGAAACTGTAAGGAAAGAAATGATGTAGTTAGGCATTAGTGAGATTGTGACAAAAGATAGGGTACAATGGCGACAAAGGATCCATATAGCCGACCCTACTATAGTGGGATAAAGACTTGAGTGTTGTTGTTTCCTCGTTACTTAGGAAGGGCTTAACTAATTCACTTTTCTTCATTCAAGTGTATGATCATTCACACCCTCTCTAACCGCCGCCTCCTAGCCACACGCCTCACCGTCTATTCTCTCTCCTCTCTCCCCAACCGCCCCTCCTTTTAAAAATATGAGTTGTTGCTCTCTCTATTCTAGTTAGTTTTTTCTTACACCTTCCCAAATTCGCAAATATAACGGCGTGCGTTTGTTTTTCTCTCAAGTCTATGTTTTTTTCTCTCTTTGCTTGTAAGCGTACTTTAAAACTTTAATTTAAAGTTGCTTGTTGATTTATGTAGAGTTTATCTCAGTTGGAATTATCAATTGTTGATTCCATTGCAATTGAGATCCGATATTATGCAAAGTGGTGAGAGGTTCTTAGGCGCTTGAATTTCTCAAGTTGCCTTGAAATTGCATTTCTGCGATCGAAAATAACAACTCAAATACTGCGGAGAGGCTCTCGCCCACGTGCTTATTATTATTATTGTTATTATTATTTGAAAATAAGTTTTGACCATTGCAGTTTAGGCTCTATTTATTTGGGCGTTTCGCTTCTCCGTTTTGGGCAAACTCTGCCGGAAGAAGAGTAAACAAATGAACCTCCGGCGGCATTTGCTCTGTTTCCACCCGCCTTGAGAAACGCCCCAAAAAACTCCGTTTCGAGCAGCCACCTCTCTCCTCTGGTTCGAACTCTCCGTTTCCACCCGCGGAATCGATGCCGAATCAAATGGAGCCTTTGAGTTTATTTTTGTAAGTATAAAAAAAAGGGAAAAAGCCCCCTTTGCGATTATCATCACGAGTAAACCATGAAATTAATGAGGAGCAATGAAGGTTGCTGACTATTGGTGGCCACTGGCTCAAAGGTAGTGTAGATTCTGATGTTGATTGCCTATCTCTTCTTCTTTCCTCTATACCATTAAAATAATAAGTAAGACGGCTTGTGGATTCAACTTGGTTGTCCACTTGTCCACCCAATCACAACCCCCGGCCTCCCTCTCTCTCTCTCTCTTATGCTTTCTCACACACTCTCTCTCTCTCCAACTTATGTTTGCCTCTTTATTTTCATGGTGCCAAGCTTTAAAAGAGATGTCCTAAGAAGTTTTTGAGGTGGTTGAGAGTAGGAGCGGACACCAAAGGCATCGCAAAATTTAGTTTTTGGTGAGTGGGTGACCGAAATTTTATTCACTAAATATTATAGGTTGGTCACTGAGAACATTTAGGCTCTATTTGGTTCGGCGTTTTGCCGCTCCGTTTAGGGCACACGCCGCCGGAAGGCGGGTAAACTAATGAATCTCCGGCGGCGTTTGCTCTGTTTCCACCCGCCCGCCTTGAGAAACGCCCAAAAAAGCACCGTTTGGAGAAGCCACCTCCCCCCTCCGATTCGAATACTCTGTTTCCACCCGCCGGATCGACCCGCCACCGCCGAACCAAATGAAGCCTTAGTAATCAAATTCAGTCAGTTACAAGGTGATTGCAAAAAATCAATCCTTATGTGTATTTAGCAACAAAATTATTTTTCGTCTCTAACTAACTGTATATTTTTAGCGACAATTAATCTTCACAACTAAATATATTTAGTGATCAAATTTGTTGTCAGTGGACCACATCACTTTAATCACTTGTTATGAATGCAATTGTGTTGATTTTTTGTTACTAAAATTATTTATTTCATCAATAAGTATAATTTATTATTATTATTTATTGATATCACCCAAATTTGTTTTTGTCACCAAGGCTCCGTTGGCACGGTGGTGGCGGTGATAAATGCATGTGTTAAACTGTCATTGGTTAAGAATCACCTAACACACATCATCCGTTCAAATATAAAAGTGGATGAAATTTCTTATGTGGACGTTAATGAATGATAATTTAACCCTCATGTTCATGACTGCCACCACCATGTCAACCGGAGCCTAAATGTCTAAAATTAATGAAGAAAAAATTGATCACTAACATTAGTGATTAAATATAAGATTTAATCACTACCATTAATTATTAAGGCTTCGTTTGTTTCGGCGTTTTCGCCGGTCGTTTGAAGTAAACGCCGTCGGACGGCGGTTAAACAAACGGGGCGCCGGCTGCGTTTGCTCCGTTTGCACCCGCCGTAAGAAGAAAAAGCTTCTCAAATGCCGCTTTTCCAACCCCGCCTCCCCCCTTCGGTTCCAACTCTACCCCGGGAGCAAACGCACCGCCGCACCAAATGAAGCCTAAATATAAGAAGTTTCAACGTAATATTATAGAGTTCTTAGATGATTAACAAAAATGGCTTTAGAAAGGGCATCCCAAATGTTCTTCTTGCAAATAGTTTCCCATATTTCATTATCACTTTGTAAAACAGGTGATTATACTTCACACCACTGCTATTTCAATTGTTGTAGCTATGTCAAACTAAGGCTCCGTTTGGGAGGACTTATTTTCACCGGTCAAGCGGTCACGACCGCATGAACCAGGACTTAATTAAGGTCTGATTCATGCTGTCGTGACCGCTTGACCGGTGAAAATAAGTCCCCCAAACGGAGCCTAAGTCTAAAGTTGTTCAAAATGATGTTTTGAAAAATCTGTGAATTATTTGAAAAATCATCATTTTCTAAAAGTTGCATTGCATTTTCTGTTTTTAATAATAATTTTTTACTTTTTTTTTTCTTTACTTTTTTCCAGGATGCATAAGAGAGAGAATTGATATTGAAATTGATGTTGGAATTAAAAATAACCATGAAAAAATTATGTAGAGCAAAAATTTAGGCTTGGGCAAAAAAAAGTATGCGCGTTGTGACGAAAAATGCACGACCAAGCAAAAAGTGCATGTTAGAGCAAAAATGCGCTCTCGAGTGAAATATGCGTGTTCAGGTGAAAATGAGCACTTGGGCGAAAAATGCGCGCACAGGCGAAAAAACGCATTAGGACGAAAATTGCGTGCTCGGGAGAAAAATACGCGCTTGGGCGAAAAATACGCACAAGAGAGAAAAATTCATTTCTGGACAAAAAATGTGTGCCAGGGCTAGCACTCGCCCAAGCGAACAATGAGCGTCCGAGAGAACAATGGGAGCCCGGGCAAAAAATGGGCATCCGAGCGATAAATGCGCGCTCTGACGAAAAATGTGCACTCTGGTGAAAAATGTGCGATATGGAAAACAAGTGCGTACTGGCAAAAAAATATGCGATCATGCCAAAATTTGCGCCTCGGAGAAAATGTGTCATGGTGAAAATTAGCATTTTGTTGACGGTGCATGCATTTGGGGCATAAAATTTTGGTATGATAATGACGTTTTTGTCCAATCTTATCAGAGAAAATAAGCCGCGTCAAACTCAGCCTAAATTCATAGAAATTCACAAATTTCTCCTCTTTTTTTGTCACGGCTCTCGACCACAACTTCGGACCTAAGCCCACACGTGGGATCTGATCCACGAGGCCAAACAAGGAGTAAAAATTGGGTCCGGGGCCCGGCCCTTCCTCTAGGTCCCCACCAATGGAAAAGAGGAGGAACATGTAATTATGTGGGGTCTGCAATACACAGTTAATATGGACACGTTGGCCACATTTCGAAGATTCTAGAAAGTTGGCCATATTTTGAAGATTCATCAACCATTATGTCAATGAAACAGTTAGTGCAGTGGCGGATCCAAGAATTTGGAAATGGGGGGCACTAAATTTTCTTAAAAATAAAATAACAAGTCAATATTAAATCCATGATAATAGAAAGTCATACAAAATTACATAACACTGCAAAATAAAAAATACATGAGTAAAATTTTATATTTGTCCGCGACGAGCCCTCATTTTTTGAAAACGGTCGATAACATCATCATCAATGACTTTCAAAAATGTTTCTCGCTCAATAAAAGTAACCAAACAATCATTCAACAGTTGATCGCCCGGACTATTGCGCAACTTGTTCTTCACATAATTCATGCCTGAGAATATTTTTTTCACACTTGCAGTAGCAACAGGAAGAATCAATACAAACTTCAAAAGCTTGTAGATTTGTTGATAAGCAGCATGTTTACCGGTTTCAACAAGCTTCAAGCATAAATGGCTAAGATCCTTCAAATTAGCAAATCTCTCATCACTTCTCATGTAAACAATGTAGTTCTCGAGTTGAAATTCCAAATTAAATAACTCTAAACTTGAAAAATCATTAGGATAAAACTCTGCAAGTCACATCACTTTTTCTTTTTCAAAACAACCAAATGAGTTAACGAGATTCAAACAAGTCATTCATTGAAGCAACTCTATACTCACCTCATCAAACCGGTTGTTTAACTCTTGTAGTTGTTGATCGACAACCTTTAAGAAAACTTCAACTCTATAATGATTCATATTTGTGTAGTATTAAACAAACCTTCTTGATCTTCCACGTGGAATATACCGATCATCCATATTAGGAATATGAATACCATGTTTGTCGCAGAAAAACAAATTTTTTTTAAATAAAGTGTCACGTCCATCATTTCTCAAAGTTTGAAGCTGTTTTTTTGTTAAACTAACAACTGACAGTGCTTTTTCAATATCTTGATCCTTTCTTTGCAAAGCGAGATTTAATTCGTGTGTATACCCAAATATAGTGGTCATCACATGAACCATTAAAATAAAATCAAATGATTCTAATGCGAATAAAATACCTTGAACCTTCACCTGATCATTTGTTTTACTCTTCCCAATCTTCACAAGTGTAGCAACCATATCAGGATATAATGAAACGATATGCACTAGTGTTTTGTGATGTGATCCCCAACGAGTATCTCCAGGTCGACTCAAACGAAGCTCCTGATTTAAACTTGATCTAGTTTTGAGTTCACCATCTTCTATTGTCTTAGCCACCTTTTGAACTTGGTTTTCTCTAAGCATTTCATTTCGTTTGCAGGAAACACCAATCACATTTAATAAAGTTGGAATTGCTTCAAAAAACCACTAACAATCATCATTTATCTTAGCGACTGCAATTTGTGTTAACTGAAGTTGATGCGCAAAACAATGAATGTAATATGCACTCGAATTTTCTTTCAAAATTAAACTTTTAAGTCCATTTATCTCGCCACTCATGTTACTGGCACAATCATATACTTGTCCATGGATTTTAGAAAAATTCAATGAATGAGCCATTAGTAAAGATTCAATTCCAGCTTTGATTGATATTGCAGTAGTCTCAGAAACATGCCTGAGCATGAACAGACTTATAATGTTCTGACTTGTGTCATCCATTTTCCCTCTGCCCATTATCATCCATGTCCAAGCCAGGAATATATAAAACACTTTTGGCAACAGCTCAAGCACCCATGAATGTAAGCTGTTACATTAATCTGTTTAACAGAAAGATACACAAAATGGAAAAATGGAAAGTGAAAACTCAATCTCTTTAAGATGCCTTAGAAGTGGATATATGAAGCTCAAATTTATTCAATTAAAAATGAACTTCCAAATTTGCATACACTAATTAAGATTCTTCCATGTGGCTTGTCAAGTGGCCTATGGATCTAATATGCATTTAGACTGATGTTTTGTATTATTTAAGATTGGTAATAAATATTGTTCATCTATAAACCTAATTTGATGCATTTGTTCAACACTTCAACTCCAAAAAATGGTCAGCCCTCAAAGTATCATTTTGATGAACAATAAGAAAAAAACTGTAATATGAACTTCAATGATCTCTATAGTTGCTTAACATAAAGTTATAAGTTACACCACAATATTATCATTTTCACTGCTAGACGGGCTATTTTCAATCAAATTACAATGTAGTAAGTAGGAATTTATTGAGAGGGTGGTGTATAAGAACTGGATAGAAAGGCCAATGTGCGGTTAGGGTATGACTGTTGCGCACACGGGTAATTTGTCAGTTAAGAAGAAGAAGAAGAAGAAGAAGACGAACCTGAGGAGGGCCAGGAGGCAGACTCGGGACTCGCCGATGCCGACTCGGGTATCGCCGATGCCGACTCGGGTATTTGCACTTTTGCAGTCGATCGGGAAGACGGGAAAAATGAGGCGGACTCGGGACTAGGATATTTGCAGTCGATCGGGAAGAATCGTCGATCGGGGCGAGTGAGCGACGATCGTCGATCGGGAGGAATCTGCGATCGGGGCGAGTGGGCGACGATCGTCGATCGAGAGGATTGACGATCGAGAGCAAATCGTCGATCAGGAGGAATGAGAAGAAATCTGCGATCGGGGCGAGTGGGCGACGATCGTCGATCGAGAGGATGGACGATCGAGAGCAAATCGTCCATCGGGGTGAGGGAGCGACGATCGTTGATCGGGAGGAATGGACGAGTGATCGACGATCGTCGATCGAGAGGATTGGAGGAAATCGTCGATGGGAAGAAATCTCTGATCGGAACTTGGCAGGAAATCGTCGATCCGGAGGAAATCGGCGGGAATAGCGGTCCTTCTAGAAAATTCAAAAAAATAATGGGGGGTCAGTGTCCCTCGGGCCCCCCTCTAGATCCGCCCATGAGTTAGTGCTACGTAGAGTGCATAAAATTACCCTTTGATTAATATGCATCATTGCTTGAGTACTGGGGATGCACTCACCAGCTCGCCATGAGCATGATGCCTTCTGAAAAATATATATATATTTTTTTAAAAAACATGAAGAATATTAATTTTAATATTTTTGGCAATCATTTAAAAACCATTAAATTATTTTTAAAAATTTTGAATTACAGAAACTGTTTCTCCAGCTGAACACCAGAATTAAATGGTTGGTCTTAGGAATTCGATCAAATATTTGGTGTCGAATTCGGATTCATCATAAAATGTTGGATTCGAATTTGGGTTCGAATTTATATTTGAATTCTAATTCAAACAAGGATTCAAATTTGGATTTTAAAATATTAAATATAATATAATATTCAAATATAGTTATATTTAATATTTATTCACATATATTAATTTTTTAAATATATATTCTTATATTCACAAACTATTTGTAAATCTTTCAAATAAAAATAAAATTATTCGGATTCAAATTTGAAACATATTCGAATTTTAATCGAATTTTCACGAATCGAATCCTGAATTATTCGCAAACTATATTATTTGTGAACAACCCTAGGTCACTTGGTCCTAGGTATGTCCTTTTTTTGCATCCAAGCTTCAGACCGAACGGGATGATCTCCCGTTGATCTTTCATGGCTCGTTTTTCGCTCTTTTTGATCTCACGCACAAAAAATATATCTGTCATGGGATATAACTGATTGGGATTGGAAAATGGCCATGCTTATCACAGCCATAAGATACATCAAATCATGGCAATTCATCCAATTTGGCCCAATTAGATTTGAATCAGAAAAAGAAATAGCGAAATGTATTATTTTGGAAGCAAAGGCCCATGTTATCAAGCCCATGCTCAGGTTTTTTTAGAATAAGAATTTTTCCAGATTTATGTATAATGTTTTTAGTGAAAACCTTATATAGAATTATTTCTAGAAATTCTTTTTTTTTTCAAATTTGCCTTAATTACAGGCAGCCGGAAAGCAATAAAGAAAGTGTGTTGTTTTCTGCCTTTTACCTTGCTCTTCAAATCTTTTCAAGAAAGCCAGGCTACTTACTTGAAAGGTCTTGGGAGTCCGAAAATTTGAACTACAACGAATCCTCGATTACCTCTGATCAAGCTTTTGAGAACCGGATCGGAGATCAAATCGGTGAGATCAAAGTTTCAAGGTCCGACCGGTGGGACCGGTCGAACCGGGATTGAACCGTTATGTTGCAATATACATTTATAATATTATATTAATACATTTAAATAAGTAAAATTGTAAAACAAAGTAACAAAATATAAAAACATATTATATATTTACATATAATGAAAGATGAAACACAAAATTAGATAATAATATTTTTATTAATGATGTCTCGAAATAATAATGATCTACTAATAGATAATAATGTTTTAATGACATTATCGCAATTCATAAATTCAAATCATATTGTAATAAGTCAAACTCAAATCTCCAACAAAGTCATTGCCAACACCATCAAAATTCGCAATACTCTCGTCGCCAAAATTCTTCAAATCGGTGTGCTCAACAAATGGCTCAGTAATACCAATTTGTTCATCATCTGCAAATTCAATATATATATATATATATATATATATATATATATATATATATATATATATATATATATATATATATATATATATATATATATATATATATATATATATATATATATATATATATATATATAAATTATGAAATAACTTATATTTTAATCATACAATTATGCATAAAAATTGTCATGTAGATATACACTTATTTTGAGTTGGTAATGTAATATTAAGGCTTTGCTCTCCACCTATTGGGATAGCGTCTTCATTATAAATTTCATTTTCTAGATCATCATATGTGAGCTCCGGCACTGGTTCCTCCTCTACCACCCAAAAGTCTATTAAATCAATACATGTGTAATCTAAAGGATCATAACTCATTTTCGTACATGTAAACCTAAAACAAACGTAGAATGATAAAATATAGAAATGTAAATTATTATTAAAAAGATACAAAATATAAAACTTAAAAGTGGGTAAATGAAAGTCATACCGATTTCTCATATTTAGATTATATCAGATGTTGAAACCAAAAACTTGGTCTCTGTGGAGTTCGGGGTCCCAAAAGAGGGGTGACCTCACACCTACTACACTCGGGGGAACGTCGCGGACCAAAGACTTGGGAAACTAGGAATAGACCCTAGGCTCTAGCGCGGAGGTCCCACCTCACACCCGGAAGGCTACCTGAGCACTTCCCCTCCCTAGCCAATGCTCGAGCTAGGGTGCCTTGGAGGAGCTCTCTCTACTCTACCAAGAAGAAGCTAAGGGAGGAGGAAGCTAAAAAGAATCCTCCCCAAAGGCACTCAAGGGGGTCTATTTATAATTTTCCAAATCACATGGACCAAAATGACTGAAATACCCTTACGCCCAATAAGCCTTGGGCCAATAGAAAACAGCCACGCTGGGGGGCAGATAGGTAAGAACGCCCCCAGGGGCACAGCGGTAAAAGCACGCTGCCAACCCCCCGCCCCAAACACCTGAGGCGGCTCCAGGCCGCCGGGCAGGCCGCTTGGGCGAGACCAGGCCGTCGGCCATCTAGCCGCGAGCAGGCTGCTCGAGCGAGAACCAGGCCGTGATGGTCTCGCCCGCGAGCAGGCCGCTCGGGCGATAACCATGTCGCGGCTGTCTTGCCCGCGGGCAGGCCTCTCGGCGAGACCGGCCCCCGGTCGTCTCGCCCGCGAGCAGGCCGCCCGCGCGAGGCCGGCCCCCGGCCGTCTCGCCTGCCCCTACCTCGGACTCAACAGGTCGGGGCGGGTGCTAGCCAACTTGTCGCAACGCCCCCCCTCCCCCCCCCCCCCCCAACAAAGGAGCCATTGGGGGAGGCCAATTTTTCCTCCCCCTAATAGTATATTTCCAAGCTAGAGCCAAAATTGGCCAACGAGAGTGCAAAATCTCCATAAAGCTTAAAAACGCACTTGCCTTGTTTGGGGCCCACTCTTCGCGAATACGGGGTTGTACACAATCCCCGCTCTTTTCGAGGTTGGTACAAGCTCGGAAAGAAACATCCAACCCAACGTATTCGCGGAGTGTAGCTTTCCTGCGGGGTCAACCTGTCATGCCAGCTATGGGAGCCTGGGTGGCGAGACCACCTCTGGGTGAAAACACTTAGCCTCCCCGAGGGGTCAACCTGTCAAGCCAGCTGATGGGAGCTTGGGTGACGAGACCTCCTCTGGGTGGAAACACTTACCCTCCACGAGAGGTACCACCGGCCCTGCCAGCTAGTGAGAGCCTGACAGCAGAATCCCTCTCGAGGTGAGACCTTCCTACCCACTCTCCGAGAGATCAACCTGCCCTGCCAGCTAGTGGGAGCCTGGCCGCGGAATCATCATCGGAGCTAAGGACTTGGGCTACCACAAGAGATCAACCTGCCTTGCCAGCTAGTGGGATCCTGGCCGCGGAATCATCATCGGAGCAAAGGTACTTACTCCCCCCGAGGCACATTCGACCCAACCAGCTAGGGGGAGCCTGGCTGAAGAGATCCTCCCAGGGGTGGGAACTTGATCTCCCCGAGGCACATTCGACCCAACCAGCTAGTGGGAGCCTGGATGAGGAGATCCTCTCGGGGGTGGGACTTGATCTCCCCGAGGAACATTCGACCCGTCCAGCTAGTGGGAGCCTGGATGAGGAGATCCTCTCGGGGGTGGGACTTGCTCTCCCCGAGGCACATTCGACCCATCCAGCTAATGGGAGCCTGGATGAGGAGATCCTCTCGGGGGTGGGACTTGCTCTCCTAGAGGCACATTCGACCCATCCAGCTAGTGGGAGCCTGGATGAGGAGATCCTCTCGGGGGTGGGACTTGCTCTCCCCGAGGCACATTCGACCCATCCAGCTAGTGGGAGACTGGATGAGGAGATCCTCTCGGGGGGTGGGACTTGATCTCCCTGAGGAACATTCGACCCATCCAACTAATGGGAGCCTGGATGAGGAGATCCTCTCGGGGGTGGGACTTGCTCTCCCCGAGGCACATTTGATCCATCCAGATAGTGGGAGCCTGGATGAAGAGATCCTCTCGAGGGTGGGACTTGCTCTCCCTGAGGCACAATCGACCCATCCAGCTAGTGGGAGCCTGGATCAGGAGATCCTCTCGGGGGTGGGACTTGATCTCCCTGAGGCACATTTGACTCATCCAGCTAATGGGAGCCTGGATGAGGAGATCCTCTCGGGGGTGGGATTTGCTCTCCCCGAGGTACATTCGATCCATCCAGCTAGTGGGAGCCTGGATGAGGAGATCCTCTCGGGGGTGGGACTTACTCTCCCCGAGGCACATTCGACCCATCCAGCTAGTGGGAGCCTGGATCAGGAGATCCTCTCGGGGGTGGGACTTGATCTCCCCGAGGAACATTCGACCCATCCAGCTAATGGGAGCCTGGATGAGGAGATCCTCTCGGGGGTGGGACTTGCTCTCCCCGAGGCACATTCGACCCATCCAGCTAATGGGAGCCTGGATGAGGAGATCCTCTCGGGGGTGGGACTTGATCTCCCCGAGGAACATTCGACCCATCCAGATAATGGGAGCCTGGATGAGGAGATCCTCTCGGGGGTGGGACTTGCTCTCCCGAGGCACATTCGACCCATCCAACTAGTGGGAGCCTGGATGAGGAGATCCTCTCGGGGGTGGGACTTACTCTCCCCGAGGCATATTCGACCCATCCAGCTAGTGGGAGCCTGGATGAGGAGATCCTCTCGTGGGTGGGACTTGATCTCCCTGAGGAACATTCGACCCATCCAGCTAGTGGGAGCCTGGATGAGGAGATCCTCTCGGGGGTGGTAAACCAGGTGTGCTACTTAAATTCTACCAAATCCAACATCCTCAAACGGGGAAAAAATTAGGTTACATGACCCCCCCCCCCCCCCCCGACTCAGTTGGTCGGGGGTTGGACTCGTTACAACATAGGAAAGAAAGGAAAGACTTTACCAAGGCAATGCTTCTTCACGTGGCCTTGGTGTGATGTCCGCCATCCTTCCCCTCAGAGACCTCCAACTTGCTCAGGCTTTCCATGATCCTCTCCATCTCCTCTGCCCTGGCCAACCAAGAGATGGTGTTGACGGCCGTGACGTAACACTGCCTCTCCATCCTGGAATCTCGCTTGACCCTAACCTGGATTCCCCCTGAGTTGAACTTTAGGCACTGGTGGAACGAAGACGGCACACAACCGAAGGCGCTGATGAGGGGTCTTCCAAAGATGAGGGGTCTTCCGAAGCAAGCCTCCCGCGCGAGACCGGCCCCTGGCCGTCTCTCCTGAGAGCAGGCCTCCCGTGCGAGACCGGCCCCCGTCCGTCTCGCCCGCGAGCAGGCCGCCCGGGCGACAACCAGGCCGCAGCGGTCTCGTCTGCCTGCAGACTTCCCGCGCCGAGATGGTCACTACCTCCCTGACCTCCAGCCATGATACTCCCCTGAGATCTTCTGTGTTGGTCACTCTCCACGCTCACCGCACCAAAATGTTGAAACCAAAAACTTGGTCTATGTGGAGTTCGGGGTCTCAAAAGAGGGGTGACCTCACACCTACTACACTCGGGGGAACATCACGGACGAAAGACTTGGGAAACTAGGAACAGACCCTCGGCTCTAGCGCGGAGGTCCAACCTCACACACGGAAGACTACCTGAGCACTTCCCCTCCCTAGCCAATGCTCGAGTTAGGGTGCCTTGGAGGAGCTCTCTCTACTCTACCAAGAATAAGCTAAGGGAGGAGGAAGCTAAAAAGAATCCTCCCCAAAGGCACCCAAGGGGGTTTATTTATAGTTTTTCAAATCCCATGAACCAAAATGACTGAAATACCCTTACGCCCAATAAGCCTTGGGCCAATAGAAAACAACCACGCCGGGGGGCAGATAGGTAAGAACGCCCCCAGGGGCACAATGGTAAAAGCACGCCGCCAACCCCCCGCCCCAAACACCTGAGGCGACTCCAGGCCGCCGGGCAGGCCGCTTGGGCGAGACCAGGCCGTCGGCCATCTCGCCGCGAGCAGGCCGCTCGGGCGAGAACCAAGCCGCGACGGTCTCGCCCGCGAGCAGGCCGCCCGGGCGAGAACCAGGCCGCGACCGTCTCGCCTGCGGGCAGGCCTCTCGGCGAGACCAGCCCCCGGCCGTCTCGCCCGCGAGCAGGCCGCCCGCGCGAGGCCGGCCCCCGGCCTTCTCGCCTGCCCCTACCTAGGACTCAACAGGCCGGGGCGGGTGCTAGCCAACTTGCCGCACCCCCCCCCCCCCCCCAACAAAGGAGCCATTGGGGAGGCCATTTTTTCCTCCCCCTAATAGTATATTTACAAGCTAGAGCCAAATTTGGCCAACGAGAGTGCAAAATCTCCAAAAAGCTTAAAAACGCGCTTGTCTTGTTTGGGGCCCACTCTTCGCGAATACGGGGTTGTACATCAGACATATACAAGATCATTTAATCTTTGGTGCTCCAAACGATTTCTTCTTTTGGTGTGAATTTTTTCAAAAACACTCCAATTTCTTTCACAACCCGATGATGATGACGTTTGACTAAGAATATGAATGATTAATTTTTGCAATTGAGGAGCACTAGATCCAAATATTCTCCACTATTCATCTAGATAAAAAATAATAGAAAGATAATTATTAGATTATGATAATTGAAAATTCAAATAATAGATTGAAAAAGTTAAAATACAAAATTAATTTGTGTTCTCACCGAGCTGCATTTCCATTGCTAATTTGATAGCAATGAGCTTTCCAAAACTTTCTATCTGGTCACAGAAGATTCTAACCTCTATCATTGCTTCTTTTGGTTTGCTACATACATCTTTGTTTCCAATTAACTCAATCAATCCTTGCATCACTTCAGGCTTGTGACTGTAATTATCTTTAACATATTGAAATGTTGGATTTAGAAAATATACGGCAGAATGTATCCCTTGACGAAACTGACTATCACATCTGCTCTTGATAATACTTGTGTATGACTTATACAATCTTTTGTTATTTTTGAACAAATTTTTGATTGCTTTCTTTACCCTGTATAATTCATCATAAACATATCCAAGAGATGATTTCTCATCTGCATCAACAACACGTAATAGTCTTATGATATGACCTGGTATCTTTGTCATTATCAAGCAAGAAGTCCAAAATTTATTGTCCAAAATAATTGAAGTTGCCTCTTTTCCTTTAACTGTTTTAGATAACTTGGAATCAGGGAAATATTTACTTGTAATCAAAGCTTGTAAATCATGCTTATGATCATGCACACTTTTTAAGGTAATGAAAGTAGTTGCAAATCAAGTTGCCCTAGGACGCACAATCTCCTTCCATCATTCTCTTTTTCTTAGCCATGATAGTTAAAAAATATGATTATACACAAATATAGTTACTTTGGAAGCTTTGTTAGCAAGATCTTTGACATGAACCATAGAACAAATTTCTTTTAAAATAAGATTCAAGCAATAAGCAGCATAAGGAGACCAATAAATATTAGCATACTTCTCATGGAGCAAAGCATCGACTTTTTATAATTTGCTGCATTATCAATCACTATTTGAACAATATTACTAACTCCAACTCATTCAACTACTTCAGAAAATAGCTCACACAATGTTTCTGCATCTTTCTTAAAATCAGAAGCATCAACAGACTTCAAAAAAGATAAACCACGAGGGCAATAAACTAAGAAGTTTATTAATGTTCTACTCCTCACATCAGTCCAGCCATCAGCCATAATTGTGCATCCGGTCTCCTTCCAACTACTACGGTAAGATTCCAATAGTAGTTTGCATTCCTCCCTACAATCTTTTAATAGATTTACTCGCATCATATGATATGTAGGTAATCTATATCCATGACCAATGACAGTGATTGTATCGATAGTCTTTTGTGCTAAAGGTGAGTTTAAAGCATTCATTGGTATGCAACTATCATAAAACCACCTAGGCACAGTCATATCAGCACGATGTACAACTTGCTTTGATGCCAAAACACTTTTAATACATGGTTGTGATCCTGCTGATGTTCTAGGAGCGAAGAAATTATCAATTTCGTCAATATTCCTTTTACATTTATCTTCTGTAATAGAATTTCTAAACGGTTGTGATCCTGCTGATGCTAATTCCTCAGTTGCATGTTCATCATATATGCCTATATTCTCTCTTGCTTCTTGAATCTCTTGTTTTTTCCGAAATCCCTTTAATGTTCTCTTGCATTTGGTGACGAACATCAAGAGAAACCTTTTTACAAGCCGCTATATTTCCTTTAACACCGGCTAAATGTTGTTTCATCCTATTAATCCCCTCGCCGCTATAAACAGTTACACAATGCAAACATCTAAATTTATTTTTTTCATTCACATCTTTTGTTAAACTAAAATGAGCTCATCCTGGATCATTTTTATCACGAATAGTTTGTGTAGAAACATTTGAAGAATCAACACCTTCTATTTTATCGAATCTAATAAAAAATTGATTTAAAGAACGATAACATATCAATAAAAAATTGGTGTAAAGAACTACAACACATCAATAACAAGTAATCATCACAGATCTATCTACCGGTCAATACTACGGAGCAGTGCTACAAGCAATCATCACAGATTCACAGAGACTACATGTTTTGTTTAGCCACTACCTGACTAATACCTCAAAGCACCCCTAAAATTTAGAATACATGTATATAAATAAAAACAAGTAAGAAGAAAACAATACCTAAGCTACAATCCATAGTTGGAGATGAGCTGTATGCCCGTATAAATAGAAAAGAGAAATCTGTCTTCAACATTCTTTGGTGGCTGTAGGTTGTAGGTTGCAGCCTATAACAAATGATATACAATTAATTTGGTTAAACACTTGCTATGACGGTGGCGTTCTTGTCCAAACACATTCTTATAAAAAAGATTATACATGTGATAAAAATATATCTCTCTTGATCTAAGAACAAAACTACTTTTTAAACTTCAAACTTCAAGTGAAATCTCTTAAAGAAGAAGAAATCCTGTTGAAAAGGAGCGATAAAAAGTATAAGAATTCATAAATTTGAAATAACTTTTCAAATTCTATGCTTCATAACTCTTTCTCATGGCTAAATTAAAATAGGTTATCTATCCAAATTAAGTATAATTCCCCACGGTTAAACTAGAATAGATCAATATCAACACAATTCTGAATATGTTATCTATGTTATGTTAGCTTCTAAACTAGAAATCACATACTTGTAGGAGGAATGTTGTCAAAGCATACTTGTAGGAGAAAAGGATTAACTGCAACAATGACATACCTTAGCATTATATAACTGAACACTAGTAGATGTAGATTTGATCAATGCATCCTTCTCGAAAACTTGGCGTCTCAACTCACTCACGAATGCTCTATTTTTTTTAATTTTTCCCTCCAGTTCCCAGTTCTTCACTCGCGGACGAACTATTGTTGGAGAATGAAAAAAAGTAAAAAACTGCAATCCGAAAAAGTGAGACCAAATCTGAATTCTCACAATCCGGAGAACTAATAGTAGAAGAAAATTAAAGATTCTTAGTTCTTATTTTCTTACACATGGTATGAGCGACGACGAGAACTGTTGCAGGCATGCAGCTTCTTCTTCCAGCGACGACGACGGCGTTGTGGCTTCTTCCGGCGACAGCGACGACGTTGTGGCTTCTTCTTCCAGCGACGGCGTTGTGGCTTCTTCTTCCGGCGACGGTGACGGCGTTGTGGCTTCTTCTTCCAGCGACGGCGAGGCGTTGTGGCTTCTTCTTCCGCTAGGGCTTGCAGCTACTTCTTTCGGCGATGGCGAGGACTGTTGTGGCTTCTTCTTCGAGCGATGGCTTGCGGCCTTTGCTACCGATTTCCAATTGAGAATGTGGGAGAGAATGAAAGATAGGGTTTTGACTTTTGAGTCTTTTACTCTTTTGACCTTTAATTTAGTAGGATTTGAACCGCAGGATCAAATCATACGGTGTAAATACAACCCGCCCGGTTATGGGGAATTGGTCCCGGTTTCCGGTTGGCCCGCCCGGTTTCCCGGTTCCCAGGCGGTTTGCGTAATATAGGAACCGCAATAATGGACCGGACTGGCCGGGGGGCCGGTCAGCGGTCCGACCGGTTCGGTCCGGTTATTAAAAGCTTGATCAAACCAACGTTTTGAAAACCGGACCGGTCATCGAACCGGTGAAGCGAAAGGTTCAAGATTCAATCGGTTCAACCGGGGTCGAACCGGTATATATAAATATATATATTATTACAAATATATTTTAAGTATGTATATGTATATTATATATTTGAAGAGTATATATAATTTTATACGGTATATATATTTATTATTGCATATATTTTTGAATATATTTGAATGATATATATTATATATTTACTCATATATTTTAAATTTACAAATATATTTTAAATGCATCATAAATTTTTTCAAAAATTTATCATAAAATTACAAATATATTTAAATTTATCATAAAATTATTTTAATGAAAATAAATATTTAATTTCATTTTAGTATGTATATTTATATAATATATTCCGAAAAATTTCATTAAAGTTCAAATGCTCTAGTGGTCTTCAACCTTGCTTGATCTGGAGGTGGTCCGGGTTAAAATCACAGTCAATTCATTTTTTACATTGACTTGTGGCCCGCCCGGTTCCACAAAACCGTGCCTGGTTCCCCGGTCCGCCCGCCCGGTTTACCGGTTCATGGGCGGTCCGCTGCCATATCGGGCTTTCACCCTAGACCGGAACGGCCGGGGGTCCTGTCGGCAGTCCGACCTGTTGAACCGATCGATCCGGTCCGGGTTTTAAAAGCTTGCCTCTCACACAAGCAGGCACTCATTCCACATGTCACCAACCCGACATTTTTGTTTGCTTGCTATGCAAAAATATTTCAAATTTGAAAACGACATAAATCGAGGATTAGATGCTTTCATTGAAAGCGCAGACCCGTAACATTTTCTTCCTCAACACTCCTCTGACGGACCGCAACAATCGAGGATTGATCACTGCACTCTTGCACACAAGCATCGTGCACATAGAGCTCTGCAAGCTTGGCACCTCTGCGAGCGTCCCACGCTTGCAATCTCCCTTGGTAGAATCTATCTCTAGCGATCACCCCCTCTTGTTGAGAAAAATAAGAAGATTAAAGCTCTTTTTGGCTCGAGCATGCTTAACTATTGAGTTTTTCCACTTCTCATCACCAATTGAGATGCAGTTCAATTGATGATTATTGGAACCGAGTTTCGGCTCCACCTAGAGTTTGGACCCAAGGGTGCAGCTCACACCTACTTCTCCCAAGCCGTCCCTTGGTGAGAGCCCTGAATTTGGGAAATGACTCTTGGCTCTAGCGTGAAAGTCTCACCTCACACCCAAAAGACCTTTGAAATCTCCACTTCCCTACCCAATGCTGAGCTAGGTGTCTTGGAGGATGAAGGAAGAAGATGAAGAGTGGTGAAAACGGATCCTATGCCAAGACACTCCAACGGTCTATTTTTAGATTTTTTGGGAATGACCTGTCAATAGCGCAAATCTGGTGCTCTAAAATTACTGAAATACCCAAGGGCTGGTTTGCCAACATCCAAACTTTGTTGTTCTGAATAGCTATTCGCAGCCCACTATGGGCAAAATAGCAGCCCCTCAAGCCGGGCAAGACCCTCAAGCCGGGCAAGAATTAGGGTCGGGGTGGGTGTTGGCATCGCACCGCACCCGCCCCCCTAAATCAGGTCGGGTCGAGTGTCGGCCTCCTGCCGCACTTGCCCCCTGAATGAGGGGGCAGGGCTAGTGTCGGCCTCCCGCCGCACCCGCCCCTGAAACAGGCCAGGGAGGGTGTCGGGCTCTCGCCGCACCCGCCCCCTAAAGGAGGGGTCGGGTTGAGTGTCGGCCTCCCGCCACTCGCCCCCTGAAACAGGTCGGGGCGGGTGCCGGCCTCTCGCCGCACTCGCCACCTAAAGGAGGGGCCATGACGAGTGTCGGCCTCCCGCCACACTCGCCCCCTGAAATAGGCCGGGGCGGGTGTCGGCCTCCCGCCACACTCGATGCCGGCCTCCCACCGTACTCGCCCCTTGAAAAGGGGTCGGGGCGGGTGCCGGCATTGCACCGCACCCGCCCCCCTGAAGGAGGGGCTGGGGTGAGTGCTAGCTTCGCGCCGCACCCGCCCCCTAAAAGAGGGATCAGGGCGAGTGTCAGCCTCCCGCCACACTGTCTCCCAGAAGAGGGGACGGGGAGGGTGTCTGCCTCACACCGCACCCGCCCTCTGAAGGAGGGGCCGGGGTGAGTGTCGGCCTCCCGCCGCACTCTCCCCCTGAAGATTACACCAAACACTAGCAAGTTAGGCAAATTTTTTGTCCCCCTACTAGTATATCATGCAGATCAACAATAAATTTGACCCCAAGAGTGCAAAACCCCCTAAAAGTTTATAAATGTGTAGCAAGTCTTGCACTTGACTGGGGACCCCACTCCGCGAATACAGGGTTGTACACAATCCCGGCTCTTTTCGAGCAAGTTCCACGCTCAGAAAGAAACATCCAACCCAATGTATTCGCTGAGTGCATCACACTTGGTACCAAAAATACTTGGCCTCTCCGAATGGTCAACCTGCTATGTCAGCTAACGGGAGCCTGAGTGGCGAGATCCCCTCAAGGTAGAATTCACTTAACCTCCCTGAGGGGTCAACCTGCCCTGCCAGCGAATGAGAGCCTGAGTGACGAGATCCCCTTCGGGTAGGAACTTTCTCTTCATCGAGGCACATTCAACACATCCAGCTAGTGACAGTCTGGGTGGGGAGATCCACTCGAGGTTGGAACTTACTCTCCATCGAGACACATTCGACCAATCCATCTAGTGAGAGCATGGGTGAGGAGATCCTCTCGGGGTGGAAATTTTCTTTCCACCAAGCCACATTTGACCCATGCAGATAGATATATTTTCGTCATCTTCCCCGACGCTGATTGGATTCTCCCGCTCCCTTTTCCGTCCGGCGGCAGATGCCCCTGCAAATGTGCATCCTGCAGGTTTATCTGAGAGGAATTCATCCTTATTCCCTGATTTTAATGGAGGTAGAACTGATGTCAGCGAATTGTTCTCTTCCTCGGAAACAATCGATGTTGGGGGCGACGACAATGGCTAAGAATCCATGAATTGTCGGAAATTTTGGGTTTCCCTGCCGCCGGGACTGGTATGTTTGCGAAGGTAGGGATGAGTTGGTTTCCCTGCCGATGCTGGTAAACAAGTTTAGTTAAATTTTCATTTCTTATGTTTGGGTGCAAATAATAATTTGGTTCAACATTAGAGATTTTGGTCTGAAAATAACATTTCTGATTTGCCATAAATTTTGGGTTGCTATTAGCCAAAATTGATTTCGCCATAACACCACCAAAAAAAACACTTAACATGAAAATAACTGATAGGGATTAACCCCATTTTATAGAAAATAAGGGGCGCACATAGCCACACTCTCATGATCTTCACCCAAAAAAAGTGGGGATCATGGGTTTGAACGCGCACCCGATCACCACACCTGATCCCCGCGCGCTGATCCCACTCTGCATGGTAGGGTAACTGCGCACCTCGTCGGCAACGGGTGGCTGGCCTCCTCCCCGGACGTCGGCCACCCGCCCCCGTTCGCATGGCCAGAGGGGGCGGTCAACCGGGCCCCCTCCTCGACTGCCCGAGCAACCAAGGGGGCGGTCGACCGAGTCGCCCCCTCCTCGACCGACCCAAGTGGCCAAAGGGGCGGCTGGCCGGGCCGCCCCTCTCCTTGGCCGTCGGCGACCAAAGGGGCGGCCGCCCCTTTGCCCGGTCGCCCGTGCGGCTAAGGGGGCGGCCAACTGAGTCGTCCCCCTCTCCTTGGCCGTCGGCGACCAAAGGGGCGGCCGCCCCGGACGCGCCTTTGCCCGGCCGCCCATGCGGCTAGGGGGGGGGCAACCGGGACGTCCCCCTCTCCTTCGCTGCCGGCGGCCGCCCCTCACCTTGGCCGCCAGTGGCCAAGGGGGCGACCGCCCCGGTCGCCCCCTCCCTCGGCTGCAGGCGTGTGATCGCAAAGAGCGGCCACTCCTCCCCGACCGCTGTCAGTGGCCCCCTCTCGCTGGAGAACTTGGCGGCAAGTTCGTCAGCCGCCCGTGTAGACCCGCTCCGCCCGTGGAGGTACAGGTTTTACCGGCCCTGTACAACCCCGTATTTGCGGAGTGGGGTCCCCAAGCAAGCGCAAGGTGTAATCCAGAGAACTGTCCGGGACAAGTAAGCCCAAAGGCTAAGGGGACAAGGGGGGGGGTGCGGGGGGAGGCCGGCACTTGCCCCGGCCTTACTTCAGGGGGCGGATGCGGCGGGAGGCCGACACCCGCCCTGGCCCCATTTCCAAGGGGGGCGAGTGCGGCGGGAGGCCAGCACTCGCCACGGCCTTCATTCAGGGGGCGGGGGCGGCGGGAGGCCGGCATCCGCCCCGTCCCCATTTACAAGGGGGCGAGTGTGGCGGGAGGCCGGCACTCGCCCCGGCCTTGCTTTAGGGGGAACATGCTGCGGGAGGCTGACACCCGCACCGGCCCCATTTCCAAGGGGAGCGAGTGCGGCGGGAGGCCGACACTCGCCCCGGCCTTGCCTTAGGGGGCGGATGATGCGGGAGGCCGACACCTGCCCCGACCCCATTTCCAAGGGGGCGAGTGCGGCAGGAGGTCGACACTCATCCCGACCTTGCTTTAGGGGGGCGGGTGTAGCGGGAGGCCGGCACCCGCCCCGACCCCATTTCCAAGGGGGGCGAGTGTGGTGGGAGGTCGGCGCTCGCCCCGGCCTTGCCTAAGGGGGCGGTTGCGGCAGGAGGCCGACACCCTCCCCGACCCCTCTTCAAGGGGCAAGTGCGGCGGGATGCTGGCATCCGCCCCGACCCCTCTTCAGGGGGTGAGTGCGGCGTGAGGCCGACACTCGCCCCGGCCTCTTTTAGGGGGTGGGTGTGGCGGGAGGCTGTCACCCTCCCCGGCCGGCTTGAGCAGCTCGCCCGACTTGAGCAACCCGACCAGAGCATCTCGACCTGCTTGAGCAGCTCGGCTGACATGAGCAGCTCTCCCGCCTTGAGCAGCTCGCCCGGCTTGAGCAGCTCGCCCGGCTTGAGCAGCTCGCCCGGCTTGAGCAGTTCGCTCGGCTTGAGCAGCCTGACTTGAGCAGCTCGCTCCGCTTGAGCAGCTCGCCCGGCTTGAGTAGCCCGACTTGAGCAGCTCCCCTGCTTGAGTAGCTCGCCCGGCTGTAGCAGCTCGCCCGGCTTGAGCAGCTCACCCGACTTGAGGGTTTGTTATTTTGCCGGGGTATTTCAGTAATTTCAGAGCATCGGGATTAAGCTATTGGCAGACCATCCCAAAAAATCTATAAATAGACCCTTGAGGTGTCTTGGAGAGGGATCCGTTTTCACCAATCTTCATCTTCTTACTTCATCCTCCAAGACATCTAGCTCAGCATTGGCCAGGGAGGGGAGATATCAAAGATCTTCCGAGTGTGAGGTGGGACCTCCACGCTAGAGACAAGAGTCATTTTCCAAATTCAGGTCTCTCACCAAGGGACGACATGGGAGAAGTACGTTTGAGTCGCACCCCTAAGTCCGAACTCTAGGTGGAACCGAATCTCGGTTTCAACATTTTGGTGTGGTGAGTGTGGACCGCGACTCATACAGAAGTTCCAAAGCAAGTTCCATGGCGGAAGATCATGGAGGTGGTGATGACCCCAACGAGCTCCCCAACCTAGCACCCTTTGTCGGGAGGGAAGTGTTCATGACATCCATCCAAAGCATCATGAAGATGCTGCAAAGTATTGCTCCTCGGGGTGACTGCTCAACTCCCCCCCCCCCCCCCCCAGGAACCAGCTCCCAGGGGTCTCGGCGAGACAGCTCCCAGGGGGCAAGTTTGACGGCCGCCTGTGGAGGCCCGCTCCCGCCATCCGATCAGGGGGGCATTCTCGGTCGTTCGATCCGCGCATAACCACTCACTAACCACCAGGTTAGTGGGAAAGAATTTAATTAATATTTTATTATTAATTAAATGGTATCCTGATAGCTGCATGCACGCATTTAAACCTATACACAAATCATTTATGTGGGTGGTTACGGTGTGCGGATAACCGCGTAACCACCGTAACCACGTCCTGGAGCCTATAAAAGGAGCCTCATGGCTCCACATTTCCTAACTTTTTCCTCCGAGTCTTCTTCTTTCTCAGGTGGAAGCTCTGTCGAATTCCTCCTACGTGCAGTACCCGAGCCGCACTAGAGTCGCACCCAAGCAACCAGTGGGCCGAGCCAAAGCCACCCGGACTCAGCAAACCGTTCAAACCTCAAGTAGCCTCCGCAAGTCCAAGTGCTCCATTCTGCATCCAGATTCCGCAAACTGCTAACGGCAGACCTTCATCGCAAAGCGCAAGTTGTAACTATTCCCGGTACGGGGCTCTGTCGTTCGCCGCGCGCAAAGTACGCTCTCACCCCCAAAGTTATAACGAGAGGTTGTCTGTCATCCTCGGCTTCACCAACAAGATGTAACAACCCATTAATAGTGGACTTTGACCGGCACAGATCAGGTCAAGTGAATTTTTACCCAGTTGTGGGGTTTTTCCACGTTAAAACTGCTTGTGTGCAATCAACTTACTCATATGGTTGGGTGCGCTCTCGACCGTTCCGAGAGCTAAGGCGGTCTAGGTTTTACAGGTCCGACCGGGACGTCGGGTTAGTCTGCAACAATAACTAGTCAATTAAAGCTCCAGTTCATGCGGTCCTAACCACTTGACCGGTGAAAATAAGTCCCTCTAAACAGAGTCTAAATCAATTGAAAAAATCATAATAATTTTGGGAGTTGAGGTGGAAGAGGATGCAAGATAATTTAGGTTGCGTTTGGCGCGGCTTATCGCAGCTTTTTTGCACCGGTGAGGTTGGACAAAAATGTCATTGTCACACAGAAATCTTATGGCCTAAACTAGTTTTTGTTTTTGTAACGATAGTAACGTTTGGCATACCAAAGATACATTCTATGCCAATGATGTTTTTGTCCAACCTCACCGAAGCAAATAAGCTACGATAAGTCCCGTCAAACACAGCCTTAATCCATAAGACCCGCTCATTGAGAGTTTATTTATAATTTACTTATTTTATAATAATATATATAATATAAATAAATCATTGTAGACAAAACAATGCGATATAAAAAGAATCTTGTTCTGTGAGCATCATATTTGATTTTGTGCAAATCATTATTATCTGCAAATCATAAAATTTTTTTTACAAACAAAAATATTAAATTAACTTAAAAATTTACTTTTAATTTTTTTTCTTTGTTTTGAAAACAATAGTCTTTTTTTTTCTTCCACATTATTAAAAAAATATATAATGCATAAAACCATAAACATTTATACCATTCATCCAAACTATAAAATTTAGTTCAATCAAAAATTTCACATTTTATTTTTGAGTTCATGTTGACAAATATGAACTTAAAGAAATGAAAATTGATATGTCATGAATAAATAAAATATTTGCATGTTATTAATATTTAAAATAACTCTCTTAATGATACGTAAATCAAATCACTGTTTACATCTATCTGAGCCCAAAGGG
This sequence comes from Platanthera guangdongensis, assembly GCA_039583875.1. Classification (NCBI taxonomy): domain Eukaryota; kingdom Viridiplantae; phylum Streptophyta; class Magnoliopsida; order Asparagales; family Orchidaceae; genus Platanthera; species Platanthera guangdongensis. The sequence goes on along the minus strand of CM077160.1, from coordinate 161,445,406 downwards.
GAATATCCACAAAAGCTGCAAAGAATCTTAATTAAGATCTGATTAATGCGGACGTAACCGTTTTATCGGTGAAAATAAGTCCCCCCAAACGAAGCCTAAGTATGGAGAAATCCATACAAAATATACCTACCGTAGAAACCAGGACATCTAGAAGGAGAAGTATGACAGCAACAGAGATCGATCTTAGAGTCCGTGATATGTAGTTCATCGCCGATGGCAGCGGCATAAGGCGAGCTGGGGTTCTGGACTTCGGCTAGGTCGCGAGATGCAGGAGTTTGAGAATTCGGCTAGGCCGGGAGAATGCGTGTGTGCACATAACATGACAAATTTAGGCTTCTTTTGGCACGGCTTATTTGCTCCCTGGTGAGTTTGGTTAAAAACATCGCTATCATAGAATGTATGTTTGGCAAGAGAAAGTTTATGTCCGCTACCAAAAAAATAAATTAGCTTTGAGCATAAAATGCATGAATTTTTTTAAATGAGGTCGGGAGTTCACAAACGACGGTTCATGACCGCCGCGTTCACGGACGACGGTTCATGACCACCGCGTTCACGGACGACGGTTCATGACCGCCGCGTTCACGGACGACGGTTCATGACCACCGCGTTCACGACCGCCACAACCGCAACAAACAAAGTCTTAGGCTCCGTTTGGGGGACTTAGGCTCTGTTTGGGAGGATTTATTTTCATTGGTCGACCGCATGAACCGGACCTTAATTAAGGTCCGGTTCATGCGGTCGTAACCGCTTGACCGGTGAAAATAAGTCCTCTCAAACAGAGTCTTATTTTCACCGGTCAAGCGGTTACGACCGCATGGACCGGACCTTAATTGACCGGTGAAAATAAGTCCTCCAAACGGAGCCTTAATGATGTTTAATTTTTATTCAAAAATGAAATTTACTATTCATTTGTAAAGTCTCCTCAGCCCTCCAAAACCACCAGCCTCTTCTCCGCCTCCCAGCCAACCCGCCGCCAGTAGCCTTGCCCTCCCACACTGACGGCTGCTCCACCTCCAGGAGTTACCACCACCGCCCCTCTCCCTTTCATTTCCAGCAGCAACCCCAAATCCTTGTCGCCCCCAACCCCAAATCCCTTGCCGCTAACCTTTCTTTCTTGGAGCTACCTTCCATAGTCTTTCCCATTTTCCGGATCAGCCCAGATATGGAATTTTCAGCCTGGATCTGATCTCAAAATATCATATCTACTCCCCGCCCGGATCCTACCCATACGCGGTCGGATCTATCCATTTCCGGCCAGATCCCACCTTCCACCGCTGAGGACGACCACCTACATCATTTTTGACGCCCGCCGGTTCCACCTCGGATCGTCCTACACACACCTCCGACATCGTATTCTTCAGTGTCTTGGTCAGCCCACTACTTGGTGAGTACTTGTTATATCAGATAACTATTTTGAGCATTTTTTTATTAAACTGAATGCGATATTTATTTGAATATATTGTATTGTGCTGATTTGTTAGATTTATAGGACTTATACGTTCCACGCTCTTCATTTATGCCCGAGGCGGAGGAAAGTGACTAAAACTATAATTTTACTTCACATTTAATGTGAAAACGAATTTATTAATGGATAATTATTCATCAAATCGAGATGAAAATAGCGACCGTGGTCACATCATTGACTCGGCCAATGAAAATGGCCCCACATGTGGGCCCCAGAGATGATGTGGACAACTAATGAGTTGAAGAATTAAAATACAGATTACCGTGTGGCGAGAATGCGAGACAGTATCTACTTCTTTGAAGTTTAGCATTTGCTACGTTTTTTTGTTTTGTAATGTTATTTGTACATCATAATCCGTTATTTATATCCTATTAATATTTGTACATTTCAAAATTATATATGAAATTTTAAAACAAAAATATAATGCTTGATCATGATGTTTGATATTGCATGAAGGTGCATTTGTGCTGATTCTAGGAGAAGGCCTTCAACTGAGGAAGTTGTTTCTTTGCTTGGTGAGGCGGGAACGCGCAAGACTTATCTAGATTTTGTTGTATTTTAATGGATGGGTGACAGGGTGAGGGGCTCCTTGAAAAACCTGCAGAAGTGTAGATCCAAGGTGAGGTCGGACTCCGGTGGCAGGCGGCGGACGGCGGGCGGCGGGAGGTGGAATTGTCGGGTGAGTGGGTTGGCGACAATGACAAGTATGTCGGGCTAGAAACGGGGAGACGTGAAGCTACGGGAAGGGGGTTCAAATATTAGGTTTTGGATATTAAAGATATGAGCAAGGGTGTGTAAATAGTGAAAAATTTGTGTACAAATAACAACACTTTTTTTGGGATCTCGTTCGGATGATCTGTGCCGGACAATATAAATCCCGCTAATTTCAGCAGTCCAAATGAGGCCTTAACAGAGATGCCCTTGATTTAACCCTCTACACGGGCCTTTCATTTTATATAAAAATGGGCTGATCATACCATTGTCTGATCACCAATGCATGCATATACAATCTGAGATAAGGCGGTCCGATTTTTCTGAATCGGGCAAAGACCGGATCATCCATAACAGTTTGGCGTTGTCTGTGAGTAAGGTGTTCCCATAATCTCTATCAAGTTTCAGCATTCCCCGACCAGTAGCGATAGCAAGAAGGAGCGTGTGCACTACAAGCGGCACAGAAGAGCGTGTTGAAACGGCCGTGGCCGACTCACTCGCAGGCAATGCTCCATTTCCCAACGGAACAATTGTCGATGTCGTTACTGCCGATGAAGTAGAAGATCGCGTCCGACTGATGGAGGAGCGACAAACTGAAATGTTCACCCTCCTACAGAGGATAAGAGTGTCTAACCCTCTCCACCCAGACAACACGCAAGAGGCACGACCGGCGGTAGCGCCAAAGCGTGTCTCTCGTCAGGGCGCGGCTCACCCAGAGGATCCCCCCGCCGAAGAACTCTCCGACGAAGCAAGCTTGATGCACGTCGTGCAAAGGCCGGAGCCCCAGGACGCCACTCAGCCTGGCCCTCGGTCAATGGAAGTGGGCGCCCACCGAGTCGACCATAGACTCATCCGCCAAGAGGTCAGGGACATGACCGAGGAAGGTTGCGCCCAGGAGCGGCGCCGCCCCGTGAACGTGCGACGCCCCTTCCACCATGGGTCCCTGCTCGCCCGTCAAGTTGTGGCGCATCCCGTACCACACAGATTCAAGCTACCACACTTTGAGGCCTTTGACGGGGTAGAGGACCCCCTAGAACACATAAACCAGTACGAGACAATCATGCACCTCTTCAATGCGCTTGATCAACTGTTATCCCAAGTGTTCCCCGTGACTCTAAAGGGGCAGATAAACACGTGGTTCCCCTCCCTACGGGCAGGGGCCATCAACAACTTCGGATAACTCACACGACTCTTCATCGACCAATTCACAGCCAGCCGACGGATCGTCAGAGACCCCTCACACTTCTCTGGCATCCGCCAGAACGCAGGAAAGTCGCTCAAAGATTTCTTCTGCCGCTTCACCTCCGAGGCACGACAGATTTGGGGGTGGGGGGGGGGGGGGGGTCTACCCGAAGCTTCTTCGAGGCGTCTTCCTTGGGAAACTCCGCCCGAGTGGATTATACTCTTCCCTGATGAGGGAAACGGTCCCCAGCTACGCCGACCTTGTTCACCAGATCAAAGCGCAAATCGCGGTCGACGAGGCCATCAAAGCCCACCGCTAGTAATCTGAGGGGTCTTTCAAGTGGAAGAGGGAGTCAAAATGTAACAGCCCAATTTTTTTAGCAGCATGCAACTTTTCGGGTGACACGGCCTGGGACACGGGCGTGTCGAACCCGTGTCGACGATCGGCCTGGGAGTCGACGTTTTTCGCTCGAGGATGTGTCGAGAGAAGGCACACGGCCAAGGACACGGGCGTGTCCAAGGCCGTGTTGTGTGTTCGACGAAAGTTGCTCGACAATCGTCAAGTGTCGAGTGTCGAGATGTCGAGAAGTGCACACGGCCTGTGACACGGGCGTGTCACAGGGCGTGTCCCTTTGGGTCGACGAACTCAGCCCGACGAATTTTGCGCTAGGGCGTGTCTTAGTGCCGTGTATGGGCACACGGCCTGGGACACAGGCGTGTCATAGGCCATGTGAGTCTCGGGCGATTTTGGGATTTTTTTCAGCCGGATGCACACGGCCACAGACACGGGCGTGTCTGAAGGCGTGTCTGGTGACACGGCCCAGGACACAGGCGTGTCTCATGGGCGTGTCACTGGTTTGGATAAGTCGCTTGAGCACCGCTTGACGCACACGGCCTGGGACACGGGCGTGTCACAGGCTGTGTCAGGCAAAAAGTAGCTTTTCTGGCAAAATCGTGGCCGTCCGTTCTTTCAGCTGGGATCCAATGGCTGAACTGCCTCCCTGTTTTCCTTAAGGCCGTGAATGAGAAAAGAAATCTCATTTCTCATTTGGTCTTCTCTTTCTTCATTTCTAGTGAGAGAAAGGGAGAGGGAGGAGGAGGAGGAGGCAAGGGGCTGGTCACCGATGGTGCTGCGGTTTACCGACGAGAGATCCGAAGCCAGTGTTGCGGAGGAAAAGCTCTTGTGATTCCTTCAAGCCAGCTTGGAGCTCATGACACCAAAGAGGGCTTCAAGGGTAACGACTTTTCTTCCTAGTCATGTGAAGGCTTCCTTTTGGCATATGTTTGTGATTCCCCCACCAAGAGGTGGCTGATTTTGGGAGTCTTTTGGGTGATTCATGAAATCCCCTTTGTTGGCATATAGATCCGAAAATGGAGTACGGAATAGGCATGCTGTGTGAAGCCCATCTGGACAGGTTGGTCTGGATTGGTGATGTTGAATACGAATCGGAGAAGACTCCGTGATAACCGTGTAGTTTAAGGAGTCAACGGGTTATGCCTGTGAAGAGGAGTAGTATGAAGTACTGGAGTGGTAGTCCAGGAAAATATCTGTGTTATGCTTGTGCTATTGGGTCATACCTGTGAATGAGACACAGGAAGTACTGGTGACCAGAAAAGGCCTTTTGTGATACTTGATGTCGTAGGGTGTCCACTTGTGAAGAGAGTAACAGGAAGTACTGGTGCGCCCAGGAAAGACCCCTGACATTTGCGATATTGCGGTGTCCACCTGTGAAGAGAGTAACAGGAAGTACTGGTATGCCCAGGAAAGACCCGCTGTTATTATGAAAAGAATGGGTGTAAGAAATACCCAGGCTGTGTGCCAAGAACAGGATTAATGAGATCGACTCGCGCCTTTGATTAAGCCGCGAGTACGCCGTACTCGGTGAAGGCAAGGCGATTTGAGCAACGGGGGGTGGAGGATCCGACCTGCGTTATGTCCGTCCGACGTGGACCAGAAGGTGTGGTCTGTTGGAGCGCATAGCAAGAGTCTTAAGCCTGCACGCCATGACACAATGGGGGGCTACGGGCCATCCCGGTGTCGTAAGACTAGAACTCCGGATGCACGTCATGGAGTAAATGCTCAAGAGATTTACCGTTGGGTTATGACCCTGATACGGTGGTGGGCAAGTACTTTGCCAGAACACTAAGAATGTGCACTGAGTGCACGGACCGTTGGGTCGGGTGGCGAACGGTTGTGATGGCATGTGTACGTGAAAATACATTATATGAGATATATTGTCATGCTTGTGATATAATATGCCTGCAGAGAAGATTATCGCTGCCCCGAGAAAAGTTGTAGGGTCGTTATAATTTGGTCAGCTGAACGCTGACCATTGCTTCTGTTTGCCACCGTTGGGTGGATTGTCCCTGTACAGGTGCTGGAGATCCAAGCGGGACGCATAAAGGTTGAGGTCCTTGCTATTGCTACTGCTGCTACTACTAGCCCTCGAAGGCTATTTGGAAAGCCATGGATTCGACATTTGAAAAAGTTGAGTCCAAGATATTTGGGTCCATTTGAAATGGTGGAGCGCGTCGGAGAAGCGGTTTATCGGCTAGCTCTGTCGGCAGACTTGGGTGGATTACATGATGTATTTCACATCTCGGTGCTTCGTAAGGCCGTGAAAGATCCAACCCAAGTGATCGCGGATGATCGTGTGCCAGTGGAGTATGGGCTAACAATGAGAGTTAGACCCATTCAAATCGAGGATCGAGCCGAGAAACAGTTGCGGAATAAAATGGTCGGGATGGTTAAAGTCCGGTGGGACAACTGCGGCCGTGAGGAACTTACATGGGAGCGAGAGCAAACCATGCGAGAAGAGTTTCCCGAGCTGTTTTTGTAATCCGTGGAGAGCATATTGTGTTATAACATCAAAAGTTTAATGTTATAACTTTTTGGTTGCTGATTGCTTATTGCCTTCCTGTATCTGAATTTCGAGGACGAAATTTTTTGTAGGAGGGGAGGGTTGTAACAACCCAATTTTTTTAGCAGCAGGCAACTTTTCCGGTGACACGGCCTGGGACACGGGCGTGTCCCAGGGTGTGTCGAACCCGTGTCGACGATCGGCCTGGGAGTCGACGTTTTTCGCTCGAGGATGTGTCGAGAGAAGGCACACGGCCAAGGACACGGGCGTGTCCAAGGTCGTGTCGTGTGTTTGACGAAAGTTGCTCGACGATCGTCAAGTGTCGAGTGTCGAGATGTCGAGATGTGCACACGGCCTGTGACACAGGCGTGTCACAGGGCGTGTCCCTTTGGGTCAACGAACTCAGCCCGACAAATTTTACGCTAGGGCGTGTCTTAGTGTCGTGTATGGGCACACGGCCTGGGACACGGGCGTGTCACAGGCCGTGTGAGTCTCAGATGATTTTGGGATTTTTTTCAGCCAGATGCACACGGCCACAGACACGGACGTGTCTGAAGGCGTGTCTGGTGACACGGCTCAGGACACGGGCGTGTCCCATGGGCGTGTCACTGGTTTCAAAAAGTCGGTTGAGCACCGCTTGAGGCACACGGCCTGTGACACGGGCGTGTCACAGGCCGTGTCAGGCAAAAAGTAGCTTTTTTGGCAAAATCGTGGCCGTCCGTTCTTTCAGCTAGGATCCAATGGCTGAACTGCCTCCCTGTTTTCCTTAAGGTCGTGAATGAGAAGAGAAATCTCATTTCTCATTTGGTCTTCTCTTTCTTCATTTCTAGTGAGAGAAAGGGAGAGGAAGAAGGAGGAGGAGGCAAGGGGCTGGTCACCGGTGGTGCTGCGGTTTACCGACGAGAGATCCGAAGCCAGCTTTGCGGAGAAAAAGCTCTTGTGATTCGTTCAAGTCAGCTTGGAGCTCATGACACCAAATAGGGCTTCAAGGGTAATGACTTTTCTTTCTAGCCATGTGAAGGCTTCCTTTTGGCATATGTTTGTGATTCCCCCGCCAAGAGGTGGCTGATTTTGGGAGTCTTTTGGGTGATTCATGAAATCCCCTTTGTTGGCATATAGATCCGGAAATGGAGTACGGAATAGGTATGCTGTGTGAAGCCCATCTGGACAGGTTGATCTGGATTGGTGATGTTTCATACAAATCAGAGAAGACTCCGTGATAACCGTGTAGTTTAAGGAGTCAACGAGTTATGCCTGTGAAGAGGAGTAGCAGGAAGTACTGTAGTGGTAGTCCAGGAAAATATTCATGTTATGCTTGTGCTATTGGGTCATACCTGTGAATGAGGCACATGAAGTACTGGTGTGACTAGGAAAGGCCTTTTGTGATGCTTGATGTCGTAGGGTGTCCCCCTGTGAAGAGAGTAACAGGAAGTACTGGTGCGCCCAGGAAAGACCCCTGACATTTTTGATATTGCGGTGTCCACCTGTGAAGAGAGTAACAGGAAGTACTGGTGTGCCCAGGAAAGACCCGCTGTTGTTATGAAAAGAATGGGTGTAAGAAATACCCAGGTTGTGTGTCAAGAACAGGATTGGTGAGACTGACCCGCGTCTTTGATTAAGCCACGAGTACACCCTCCTCGGTGAAGGCAAGGCAATTTGAGCAACGGGGGGTTGAGGACCCGACCTGCGTTATGTCCGTCCGACGTGGACCAGAAGGTGTGGTCTGTTGGAGTGCATAACAAGAGTCTTAGGCCTGCACGCCATGACATAATGGGGGGATACGGACCATCCCGGTGTCGTAAGACTAGAACTCCGGCTGCACGTCATGGATTAAATGCTCAAGAGATTTACCGTTGGGTTATGACCCTGATACGGTGGTGGGCAGGTGCTTTGCCAGAACACCAAGAATGTGCCCTCAGTGCACGGACCGTTGGCCGGGTGGCGAACAGTTGTGATGGCATGTGTGCGTGAAAGCACATGATATGAGATATATTGTCATGCTTGTGATATGATATGCCTGTATGGAAGATTACCGCTGCCCCGAGAAAAGGGGTAGGGTCGTTATAATTTGGTCAGCTGAACGCTGACCGTTGCTTCTGTTTGCCACTGTTGGGTGGATTGTCCCTGTACAGGTGCTGGAGATCCAAGCGGGACGCATAAAGGTTAAGGTCCTTGCTGTTGTTGTTGTTGCTGCTACTGCTAGCCCTCGAAGGCTATTTGGAAATGCTTGTTATGTTTTCTTTTATTGTGGTCGGCCTGCGCGCCAAGAGTTTGAGGCCACTGTTTGAAAGCCATGTAAGGCCATAAGGCCAACTTTTTGTACGGTTGTAAGACATTCCTATTAAGATATATACAACGTGGAGTTGTGTTATGTATTGGACATTCACTTGTGGAGTTCACGGATTAGTATAGGCTTCCGCTAGAATGCAATGTGTTAAGGTGCGCTGCGCTACTCTGGTATCACTCCGTAGCTTCATCGTCTGTTTTGTGATATATGCCGTGGGGCCCTGGACGGACCTTCTAGGATATACCATATGAACGGATGAGGTTGTTACACAAAACCCACGCCTCCAACACCCCATCAGAACGATGACCACAGCGGCAACTCGCGCTAGAACCAAGGCCCCTGCTGGCACTGGGAATTCACCCCGCTAAATACCGCCCGACACAGGTACTCATGGCCATTCAAGACTCTGGCATGCTCCGATGCCCGAAGACATTTCCCCCGAACCGAGGAGACCCGACACAGTGCTGTGAATTCAACCGCGAGAATGAGCATAACACGGAAAACTGCATCCGACTAAAGGAGGAGATTGAGCGCCTCATCTGGTAATGCCATCGGGGGAGATACCTGCAAAATCAAGTACCAAATCAGCTCCCACCGCGCCAACCGGGACAAGATCAGCTCCCGCCACGCCAGGGCGCGCAGGCAGGCAAGCAAATGGTTGGGGAGGTCGTAACCATTGTCGGCTCTCCCTTCCAAATCCTCTCTGTCGCTCAGGACGAGAAGAACCCGAAAGATCCGAGGCTACCAGTGGATACTGACATCAGCTTCGGGGATGAATACTTGAAAGGTGTGCGCACACCACACGAGGACCCCCTCGTCATCACTGCAAGAATTGGCACTCCCTGCTTTAGGGTCGGGCGGATACCAGTCGACATCGGGAGCTCAGTGGGCATCCTATTTGAATCTACACTGCTCAGCATGAAGGTCCCTCGAGAGTGGCTCGAGCCGACAACCGAGCCACTATATGGCTTTGACAACGCCCTCGTACCTGTACAAGAAACGATCGCACTCCCAGTAACTTTAGGGGAGTTCCTAAAACAAGTAATTCAGGACGTCCAATTCGTAGTAGTCGACTCTAGCTCGACGTACAATGCGATTTTTGGGCATCCGCTCCAAACACTCTTTGATGCAATCCCCTCCATCCCGCACCTGGCGCTTAAGTTCGTCACCCCGGGTGGAGTAGGTGCCGCACAAGGCGATTAGGAGATGGCACAACTCTGCTTCCTCCGGCAGACGCACCCCGGCCAGGACCCGGGGGAAGGAAGCCTGAGCAACACATAAACCAGCATGCCCCATACTGTTTACTATTTTCCATATATTTGTCGTGAAGAATAAGCCATGAAGGTGGACTCGTGAGTATCTCTATCTTTCTTTTCCGCAATGTAGCATACGTTTTCCCTTTCACCGCAACCGGTTCATCCCAATGCGAGATTGGCGAGAGCCTTTCTGCACCTCTCAGGCAAGATTGGGGAAAGCCTTTCTGAAACTCTCAGCCGATATTGGCGAAAGCCTTTCTGCACCTCCCAGACGAGATTGGTGAAAGCCTTTATGCACCTCAGGAAAGATAGAAAAAAGCTCTTCTACACCTAAGGCAAGGCGGACAATGGTCTGTTTGCACCTCCCGGACGAGATGGACAAATGTTCGTCTACACCTTCACTTGAACGAACCTCGGTTCTCCTAAGGCACGAACGAACAAAGATTCTTCGCCACCTCCACCCTGACGGATCCCAGACCTCCTGAGGCGCAAACGAACAAAGGTTCTTCGTCACCTCCACTTGGACAAACCCTGGTTTTCCTGAGGCGTGAATGAACAAAGTTTCTTCACCACCTCTATCCGGAAGGACCCCGGTCCTCCTTAGGCGCAAACGAACAAATGTTCTCCACCACCTCCACTTGGACAAACCACAGTTCTCCTAAGGCATGAAAGAACAAAGGTTCTTCGCCACCTCCACTTGTACGAACCCCATTTATCTTGAAGCACGATCGAACAAAGGTTCTTTACCGCCTTCGCTAGGACGAACTCAGGTTTTCCCCAAAGCGTGAACGAACAAAGGTTCTTCACCACCTTTACCCGGACGAAACCTGGTCCTCCTGAGGCGCGAACGAACAAAGGGTCTTCACCACCGCCACCTAGACGGACCCCGGTCCTCCTGAGGCGCGAACGAACAAAGGTTGGTCACCACCATCATCTGGACGGACCCCGGTCCTCCTAAGGCGCGAATGAACAAAGATTCTTCGCCACCTCCACTTGGACGAACCACGGTTCTCCTAAGCCGTGAGAGAACAAAGGTTCTTTGCCACCTCTACTTGGATGAGCCTTGGTTCTCCTGAAGCGCGATCGAACGAAGGTTTTTCACCGCCTTTACTAAGACGAACCTCAGTTCTTCCCAAAATGCGAACGAACACAGGTTCTTTGCCACCTCCACCTGGAAGAACCCCGGGTCACCTAAGGCGTGATCAAACAAAGGTCTTTTGCCACCTCTACCTGGACGGACCCCGGTCCTCCTGATGCGCGAATGAAAAAAGGTTCTTTGCCACCTCCTCTCGGATAAACCTCGGTTATCCCAAAGTGCGATTGAACAAAGGTTCTTCGCCACCTCCTCTCGAACGAACCCGGGTTCTCTCAAAGTGCAATTAAACAAAGGTTCTTCGCCACCTCCTCTTGAACGAACCCCGGTTCTCCCAAAACACAATCGAACAAAAGTTATTCTATACCACCTCTTGGACGAACCTCAATTCTCCCAAAGTGCGATAGAACAAAGGTTCTTTGTCGCCACCACTTGGACTAGCCTCAGTTCTCTCAAAGCACGTACGAACCAAGGTCCGCCGTTACCTCCTAAGATAAGTAAATCTCCAAGTCTGTATACACTACCAAGGCAAGGGGGCAAGTGTCCTCCCCATCATGCTTAGGCAACAAGCTCTCGCCACTAATGCTCGACGACAATCGCCAACAATAGCGCCCCGCGAACTATGAACATAAGAGCACCGAATGATCTCAGGCCGCCGCAGCGCATGTCAAGGTACCAAGTCGATATAACAAGGGCAATAATGGGGAACAGTTCGACAACTACCAAGATCCCCCGCTGAATGACGACGACGGGATCCTCATCGCGCAAGGTCGATGCCCTAGGGAAGTCGCAAACTCAACACATCCCGCAAAAACTCGCGCATGAATTGACAAAGGCAATACACAAACCAACCATACCAAGCGTGCATACGGAATAGATGCAACCAAATGCTTCCCTGTCACTAGCACCATCTTTCAAGGCAGCACCTGCTCAGGGGACGAAACACCCCTACCGCCTTCGCAACAAACAAAGCACCAGGCAAATACAAGACAGAGCTTAACAACGCATGTGTCCAGCCATGAAGAACCTACCTTTGTAGCTGTCGTCGCAGGGCCCGCTCGGCTATCTAGCACCGCTCCACTCCGAGTCGCCGAGACTCCATGTGTTATGCAAACGCGAAAGCTTGCATCATTGCAACATCCCGAGGCATAGACCCCACAAATGGCCTCTGCCTCTAATAGCCCTCACACTAACTCTTGGTAGGAACAGACATTAAGTAATTTTAAGTTACAACATGGAAATATATGTCATGTCCTTCCACATCTTCAGGTAACAGCAAGCCCGCTGGTCCTTCCACAATACTGTAATAAGGGCAGAACATTGCTTCACGTCACAAGAATTCGTCATCAGCGCGAACTTTGCGTGACAACCACACAAGCTAGCACACATCACTGTGCTCGAGGAAAAAGTATGCAAAGCAGCGCGCTCCCACACCAACGCAGCCCACAAAGCGTAAAGTAGGAGAACATCTCCACAATGCGTTACAGACGTCACGCGGCCAACAAGGGCAATGCATAAGTAGGCAACTGTGGGAATTGCTGCCCAGGCATCCCCCATGAAATCTTTGGTCGTCAATGCAGATACGGACGATTCAGAGGAGTCAACGACAGCATCAAGGTCCAGGCAAGGGGACATTTCACCTCACAAAACAAAAATGACTTGTGACGCGTGCATACTAAGACAATTCTAAGTCCGTGACTCCCAAGGCAAGGGATCGTGGCTAAAAATTTCCGGGCTCGACCCTTTGCGGTTTACGATCCGAGAAAATTTGAGGGCATTTGATGGGGTTCCCCAAAAATCTTATAAGTTAAACTGGAGCTTGACCAAAGACACGCAAAGGAGTCAACATGACCAAGCAAGCCCGTGCGTGAGTGCCACACGCAAGCACACGCGCAAGCGCATGCGCAAGGACCATGCGTGCCTCGTGCACGTGCAGGCCCTAGATGCGACCATCCGCGTGCATCGGTGCTACTGTAGCCCCACTTGCACGACGACCTACGCACGGCAGCCCGCGCACAGCAGTGTTGTCCCAACACTGCTCGGGCAGCGGCCTACGTACGACAGCTTGTGCACGAAAGTGCTGCCACAACACGATGCGCGCAACAGCCCCGCACGCGGCCAGCACCGTCTGTGGCCAGCACCGCGCGTAGAGGCCTACACATGACAGAACACGCGCAGCAACGCTACCGCGACACCACACACGCAGCGCCAGCCCGCTCGGTCGTAAGGCCGCGCTGTATGGCCGCATCGCACGCGCGGCGCGCCCGCATGTACGGACGCAGGCGGCGACCATCATTTCCGTTGGAGGCCCTTACCGTCCCCGATCGACCACCTCTGGCTGCCGCCGCTGCCTCCGGGCGCCTTGCCCGTGGTACCCGAACTGCCAGGAGGGAATGGGAAACTCTTGTAATTTTGGTAAAATTTGTGATCCAGGTGATCAAAACAGAGCAACATCATTCGCCAGCACAAATCACTCTCCGATGCAATTACCATCAAGACCCCCAGAAAACTATAAATAGGCCTCGGGGCCTTCATTTTGAAGCCAAGAAACTCCAGAGGCAAGAAAGTGCTCTGAGAGTTTTCGGCGAGATCGTGTACTTAGGCTGATTCTCCGATCAGGAATTCACTATGCTCTCCTCCTTGCGCTATGGTTTCCTCATGCCTCAAGTGACGTCAACCGCCTCCGTGAGAGCGCTCCCATCTAGGCTCCGCATCTACGAGAGTGCTCCCAATAGAAGCTCCGTGGATTGAGAAGATTTTCCAGCCGGAACACTTCCACCGAGATTCCGTGAGTTCAACATCATGTCAAGGCCGGAGCGCTTTCATTGAGGCTCCGAGGACTTGGTCGTTTCCTCCTCATCGAATTTCATTCTCTATACATGTAACGGAGTAGCGGTCTATCACCCTCTAAGATCAAACTCCAACCTTTGTAAACACACAAGATCTAGTGGAATTTGGCTCGGCACAAATCCATCCACGTGGTTTTTCATTCTTTCCGGGTTTTTTACTCTTTTCGGGTTTTCCACGTCAAAAAGTCTTCTTGTCATTTATTGCGGTTCATTTTGACTATTTGTGCATCTTGTCTGATTCTGAGCTAAGGCGGTCCAATTTCTCCGGACTGGGGAAACACCGGGCGACCCACAACACATAGTAAAATCTATATTACTGGAGTACGCATAGTAGAATCCTTATTATGAGTGTATATATAGTAAAACCTCCCATCATGGGGGTACACAGAAAAATCCCTCATCAAGATAGTTCGGATAGTAAAACCTTTTATTATGGGTGTGCGGACAGCCACACCCCATAGCAGAATAATTACCTACCCCCCCCCCCCCCCCCCCCGCATAAGCTATAAAAGGGATCCAGAGACCTCATTTGAAAGCGTCTTGCCTTTTGTGCCTGAGAGAGCACCTGAGTCTTCCTTCGATGATTTCTCAGAGTTCTCATTCAGAGCTTGAAGATCCCTTCGAATATCTCCTTTGGCATTCAAAGATCTTCTTCGATGCTTGAAGATTCCTTCGAAGATCTCTTTCGGCGCTAGAAAATCTCCTTTGGAGTTCAAAGATCCCTTGAAGATTGCTCGAAAACCTCCTTCGGAGTTATTCCTTAAAGATTACTCGAAAATCTCCTTTGGAGTTCGAAAATCCCTTGAAGTTTCCTCGAAGATCTTCTTCAGTCCTTGAAGATTCCTTTAGATCCTTGAAGTTCCCCTTCGCTCTTCGAAGGTCTCCTCAAAGACAACTCGAAGGCCTTATTCAGCTCATCCTTTGAGCCCAAAGCCCCGTCACTGCATCATCATTACAGATTGCTTTCGAACAAGCTCCTCGTCCCTCCGCTCCAATCGACTTCCCTGGTACAGAGGAATTGTTGTCACGAGCGGTGGCTTGTCACCCTCGAGAGATAACTTTTGTAACACTTCAAAAACAATGAAACTTGATCGACACCAATCCGATTTTGTGATTTTTTTTCTCCATTTCCGAGGTTTTTACACATCAAAAGCTTTGCTATCAACTGTTGGCCTTTCATGTGATTGTTTGCGCGTTCGGCTTACTATCGAGCTGAGACAGTTCAGTTCTACCGGCCCATAAGAGCGTCGAGCGACTGCAACATATATATATATATATATATATATATATATATATATATATATATATATATATATATATATATATATATATATATATTCATTTATTTATGATTATTTACTGAGAACTCCCCTCGTAGTTTGTCTAATTACAACATGCACCTCTCCAACTTTCAGAATTACAATTATCCTTCCTCAAAGTTTACATTTCATAACATCTATGAATAAAAGACCTCCTAGAAAGCACTTTTGGCATGGATATTATGACATGTAAACATGAGTGGAGATTTTTGTAATTTTGAAACTTAGAGGGGGTGCAAATTGTAATTACACAAACTTTGAGAGGAAGCCCACATAAATAACTATATATAAAAAATAATCCATATGAGTTGTAAATAGAAAATATTTTGAGATTTTCTATTTTATTTTTCACTACAGCAAATATTCCATATGATCATGATGAATAGTCTAATGTATTATCCTAAATAATTGAGGTTGATTTTATGAATACTCATTTTCATCATTGTCACCTGAATTTATTTTATACCGTTATCTATGATATATGAATAAATGTCATTTTTACTATCTTTTAATAAATTTATTGTTTTACTTTTTTAAGCCCCATTCATATTCACATTATTTTATGTTACAACACCCTTAAATATAATAGCATACAAGTATACAAGACTCTAATCCATATAATATAATATTGGGCGACAACTACAAATCTTTCAGGACATGAAAGACCCTGCTATTGTTTTATAGTCTCATCTCTCCCTTTTCACATTTAAACTCCACCAGTTCAATTCCTCTTATAATACATTAATACATATGTATACTTTATTTCTTACTAAGGGTCAGTTTGTTTCGGTGATAGCGGGGGTCAGTGACGGATCCAGAATTTTTACATGATCCGGACGCTAATAAAATTTAATTACAAGTAGAGAAATCAGATGTTGCACAAGTGTACTGTTGCACAATCCTATTTAAGTTTTAACATGTTATGGGCTAAAAAAAATTAATTACTATTTTGAATCTTTTTGGATCATTGTATCTATTGTTTCATGAATACATTGGTTTAGAGTTTGATTCTTTAAAAATGACCAACACTAACTGTTAACGGCACAAGTTGAAATCAAACTTAGAAAGATGAAGGATGAAACCTCACAAGAAGTTGATGGCAGCTATCACAACTAAAGCAGATGAATAATTGATTCTAAACAAAATTCATCTCTAAACTGCTAGCAATCCATCCGAAGAAGCCAAAAAATGGATGAAATCTTTCGCAAAATTAAAATAAAATAAACAAAATTCCTACTTACAAACGGTCTCTACGGGCAACGAGGAAATGAGGCGGTAAGCTTGCAGAAATTCACCAGTAATTGAGAAATGGGTGGAGCTTGCACCAGGCATCTTTGCTAGGGCACGCTTTGCTCTGTTCTTCACTGTTATGCAATCGGACCGAGTACCGCGGTAGCGCAACGGAATTAAATCGAGCAAAAACAATCGCGCAAAATAAAAAACCACAGAACGAGATATCCAAGCACACAGACGACACAGAGAATTTACGTGGTTCGGAGAGAAGCTCCTACATCCACGGGGAGAGCGCGCCGGAGAAGATCCACTATAAGGTATGGAGGTACAGATTACAATAGAGACCGTAAGGTCGAGCAATGACGAGAAAACTGAAAAGGTGAAACCGGACTATCGTCTGCGATAGTGATGTCGTCGGGCGATAGTGGTACTGTTCACCTCCTTTGCGGAATCGCCGCCTGGACTGCACGCCTGAAGCCGACCTCGCCTGGGTTCGACCGCCTGATGTCGCCGCGCCGCCTGTGATCACCTCCGCTGCCTGGAACCACCACGGGAGACCGGCCTGATGTCGATCCGACTGGATTCGACCGGATGCTGCTCCGATAGCTCCGCCTGAAGTCGTCCGCCTGGAGTCGCCCCCCTTGCGCACCTGCTGCCGCCGTCGCCGCCTGATGCCGCTGGGATGAGAACGGTGGGTGGCTAAGAACTCCTCTTCGGATCGGTGTAGGTGTTGGGATGATATGAATCACAGCCTCCCCTCCATTTTATAGCACAAGAGAGAGCCGGTCATTCCATGTTTGGCGAGCACAAAGGGGGAAAGGCAGCCTGGAGAATAATCTCCCTTGATGAACTTCCTAAAAAGGATTTGGCCTGAATTATGAAAATGGGATTCCCTCGGATTGGTGACATGGCACAATCCTAACGATCCGGGCGCGAATAGGTGTCACAATCTAACAATCTCCACCTTGACACCTCACGCGATAGACTCCACCTGAAACTTGGATCTCCTCCCTCCGGCAAACTACCCCCTCTCCCTGGGGTTTCCACGATCAGCACGCACAGATATGAGCCAAGTCAAGACAGTGCTTGAACTTGACTCCGGTCAACGGCTTGGTCAACATGTCTGCAATGTTATCCTCAGTGTGCACCTTTAGTAACTGAATATCTCCGCCAGCAACGAACGCTCTCAACTTATGGTACCGCACATCGATGTGTTTTGTCCTGGCATGATAGACCGGGTCTTTGGCCAGACAAATCGCACTCTGACTGTCACAGTGCAGCTTCACCGCTTCCTGAGAAATCCTGAGTTCTTTGGCGAGACATTTGAGCCAGATAGCTTCCTTCGCAGCTTCTACTGCAGCAATATACTCAGCCTCTGTCGTAGATAAAGCCACAATGTCCTGTAGAGTGGTTTTCCAACTGATGGGGCCCTCACCACAAAGGAAGATGTAGCCGGAGGTAGATCTTCGGTCGAGGTCGCCCGCATAGTCGGAATCAACGTAGCCCTCTAGGACTTTAGAGACTCCGCTCTTCTTAAACAGCAAACCGACATTTTTCGTTCCGTTCAGATATCTTAGAATCCACTTGACTGCTTCCCAGTGTTGTCGCCCTGGATTCCCCATATATCTGCTGACTACGCTCACAGCCTGAGCGATATCTGGTCTGGTACAGATCATGGCGTATATCAAGCATCCTACCGCACTAGCGTACGACACCCCGAGCATCTTTTGTCGTTCTCCCTCTGTGTCTGGACACTGTTGTGACGATAATCTAAGCTGTTGCCCGATAGGGGTTGAAACGGGCTTAGATTCAATCATATTGAACTTTTCCAGAACCTTCTGAATGTACCCTGTCTGAGAAAGCCAAAGCATGCCCCGCTTCCTATCTCGCTTGATTTCCATGCCAAGGATCTTCTGTGCTTGACCCAGATCCTTCATTTCAAACTCAGCTTGCAGTTTCTGCTTCAAAGACTGGATCTCCTGAGCTGACTTGCACGCAATCAGCATGTCGTCGACGTATAGCATAAGAATCATAACGTCGTCGTTTGCCAGAAACTTGTAGTAGGTGCAGTTGTCGTACTGGCTCCTGCTGAATCCTTGTGAAACCATGAACGTATCAAATCTCTTGTTCCACATTCTTGGAGCCTGCTTCAGACCGTAGAGGGACCTTCTTAGTTTGCACACCTTCTTCTCGTCACCGGGTTGTACAAACCCTTCAGGCTGCAAGATGTAGATCTCCTCTTCTAAGTTGCCATGAAGAAACGCCGTTTTCACGTCCATCTGCTCTAGCTCCATACGTACATTGCCACCATCGCAAGAAGCACCCGTATGGAGCAGTGTTTTACCACGGGTGAGAATATTTCATCAAAATCGACACCCTTCTTCTGCGCGAACCCCTTGGCAACGAATCTGGCCTTGTATCTCCACTGGTCTTTGCCGGATGTAGATTCCTTCTTCCTAAATATCCATTTGGAACTGATTGCCTTCGCCCCTTTGGGCAGACGAACCAAGTCCCAAGTCTGGTTTTTACGAAGGGACTCCATCTCTTCTTCCATAGCTGCTTTCCACTGAGAACTCTCTCTACTTTCTACAGCTTCTTTATAAGATCCAGGATCTGTGGAGATCACCTGAAAAGCGTACGCTACCGTGTCCTGTAGCCTGAGAGGCAGTCTGACCTCTCTCCTTGCCCTTTCTCTAGCAATAGAGTACGGCTCTGCTTCCGTAGGTTGCACAGCATCAGCATTTTCTTGGTCAGAGGAATCACCGTGGTCGTCAGCTTGGTCGCTCCCTTCCAGCTCCACCTCTAGGGGTGTGACTGGAGTCTCCTCCACCTCTTTAGGCTGAGCCTCAGATTTCTTGAGCATAGAGGCCTCATCGAAGATCACATCGCGTCTGACCTCCACCTTCTTTGTGTCCGGGTTCCACAGTTTGAACCCCTTCGTGCCGGTCTTTCGTCCCAGATAGATGCACCGTTTGGACTTAGCATCCAGCTTCGTCTTCTCAGAGTCCTGTACAAGGGTGTACACAGGACAACCAAAGATGTGGATGTCAGAGTAGTCAACCGGCCTGCCTAACCAAACTTCCTGTGGTGATTTCAGATTCAGTGACATCGATGGGGATCGATTCACTAGATATCATGCCGTATTAATAGCCTCGGCCCAGAAGGACCTTGGTAGGTCTGCAAATAACCGCATGCACCGAGCTCTCTCTAGCAACGTTCGGTTCATCCTTTCCGCCACGCCGTTCTGCTGCGGTGTACCAGGAATAGTAAGGTGTCGAGTGATGCCCTCCTTATTGCAGCATTCTTGGAACTCCGCTGAGGTGTACTCGCCACCGTTATCAGATCTCAGATATTTGACTCTTTTTCCGGTCTGCTTTTCCACTGTCGTCTTCCAGACTTTGAATTTCTCGAATACTTCGGACTTGTGCTTCAGAAAGTGGATCCAGACTTTTCTCGAAAAATCATCGATGAAAGTCACGAAGTATCTGGCCCCACCAAGAGACGGCTCTGGGGCACGCCCCCAAACGTCTGAGTGTATATATTCCAGTGCCTGCTTACTCCGCTGCGTAGATTTCACGAACTTCACTCTGTGCTGCTTCCCGAGAATGCAGGTCTCGCAGAAGTCTAACTTGCATGTCTTGATTCCTTTCAGTAGGCCCTTCTTGTGAAGCTCCAGCAGTCCTCTCTCGCTCATGTGGCCAAGTCTAGCATGCCACAGCGGAGAGGAGTCCTCATCTGTCATCTCAGAAACCGCCGCGTCGCCGGCGATGGTAGTGCCGATCAGTTTGTAGAGAGTACCAGAGCGCTCTCCTTTCATGACCACCAGAGCACCTTTCTTGACCTTCAGATATCCTCCCTCGCCGGTGTATGAGCACCCAGCCGCCTCTAGAGTGCCTAGGGAAATTAGACTCTTCCTCAGATCGGGCACGTATCTTACATCAGTAAGGGTCCTGATTGTTCCGTCGAACATCTTAATTCTGATACTGCCGATCCCGAGCGTCTTGCACTCCGAGTCGTTTCCCATTAGAACACGACCGCTATCACATTGCCTGAAGCTAGTGAACCATTCTATGTTCGGGCACATGTGATACGAGCATCCCGTATCCATGATCCACGTGTCAGTGGTATCGAGGGTGGAGTGTACATGGAGTACGTCAGCATCGCTCTCGGGGTCAGACGCCACAGCCGCCTGTTCCTGATTCCTTTCTTTCGCCTTTTTCTTCGGACAGTTGTTTTTCCAGTGCCCTTCTTCCTTGCAGTAGTGGCACTGGTTCTTCTTGTCCCGAGACTTAGACCTAGCCCGATTGAATTTCTTCCCTCTGTCTCTCGATCTCCCTTTGACCGGTTCTTTGTTCTTCACGAACAAACCTTCGCTGGTGCTGGGGCCGGGTTTGCTCCGCGTTTCATTCGATAGCAGCGTCGTCATCACCTCCTCCATTTTGAGCGTATCCTTTCCGTAGAGGATCGTGGTGACCAGATGGTCGTAGGACTTCGGTAGAGAAGATAGTAGTAGAAGCGCCTGGTCTTCCTCTTCGACTTTTACGTCCATGCTCCGTAGCTGGGAGATCAACTTGTTGAACGCATTCATGTGTTCTAGCAGCTTGTTGCTCTCAGACATTCTTAAGCTGTATAACTGTCTCTTCACATAAAACTTGTTTGTGAGAGATTTCGACATATTCAGCTTCTCCAACTTCTTCCATAGGTCTACGGTGGTGTCAGCGTCGACCACATTGTACATGACCTCGTCGGCGAGACTCAACTGGATTGTGCTGATGGCCTTCAGATCCAGTTCCTCCCATTCCTCGTCTTTCTTCACGCCGAACTTCTCCTTGCCGAGTAGCGCCTTGTGGAGTTCTTGCTGAACGAGAACCGCCTTGATCCGCTTCTGCCATAAGCCGAAATCGATCTTGCCGTCGTACTTGGAAATCTCGAATTTTGCCGCCATTGTTTTGCTCGCAGTGCTACTGAGTGATCAAAAAAAATGTTCTCAGATCAGATCTTGAGAAGGTAGGGAGTGGACCTTGTCGTCACCTACCGTTGACCCAGATCTAGAACCAGAACGCCCAGATGATCACCCCCGCGGAACCTCGCTCTGATACCAATTATTATGCAATCGGACCGAGTACCGCGGTAGCGCAACGGAATTAAATCGAGCAAAAACAATCGCGCAAAATAAAAAACCACGGAACGAGATATCCAAGCACACAGACGACACAGAGAATTTACGTGGTTCGGAGAGAAGCTCCTACATCCACGGGGAGAGCGCGCCGGAGAAGATTCACTATAAGGTATGGAGGTACAGATTACAATAGAGACCGTAAGGTCGAGCAATGACGAGAAAACTGAAAAGGTGAAACCGGACTATCGCTTGCGATAGTGATGTCGCCGGGCGATAGTGGTACTGTTCACCTCCTTTGCGGAATCGCCGCCTGGACTGCACGCCTGAAGCCGACCTCGCCTGGGTTCGGCCGCCTGATGTCGCCGCGCCGCCTGTGATCACCTCCGCTGCCTGGAACCACCGCGGGAGACCGGCCTAATGTCGATCCGACTGGATTCGACCGGATGTTGCTCCGATAGCTCCGCCTGAAGTCGTCCGCCTGGAGTCGCCCCCCCTTGCGCACCTGCTGCCACCGTCGCCGCCTGATGCCGCTGGGATGAGAACGGTGGGTGGCTAAGAACTCCTCTTAGGATCGTTGTAGGTGTTGGGATGTTATGAATCACAGCCTCCCCTCCATTTTATAGCACAAGAGAGAGCTGGTCATTCCATGTTTGGCGAGCACAAAGGGGGAAAGGCAGCCTGGAGAATAATCTCCCTTGATGAACTTCCTAAAAAGGATTTGGCCTGGATTAGGAAAATGGGATTCCCTCGGATTGGTGACATGACACAATCCTAACGATCCGGACGCGAATAGGTGTCACAATCTAACACTTCACTGGGCATACAAAATGAAGAGAGGCCGTCGTCTCCTCCCTTCGGTGCTTCGCTCATGAAAAGAGGAACTCATCCGCCGATCCCAAAAATGAGGAAGCCTCCGCGTTTTGCCGCTCCCATGCACGTAGAAATGAGCCAGGGGGAAAGAACCTAGCATCGAAAAATTAAAGCTGTGCATGTAAAAACTTTTGCGAAAATACACCGGGGCACGTGTTCGGGTGTGTTTAGGCGTCGGTCCGCCCCTACCCTGGCGGTGGTAAAATGAGTTGTGAGAATGAAGCCGTGAAAATAGAACTGTTCAAAATTGAGAAATAGTTTGGTAAAACAATGGTGACAGCTATTCAGAATGAAGAAACAATTTGGTAAAATAACTGTGATGTTTCTTTTACATTTAATTATAAAAAATTACAAGTACATTAATTAAAATAAATTTTTAATTAGTATTTATTATAAATATAATTTAATAATAATCATATTAATAATAATACTAACCAAATGTTGAGAAAAAGAGTTAAAATCATATTAATTTAATAATAATAATAGGGTGATGGTACAAGCAAACCCAATTTGATTTCTAGCAAACCATTACTATTAGCAAATTCTCATTTTTCAAAATGACTATTTTAAAAACATTTTGCTACTAGCAAACCAACATAATTTTTTTAAAAAAAATTTAAATTTTATTTAAATCTTTCGTTCTTTCAAAATAACTCACTACATATAATGACATTACAAATAATTTTAAATGTATTCATTCAACCATTTATGTTAGCATTACAAAAAAACAAGATTAGTTTGCTAGTAGTAATTTTTGGGAAGGTAAAAAAATGCAAAAAATGACTGGATCTGTTTTTTTGGTTCGCTAATAACGAAAGTGGGTTTGCTAATAACAGCACCTTAATAATATTATTATAATAATCATAATAATTATAATAAAATCTAAGACTTAGATCGCCGGAGGAGGAGCTCAGCTGCTCAGCCGTCCATGGTAGACCACGTCGTCCATGGCGGTGGAGGAGGAGATGGGGGCTTCTCGCTGACATCCATGGCAGAGGAGGAGATGCCTGGTCGTAGCAAGGCTGCACCGTTCCTCGCCGGAGCAAGGCTCCACCGTCCATCACCGGAGCTATTGAAAGAGAGCAATGGAAGCGAGGTCACTCCTATTCATCTTCGGAGCACACCTCCGTCGTTCCTCGTCGGAGCACGACTTTAGCAACCATCGCCGTTGTAGATGGTGTGTGATGTTGGAAAGCTCCATTGAAAAGGAGCTCTCAGGAGCTATCACAAAGCTCTGTTGAGAACAGAAATTTTCTCCTCTGATGCCGCCACAACACCCAAACAAACTGACAAAAAAAAACTCCGCTCTGATACCAATGCAACAGAGCAGTAACATGGAGCCAAACAGACCCTAAAGATCCTTTTGGCACGGTGGCGGCGGTCATAAACACATAAGTTAAGCCGTCATTCATTAAGGATCATCTAACAAACATCGTCCCTTTGAAGATAAAAGTGGATGAAGTTCCTTAGATGGGCATTACCAAATGACAATTTAACCCTCATGCTCATGACCGCCACCATCGTGTCAAACGGGGCCTAAATCAATAATAATCACTCATCCACCTTGCCACATCGATACTCGGTAGGAATTTCATAAACAAGTCAAGTTCGGCATTTGAAACAGTCCATGAGGTTGAGGCTTCGTTTGGTTTACCGTTTTGCTCCGGTGGCAGGAGGTGAAGGAGGGCTTTTGGAACCGGAGGGGGGAGGTCGCGGTTGGAATCCCTCCATTTTCTTCCATTTCTCATGGTGCGGCGGGTGCAAACAAAATAAACACTATTGTTGGCCATTTGGTTATCCGTCGTGCGGTGGCGTTTGCCCCAAATGGAGAGCTTCAAGCGCTGCGCCAAACGAAGCCTGAATCTCTAGTTTGTGCTTAGAATCTAACAAAGTTATTTCTATCTGGTAACAACAACGCTCATAGTGACTTCATCTTTGTGGAAGATGCATCATGCATAACGGAGGAGTTTTGTCGTACGGGCAAACGTCTTAAGGTTTGTTTGACGTCGCGCTTTTACTTCAGTGAGTTTAGGCAAAAACGATATTGTTGCGGGTCACCCAATTTTCCCTCGGTCTGGAGAATTGACCTCCTTAGATCGGAGTCGGGTCGGGCGCGCAAACAATTAAAGAAAAACAGCAGCAAATGAGTTTGAGATGATTCATCAGAGGGTGACAGACCGGCTCTCCGTTACATGCACAAAGTAGGAAAATGATGAAAAAAAGCTAAGTTCTTGGAGTCTCGATGGAAGCGCTCCGGCTGGAAAAATTACTAAGTTCTCAGAACCTCGACGGAAGCGTTCCGGCTCAGAAAAATCTCTGAGTCCACAGAGTCTCGATGGAAGCGCTCCTGCTGAAGAAGAACGTCGTGCCTTGAAAACTTAATAGAGCCTTTTTGCTAGAAAGAGAGCGGAGTGAATTCCTAAGTAGAGGATCGATCTATGTTCACAACTCCACCTTAAAACTTCAAAGCTCTTTCTAGCATCTAGAATTGCTTGTCTTTGATGCACGCTTTGTTGTGTGAATATATAAGTGCTACGCAAGTGTACGTGTCGTGTCAAGTAACGAAATGGAAGTAGAGTGTCGAACCCACAGAGACAATATTTTTCCTTAGCTTATGAGTACTAGTAATGATCTTTTCTTCTAAGTCAAGCAAAAATCACAAGGTTTTGAGAGTAAGTAAACTAAATAACGAAACTAAAGTAAGGTGAGAATATAATGATGAGAAGAACGAGTCTCATATATTGATCCCTAATCTTCGTTTGCCTTTTTGTGATGAGAAATACAATTGAATTCAACTCGGTTTTTAACTTGTGGAAATCCTAAACTCGCGGTGAGCATCTCTCGATTTCATCATCGCACTATGCATATTTAGTGAGTAGCCTTAGATCAAGACTACACAAGTAAACATACGTATAAAATTATGGATCTTAACTCCACAACTAGAATGATAGCGATACGCTAAATCATATGTAGCCAAATTAAATTCTCGAGACTTACGAACGCAGCTCTCGCATATAGAACGCAGTATGAAGCACTAGATGGTAATTTCTTAACGTCATCACTGAAGAAGAGAATGAAATTTAAGATACAAACCAATTTAACTCAATTGTTCATGTAAATATCAAAGCAAACGTCGAATAGTTCACAACATATAAGACTCGCAAGCGAATTAGTTCATCATAGTCAAAGGTTTGAGAAATCGGAGAGAGAATTCAACAAACATGACAAATAAAAGTTAGAACAAGCCAACCAATTGATCTCTACGAATGCCCCTACAAAGGATGTAGTTGCTTCCCCTTGCACGGATCTGGATTGCTGCGCGGCTTCTTCTTCCTCCCGATCTCCAGCCCTAGACCAATTCCGCCCCCCTCTTTCTTCTCTTTTCCAATTTTTCTATCCATCCATAAAATATCCTTCTCTCCCCTTTTATTACTTGCCATAACTGATGTCTAATTTCCCCCCAAAAATCCCCAAGAGATGCACCCTTCCATGTTTTCGTTCAGCCCCAAAATTCAAATTTCGAATTTTAATTTCGCCCCAGGTTGTTGCAACCTTGTTTTTCTGCATGTTGCAACGTCTGCGCCTGCGCCTGCCTTTCCCATCCGAAACCCGATAGTTGCAACTAATTATTTCGTGGACGTTGCAACCTCTCTTTCAAGCTATGAAGTTTTGGCGAATTTCCTTTTCCGGGCCAATTCCTTTGGCGCATCTGATACAAATACATCGAAACAAAACCAAATTAGCCACAATTCGAATGAATAAGAGTTTACTTTCATTTTCATGTTATTTAAACTTATTTTACTTGTTTTAACTGAATAAGTTGTTGGAAATAACCGCATAGATAACTTCCTTTTAGAAGTTATCACACCCCCACACTTTACCCCTTGCTAGTCCCTAGCAAGACAATTCCTAATAGTGAATTAGGTGAAAGAATAATTACCAAGATGAGAGTTCGATGATTTTTTTATCTGAACAGAAATTAAACAAAGCATACTTAAGAAATCCAATTTCTCCAACTGATAAGCTTATCAATCATTGAGAGCTCGAACATCACAAATCCGTTAGTTGATGAAAAATAAAGCGAAATTAAGACTTTCGGTGTTGTGTGTGCCTTCTTCAATTTATTCACTCCCACGCAAAAATTTTCTTATTGAGCCTCCGCACTAATTTGGAAGGATAAGAATAAGCTAGGTTTTTGATTTGACTTCGACAAGCGTTAGTAGCACACGTGAAAGTAAGGTTGGCCTTGGCTTGATTAGATTAGCTATTCATGGACATGCATTAATAATGGAGAGGTAATTCCCTAGTTAATAATCTTAATACTCCCTCATCTTATGGAGTTCAACTCTTAAGCAATAGGTATTTATAAATATAAAGTTCATAGTTGGGATCATTCTAAGTACGTAAGTGCATACCTGGGCCACATATCACTATGACCAAATTGTTCCTTACTTTTTTTATTTCTCTTTTTAGTTCTTCTTTTCCTTTTTTTCTCTTTTTTTTTTTTGGTCACAGTTGGGATCATTCCGAGTAGGCTCGTACATACTCAGGCCGCATATCACTATGACTTATAATCTTATCATCAAAATGCTGAGTCGAACACCCATAATTGAATAGTGCATTAAGATTCAACTAGTTGGAATGTAGGGAACTTAGATTCACTAGTGTCTAGCAAAATGATAAGGAGCAAGCTCAAAGGGTTTCATGAGTGATCAGAATGAAGTAGCCACTTAAACACTTATCTAAGTTTACATCATCAACTCAGTTCTTCTCACCCCTCCCAAATTTTTTTTTTTTTTGAAAGTCAATTTAAAATATTGCGGGGAGTAAAAGTGAATTAAAGAAAGTTGTGCACGATACGAACGCTTAAGAGCGCTTTACCAAAAAATCATACTAACTTCAATTTAAAAATCCGAGCTCTCACGATTGTTTAGCCATACCAATTAGTTATCATTGGATCTCTAGGATAACTTACTTATTAAGTACTGCAAGAATTTTAAATCACCAAAATCAACATCAATTCCTACTTAAAACGTCACTAGCTTCTAGCAAGGTTGGTTCATATAAGAGAATTTCAGAAAATATAGTTGAAACGGAAGTACTCCCCTAGAGTTTCTCAAGCTGACCATCCAGGGAAGTTGCTGTCTTTCTATCCTCAATGCCCATGCTTGTATAAGCCCTCCCGATCCCGACTCCAAAACAATGCCCTGTTGCAGGTGAGCATGCACAAATATGGACAAAAGAAAAGAGTAATGGAGGGTACTTTAATAATATGAAAGATATGATTGAATTTATTACATAAACTATTCAGCGTATGTAAACCACAGACATCAATGAAATCCATAAAGATATCGTATACTCAAGCATATAAAAGTAGTCATATGTAGTTCACAGATGCCAATGAAGTCCACAAAAATATCATATAATCAAGCATAGCGCAGTCCAAAAATTAACCCAGCACAAAATATGCAAAATATAGTTTTTAAGCACAAAATATGCAAAAGATTGTTTGTGCAATCGGATCAGTGGTAAGCTATAAGCATGTGAATGCTAGCCTTCATCATCATCTTGTGCTTCGTCGTCCTTATCTTCAGTTATTTCAGTCGGGTCGAGACTATTACCATCCATGTCCACCAGATTCCCCTGCTCATCAAACTGCCATTGATATTCGAATTGGGCTTCCTCGATTGGCTGTTTTGCTTTCCGTGATAAATTATCTAGACTTTTCTGCAGATAATCCAGTCTAGATCTGAAGTAGCGGTGCTGGCAGCGGTTGTAGACTTTCATGTATTCGATATTGCCTAGAATATCGGCTAGTGTTGCTCCCTCTGCACCTGGTATCAAAACATCAACTGGTTTGCCGCCCGAAGAGGAAGGGATCCCCATGCTCCTCTTTCTAGGCTTTTTGGTCCCATCATCACACTCATTCCCTACCTTAATGTTTATCTTCACGACTCGCTCGGTTATCTCCCGGCCTACATGTGTCACCAAGTCCTCCATGCTCTGCACCACCCCCACACTTCGACATAACTCAGTGATTAGCACCGGGAACCACAATTGCCTAACCTTGTTCTCCTTGATCTTCATTTTTAGATGAGTACTAATCACTTCCCCCACGTTAACCCGATTTCCCTTCAAGATATGATAAGTTAGGGTTGCTCGGTCTAAGGTCACATTGTTCAAGTGTCGTGTCGGCATAATGCTGGCATTAATAAATAACAACCAAACCTTAGCCTCCCTTGACAGAGATGTAGACTTAAGCGATCCAGCTGCTGCATTGGACCATGCCGGGTCGGGGGAGTTGCATACCAACGTAGCTACTTCAGAGTTGCCGATCGGATGGTTCAGACTATAGAAATCTTCTTCACATCCCAATTCATACAGCATGTTAATGGAGTTCGCAGAAAAATCGATTACCTTCCCTCGCACCATCACCGATTCATTTTCGGAGAACCTGGCATTCGAATAGAACTCGTACACCCATGGGAGGATGGCTTCATCTCGCGGGTGGCAGAGGGTTTCCCATTGCAGAGCCTGGATTTGCTGTGTATAGCTTAAACTCCATGATCTCTTTTCCATCTTAAAACCTCGCTCAAAAATCATGGGGATAGACTTTAACATCTCAAATCTCTCCTTAGCAGCCTCATTTATAAACTTTAAGGGCTTCCTTGCTATGGTCTTCCCTTTTTTCTTAGAAGACATCTTTCTACATTAAGGGTAAATGGAGGGATAGGTTTAGAAAAGGGGAAAAGTTTACTGCCCATTATTCGAACTTGAGGTAAAATGTCGAAGGAGGCAAACAAGAACTTACCGCATCTGGAGATATAGGGCTGCAGAGTGTCGGGCAGAGGCACTGCTTGCTCTCTCGTTCCTCCCGATCTCCGCCCTTTCGCCGCCGAGCAAACGCCCTACGTCGTGATGCCTGGTAGGCGAGCCTTGGCGCAGTCGTCTTCCCGATCGCAGACCTAGGGTTTCTAGCTTGGAGGAAATGCCGATATGATTCCTCACGCCTATTGAATAAGAAGCCGGACCGACTCCATAAAACTGACGCCACGTGTCTACCTAGGCCCCACTGATACATGAAAAGGCGGAACGGTTCAGCTAAACCGGCGCCAAGCATAGTGCTTATATGAGACCCGAAAAAAAAAGGTTGCAACTAATTTTTTTTCGCACGTTGCAACTTCCAGAACTGCACTGCTGACTTTCTCCCCTTGCGATTTCTTTCCACAACATGACTCATAACCGGAAGAACTAACTAAAACAAAATTAGCTTAGATTAAAATATAGATAAAATGGTGGGTTGCCTCCCGCCTAGCGCCTAATTTTCAGTCCCGGCAGGACTTCCTTTTCCACTTAATTTTCAAAAATGAATGAGGATTTCTGTAAATCCTCATTGTTGCTCATATAAATTTTTAGTCTTTGACCATTAACTTTGAACTCCGACCCACTTGCTTCATTATAAATTGTTACTGCTCCATAAGGGTGAACTTCCTTGATCAAAAATGGTCCTGACCATCTAGATTTCAGTTTACCTGGGAACAATCTCAATCTTGAGTTGTATAATAAAACCAATTGCCCCGGTTTTAAATCCTTCTTCCTTAATTTTGAGTCATGCCATCTTTTAGTTCTCTCTTTATAAATTTCAGAATTGTCATAGGCATTCATCCGAATTTCCTCTAGTTCATTTAGTTGGAAAAGCCTCTGCCTGCCGGCATTTTGAAAAT
This sequence comes from Platanthera guangdongensis, assembly GCA_039583875.1. Taxonomy (NCBI): domain Eukaryota; kingdom Viridiplantae; phylum Streptophyta; class Magnoliopsida; order Asparagales; family Orchidaceae; genus Platanthera; species Platanthera guangdongensis. The sequence goes on along the minus strand of CM077160.1, from coordinate 161,415,437 downwards.
CAAAGTTTAGTTTTTTAACCGCCCAATATGCCTTGTGCTCTAGCTCTACGGGTAACCGACAAGCTTTCCCATAAATTAATTTATACGGAGTCAATCCTAGAGGTGTTTTGTATGCAGTTCTATATGCCCAAAGGGCATCATTGAGTTTATGAGCCCAATCTTTTCTGGTAATGTTTACTGTTTTCTCCAAGATTGTTTTGATTTCTCTATTAGACACCTCAGCTAATCCATTTGTTTGTGGATGATAGGCCAGAGCAATCTTATGATTCACACCATATTTCTTCAACAATGATTAAATTGCCAATTGCAGAAATGTGACCCTCCATCACTGATGATGGCCCTAGGAGTGCCAAATCTGTTAAAAATATTCTTTAAAAATTTAAGTACAGTTTGGGCATCATTATTTTGGTCGCAACGGCTTCTATCCATTTTGATACGTAGTCCACCGCTACTAGAATGTATAAGTTTCCATTTGAATTTACAACGGACCCATAAAGTCTATTCCCCACATATCAAATATCTCTATCTCTAATATGTTATGTAGGGGCATACCATCTCGTTGGCCTATATTTCCAATTCTTTGACATGCATCACAACATTTTGCAAAATTATGCGCATCTTTGAACAATGTTGGCCAATAAAATCCCGCCTCTAATACTTTCAATGCCGTTTTATGTCCCATAAAATGTCCTCCATATGGAGAAGCATGACACCTTTCTAGAATTTTAGGTACTTCCACTTCAGGGATACAACGTCTTATGATTTGGTCCGCACAATGTTTAAATAAATAAGGTGTATCCCAGAAGTATGTCCTAACTTGTTGTAAAAATCTCTTCCTTTGTTGATAACTCATCTCCGGTGGTAATACTCTGCTCACAATATAGTTTACTAAGTCTGCATACCATGGTGTAATATTTTCTGATATTGCTAAGATACTTTCATCAGGAAAATTTTCCTTAATCACTACTTCTTTATCTTTCTCCTCAATTTGCTCTAACCTAGACAGATGGTCTGCTACTGGATTTTCTGCCCCTTTCCTATCTTTAATTTCAAGATCAAATTCTTGTAATAGCAACATCCATCTTATAAGTCTAGGCTTGGTTTCTTTCTTATCTACCAAATACCTTATTGCAGCGTGATCCGTGTAAACTATAACTTTCGAGTTAATCAAATACGAGCGGAATTTATCAAACGCGAATACTATTGATAATAATTCTTTCTCTGTGGTTGTATAGTTTATTTGGGCTTCATTTAATGTCTTACTTGCATAGTAAATGGTGTGAAATATTTTATTATGGGCTTGCCCTAAAACCGCCCCTAGAGCATAATTACTAGCGTCACACATCAGAATGAATGGTAAATTCCAATCAGGTGCTATTATAATAGGTGATGAAATCAGACTTTTCTTTAATGTGTTAAAAGACTCGAGACATGATTGATCAAAATGAAAAGGCGTGTCTTTTTCAAGTAGATGGCTAAGAGGCTTAGATATTGCAGAAAAATTGTTTATAAACCTCCTATAGAAACCTGCATGTCCTAGAAAGCTTCTTATACCTTTAATATTTGTAGGGGGTGGGAGTTTCTCAATTACTTCAATTTTGGAACGATCTACTTCTAGACCCCTATTGGAGATTTTATGACCTAGGACTATGCCTTCTCTTGCCATGAAGTGACACTTTTCCCAATTTAAGACTAAATTGGTTTGCATACACCTTTTCAAAACCTTTTTTAAAGAATCCAAACACTCATCAAAAGACTTGCCAAATACTGAAAAATCATCCATAAAAATTTCAATTCCCTCATCCATCAAGTCAGAAAAAATAGAAATCATACAACGCTGAAACGTAGCAGGAGCATTACATAACCCAAAGGGCATTTTGCGGAACGCAAATGTACCATAAGGGCAAGTAAATGTGGTCTTTTCTTGGTCTTCAGGGGCAACCATTATTTGATTATAACCTGAATACCCGTCTAAGAAACAGAAATATTCATTCCCTGCCAACTTATCCAGCACTTGATCTAAGAATGGAAGAGGGAAGTGATCCTTCCTAGTCGATTGATTCAACTTTCTATAATCCATGCATATACGCCATCCGGTCACTGTCCTAGTAGGAATCAATTCATTATTCTCATTTTTCACTACGGTCATTCCACCCTTCTTTGGCACGCATTGGACCGAACTGACCCATTTACTATCAGAAATGGGATAAATAATTCCAGCGTCTAACCATTTAATAATTTCTTTTTTACTACCTCCTTCATCGGAGGGCTAAGTCTTCTTTGATGTTCAATGGAGGTCTTTGAATCATCCTCCAATAATATCTTATGCATACATATAGTGGGACTAATGCCTTGTATGTCGGCAATAGTCCACCCCATAGCCCCTTTGTATTTCTTAAGGACTTCTAACAATTCCTCTTCCTTACTCTGTTCTAAGGATGCATCAATTATTACCGGCAAAGTTTTATCTTCTCCTAAGAAAGCATACTTTAGATTGCTGGGTAAAGGTTTTAATTCCAATTGAGGTGGTTCTATAATAGATGGTTTCAGAATTTTAGTTTCACTTGATCTCTCAAGTGCTTCAACATTCCTATATGTTCTCCACCTTTCACTAACATTAAAAACCTTAGCTAATTTACTATATTCTTCTTCCTCGTTCCACTCTTCATTATTAAGGATTGCTAGCAATGTTTTCTCCCAATGATCATTCTGTTTAAAAGCTTATTTGGAATATCTATGTTATCAATAGAATGACATTCCTCTTTATCATTGGGGTATTTAATTGCCTTAAGGATGTTGAACGTTACCTCTTCCTCATTAACTCTCATGGTGAGCTCTCCTTTTTGAACGTCAATAAGAGTCCTTCCTGTAGCCAGAAAAGGTCTACCAAGAATGATAGGCACATCCCTATCCTCTTCCATATCCAGAACCACGAAGTCTGCAGGAAAAATAAATTTCTCAACCTTTACTAAAACATCTTCAACTATGCCTTTAGGGAATGCTAACGTCCTATCTGCTAACTGAAGGGTTAAAGAAGTAGGAGCTATCTCTCCAAGGCCTAATGTATTATAAATAGAGAGCGGCATGAGATTGATACTAGCCCCTAAGTCACATAAAGCCTTACCCGTAAATTTAACACCTATGGAACAGGGTATGGTAAAGCTTCCTGGGTCTTTTAATTTAGGGGGTAACTTCTTTTGTAGAATAGCACTACATTCCTCAGTTAATGCCACTACTTCCTTTTCAGCAAATTTCCTCTTTTTAGAAAGAATATCCTTCATGAATTTTGCATAACTCGGCATCTGCTCTATAGCTTCAGCAAAAGGGATATTTATCGTCAACTTCTTAAAAATTTCCATGAATTTTTGGAATTGTGCATCAAGCCTTGTCTTAGTGAGCCTAGATGGAAAAGGCGGAGGTGGATAGACTTTTCTTTCCTCTTCTAAATCTACAATTTCTACTCCTTCTTTAGCCCTAGGGTTCTCTACCTTTTTCATCTTATCTTCATTCTTTAACTTTTCTAGTAACAAGTCCCCACTCGGAATCTTATTCCCACTTCTTAGGGTAACAGAGTTGCATTGACTAGATGGGTCATCTCTTTTTGGATTAGGAGTGGTATCGGCGGGTAATGCTCCAACCGGCCTTAGGTTTAATGCATTAGCAATCTGTCCAATGGAATTCTCTAATGATCTAAGAGATGATTCTATACCTACTACCCTTGCGTCATTCTTGTGGAACATTTCTAAGATTGCTTCATCTGTTAATTTTCTTGAATTCCCTTGATTGTTATGTGGAATATGATTAAATCCAGGTGGGTGATTAACATTTTGATTGTTTCTCCACGAGAAGTTAGGGTGGTTCCGCCACTCAGGATTGTAATGATTTGGAAGAATATGTTGTCTTTGACCACCTATATAGTTGGCTTCTTCAGAAACTTGATTCAATTGTTCTATGGTGAAGAGGTGTTAGGATTAGACAATTGAAGGCTACTAATTGATGGCATTACTGTATTTTGACTCAAGGAATCTAAACGTTTGTTTATCATATTGAACTGTGAAGCCATCTGTGCGGCTAACGAAGTGATTTGATCAACATGATAGACTCCAGTTGGATTATTATTCCCTTGTCTCTCAAAAGATTGGTAGTTGTTAGAAGTAAGATCTTCAAGGATAGCATAAGCATCCTCGGGATACTTTTTCATCAATGACCCCCCCGCAGCACCATCTACTAAGATCATGGTAGCCGTTTGTAACCCATTATAGAATGTGGATACCTGTTGGTGTTGTTGTAAACCATGATGTGGACATCTTCTCAACAACTCCTTAAAACGCTCCCAAGCGTCGTAAAGAGTCTCTCCGTGATTTTGCATAAAAGTGGTGATGTCTCTAATCAACTTAGCGGTTTTAGAGGGAGGGAAATATTTGTTTAAAAATTTATCTACTAACTGCTCCCAAGTGGTTATAGAACCATGTGGTAACGAGTTAAGCCAATCTTTAGCTTTTCCTTCTAGGGAGAATGGAAATAACATTAGCTGAATCGCTTCACTTGAGGCCCCATTTACTTTATACATATCACAAATTTCTAAGAATGACCTTAGATGAGAATTAGCATCTTCGTTGTTGAGACCCCCAAACTTGTTATGTTGGATTAGTTGCATAATAGTGGAGTCAATTTTAAAATTATTAGCGGCTATGGTAGGTCGGGCTATGCTAAAATGCAATCCTCCTCTCAAGGGTGTGTTATAGTCTCGACAAGTCATTCTAGGAACATTTGGTTGAACATTCTGGTCAACTTGCGCATTAGGTTCTACTCGCTCCTCATTGTTAACCACATTATTTTGTCTGTTAACATCCATCTCAAAATTAATAGTATTGTTATTTCTCAGATTCCTTCTATTCAGCCTACACGTTCTCTCGATTTCAGAATTCAATGGTAAAATTTCAATGTTTCGATATCTGGACATACACTGATATCCAGTAGTTAACAAGTAAAAATGAAAACAATACTTGAACTCAGATTACTCAGAATTACTAATATCACAAGATAACACTAAAAGAAAACTTGTCCCGGCAACGGCGCCAGAAAACTTGATGCACGCTTTGTTGTGTGAATATATAAGTGCTACGCAAGTGTACGTGTCGTGTCAAGTAACGAAATGGAAGTAGAGTGTCGAACCCACAGAGACAATATTTTCCTTAGCTTATGAGTACTAGTAATGATCTTTTCTTCTAAGTCAAGCAAAAATCACAAGGTTTTGAGAGTAAGTAAACTAAATAACGAAACTAAAGTAAGGTGAGAATATAATGATGAGAAGAACGAGTCTCATATATTGATCCCTAATCTTCGTTTGCCTTTTTGTGATGAGAAATACAATTGAATTCAACTCGGTTTTTAACTTGTGGAAATCCTAAACTCGCGGTGAGCATCTCTCGATTTCATCATCGCACTATGCATATTTAGTGAGTAGCCTTAGATCAAGACTACACAAGTAAACATACGTATAAAATTATGGATCTTAACTCCACAACTAGAATGATAGCGATACGCTAAATCATATGTAGCCAAATTAAATTCTCGAGACTTACGAACGCAGCTCTCGCATATAGAACGCAGTATGAAGCACTAGATGGTAATTTCTTAACGTCATCACTGAAGAAGAGAATGAAATTTAAGATACAAACCAAATTTAACTCAATTGTTCATGTAAATATCAAAGCAAACGTCGAATAGTTCACAACATATAAGACTCGCAAGCGAATTAGTTCATCATAGTCAAAGGTTTGAGAAATCGGAGAGAGAATTCAACAAACATGACAAATAAAAGTTAGAACAAGCCAACCAATTGATCTCTACGAATGCCCCTACAAAGGATGTAGTTGCTTCCCCTTGCACGGATCTGGATTGCTGCGCGGCTTCTTCTTCCTCCCGATCTCCAGCCCTAGACCAATTCCGCCCCCCTCTTTCTTCTCTTTTCCAATTTTTCTATCCATCCATAAAATATCCTTCTCTCCCCTTTTATTACTTGCCATAACTGATGTCTAATTTCCCCCAAAAATCCCCAAGAGATGCACCCTTCCATGTTTTCGTTCAGCCCCAAAATTCAAATTTCGAATTTTAATTTCGCCCCAGGTTGTTGCAACCTTGTTTTTCTGCATGTTGCAACGTCTGCGCCTGCGCCTGCCTTTCCCATCTGAAACCCGATAGTTGCAACTAATTATTTCGTGGACGTTGCAACCTCTCTTTCAAGCTATGAAGTTTTGGCGAATTTCCTTTTCCGGGCCAATTCCTTTGGCGCATCTGATACAAATACATCGAAACAAAACCAAATTAGCCACAATTCGAATGAATAAGAGTTTACTTTCATTTTCATGTTATTTAAACTTATTTTACTTGTTTTAACTGAATAAGTTGTTGGAAATAACCGCATAGATAACTTCCTTTTAGAAGTTATCAGTCTTCAAATGAAGGTCTAAGGCCTTTTTTATAGTTTTTTGGAGGGTCCGTTGGTAAATGTGTCTGAGCGGAATTTGTGCAAGCAAATGACGTCGCTTTTTTCGGTCACATGTACCATCAAGTTTTGCAAAATGACGAAAGTGCCCCCTCCCCCTCCCCCCCCCCCCCCCCCCCCCCCCCGACGATTTGGGTGGCCTGGGAAGGGTGACCGATGGAGGTGGCTGTCGGAGGCTGTGGCGATGGCGGTCGGCGCGCGAGCATGAGAATGCGAGAACTGGGGTTTAAGAGAATCAAAAAATCTTCTGTCGAGATGAGAGCGAGAATGCGAGAACTAGGGTACCGACATTTGGGATTTTATGGCTTATTTAACCTAATGTTTCCCGCCTTTTCTAATTTAACAATAAAAAGAAATACAAAACGATGCGTACATACTTAAGGGATATAATAGACGAAGATATTATCCTTTTAATGGAAATTTGAAATTTTGCCCTGATATACCTCATGTTCCTAATTTCTCCTTTTAAGTTGGATTTGGTCTTTATTGTCTGCACTTTATTAGTATTCTAAGCACTATTTGCAGGCCAAATCATAATAAATGCAATAAAATAATATAGAAAAAGAATTGTTATATGTAGGCCACTAAGAGCAGATATGAAGTTCCTCATCTAGTGAATAGACTAGACAGATATTTATTCAAAGTTTAACATGTCTCGTTAAATTTTGAAATAATTGAACTTCTCTTCATCCTGAGGCTTGGTAAATATGTCTGTCATTTGCTTGTCAGTGGGAACAAACTCAAGACAAATATCTACTTTTTTTACATGCTCTTTGATGAAGTAATACCTTATCTCAACGTGCTTTGTCCTGCTGTGTGACAAAAGATTTTTTGTAATTGAGATTGTACTAGAGGAGTCACAAAATAAAGGTGTTGTACTTAGCTGGATGTTATAATATTGATGCTGATGTTGTATCCATAACATCTGAGCACAACAACTTCCAGCTGAGATGTATTCAGACTCTGTTATGGAAATTGTCACACTTGTCTGATTCTTACTGCTCCAAGAAATGAGTCTCCTTCTAAGGAATTGACATGTTCTTGAAGTGCTCTTCCTGTTTTCGTTGCATCTTACAAAATTTGCATATAAAAACCCCGTCAGTTCAAAATCATTACTCCTAGAGTACCATAAGCCAAGATTGGGTGCACCCTTAAGGTATCTTAAAATCCTTTTGATAGAGGAATGATGAGATTCTTTATGGTTCACTTGGTACCTAGCACAGACACATGCGAAGAATATGATGCCTGGTATACTGGCAGTAAGGTAGAGTAGGGACTCAATCGTACATCTATACATGGTTTCATTAAAGGGTTTTCCCTTTTCATCCTTGTCTAGAGATATGTTGGAGCTCATTGGAGTCCTCATAAAGGTTACATTATCTATTACAAATTTCTTTATAAGCTCTTTTGTGAACTTGGTCTATGAGATGAAGATTTCATCTTCAGATTGCTTCACTTGGAGCCCTATAAAGTATTTCAGCTCTCACACATACTGCTTATTTCAAATTTCTCTGCATAAGTTTGACAAACTTTTTGCAAAGGTTATCATCTCTAGATCTAAAGATGATATCATCAACATAGATTTGTACTAGTAAAATCTTGTTTTTTATTTCCATTAGGAATAATGTATTATCTATCTTTTCCCTTAAAAATGTGTTTTCAATGAGGAAATTGGATATTGTCTCATACCAAGCTTTGGGTACTTGCTTGAGACGATCTAAGACCTTTCTTAAATCAAAAAAAGTTAGATACGTTTAGTTAACAAAACATGGAGGTTGTTTTATATATTCTTCCTCTTTTAGATCTCCATTGATGAAGACAGACTTCACATCCATTTGATATACTTTGAATCATTTGAGAGCTACATATGCTAAAAATAGCCTTATGGCTTCCAATCTTGTCACTGATGCAAATGTCTGGTCAAAGTCTATTCATTCTTCTTGTTTGTACCCCTTTGCAACCAGTCTTGCTTTATTCTTGATAATTACTTCTTGCTTATCAAGCTTGTTTTTGAATGCCCACTTTGTCCATATGACATCATAGTTGAGAGGTTTGGGGACTATCTTCCAGACTTTGCATCTTTGAATTGTTCAAGTTCTTCTTGCATGGTCAAGGTCCAGGAAGGATTTGTGTTGGCCTGCTTAAACTTCTTTGGCTCTACCTGGGAGAGAAAACTCAGATGGATCACTTCATTTATAACCATACTTCTGGTCTGTACTCCTATATCCAGATCTCCAATCATTTGAGTTTGATGATGATCCTTTAGATGTCTTGTAGCAGCTGGCAACACTTCTGCAATGTCCAGTTCCACTGGTTCAGGTTGAACTATATGTGGTTCTGTCTTTTCAGGTGCTTAAACTTCCTCTTCATTGAGGTGGTTTCCATTCATGACCATTTCATTTAAAGAAGATTGCTCACCTACCTTCCCTGGTTCATTGATGGTTGCATGCCCAAGTCTTTTCTTTATACCTGCAACACTAGGAGAACTAGATCAGCCCTTATGGATCAGACTAGTCTCATCAAATATAATATGAATTAACTTTTCTACAACTCTGGTCTTTTTGTTAAATATTATGTAGGCTCTACTGTGAGAGCAATATCCAACAAAAATTCCCTCATAAGTTTTCTCAGCAAACTTGGTCAAAAAATTCTTCTCATTGTTCAATACATAACACTTACAAAGATTTTGAAGTAGGCAGTGTTGGTTTTCTGCCCTCACAAACTTATGAGGAGTCTTATTGTGAAAATTGTTGATTAAAGCCCTGTTTTGAACATGACAGGCTATGTTAATAGCTTCAACCCAAAAATATTCTGGGAGTGAGGAGTCACTCAATAGGGTTTTATAAGCTTCAATTACGGTTCTATTTCTACTTTCTGCAACTCCATTTTGTTGTGGAGTCACGAGAGAGGAAAACTCTGGAAAGATAACTAGATTTTCACGGAATTTGTTCATTGCACTAGATTGAATTTCGGTCCCATGATCACTCCCGATCTTTATTACATGGTTGCCTATTTCATTCAGAATTTGCTTGACAAAATTAGTGAATATTTTCAGGGTATCTGACTTTTGTTTGAGGAAGAACACCCAAGTGAAACTTGAGTAATCATAAACAATCACAAAGGTATAAATTTTTTCTCCTAAATTTTGAATTGACATAAGATCAAACAAGTCCATGTACAATAAGTATAAACACCTTGTGGAGTCCTTAACCCTAAAGGGTTTGAAAGTTCCCCTTGTTTGCTTGCCCTTTTGGCATGCCTGACAAGGACTTTCTTGGACACACTTCCACTGTGGGACACCTCTAACTAGGTTTTTTGAGATCAGCTTATTGATACTCTTATACATGAGGTGAGCCAATCTCTTGTGACATTGCACACAAAGTGAAACTTTATTCTTACCCATAAGACATACAAAAGAATCAGAATCATTATAAAGAAAATATAGGCAATAGATGTTTCCACTCCTAGTACCAGTTTGAATTTTCTCTTCAGACTTCTTAATCAGACAATCATTCTTGTGAAAATTAATGACATAGTCAAGTTCATATAGTTGGTTTATGCTTATTAGATTGTGTTGCAATCCTTCAACATAAGCTACCCTTGAGATAATGACTATGACATTCGAGATCTTACCACAACCTTTGGTTTTCCTTCTGTCTGAACCTTCAAAGATGATTTTGGGTCCCTCTTCAACTAAAGAATAGTCTGTCAGAAGGTTTATAGTTCTAGTCATGTGTCTAGAACATCCGCTGTCCAAATACCAGATGGGAGTTTGATTGGACTTTGGACATCCCTGCAAAAGAGATTACCTTTTCTTAGGAACTGAAATCTTATTGGGTCCTATACGCTTGTTAGTATTTGCTCCTTGTCTTGGCTTAAGACCTTGTTGAGGTACATTGTGGAGTTGTCCAGATGGGGGGGGGGGGAGCCGCCCCCAAAGGGGGCGGTGCTTGGACGGGCGACAAAAATTGTCGCCAGTCCAGAGATGCATCAAAGTCAGGATGAGCGGTGGAAATGCTGCCCGTCCCGATCGGCAACAAAGCCTCCCTAGACGGGGGAGGCGGGAGGACATGGAGCCGCCCGACTCCGGGCGGCGGTGGAGGTCGCGCGGCGATCTCAGGCACGCCGTCCGACAAGGGGCCGACCTGGCTGAGTGGTGGAGACGACGACCGGTTAATGCGGAGGCGACGACGCTGATTGGTGCACCGATTAGCGCGTTGGTTGAACCTCGAGAGACTGCGCGCGGTTCTACGGGCACGATCGAACCGGCTCAGGGACCCCATCAATACTAATAGCCATGAAAGCAATAATTTATGTGGCATCAAAAATATTAGAAATAATTAAAATTATGACAAATGATAAGGATGCGAATAAATAAAGAGCGCTGTTATGTGCTGACCAATTATGGCTATGTGCAGACTAGAAAAAGTATTTTTATGTATATTTCTTTTTTGTTCTCAATGTTTAGGTGCAGCTCTTTGGCGAGTTTACCAAAGCATTAGAGTTTTTTCCGCAATTCCATTTCCCGCAGGCGCAAGGAGAAGAAGTGGCGCAACTTCCTCCCGCAGCCGCAGCAGGGCCTCCACCATTTTCACAAACCGTTTCTTTGATTCTTTCGAATCGAAGAGTCCCAGCTATGTCCTGTAGCCGCAGTAGGGCCCCCACTATTTTCGCAGGCCGTTTCTTTGATTCTTTCGAATCGAAGAGGCGCAGCTCTGTCCCGCAGCCATAGCAGGGCTTCCACCATTTTCGCCGGCCATTTCTTTGATTCTTTCGAATCGAGAAATGTGCACGGTGTGTCGGTGACCTTTGTTTAGAAATGCCTATTAGAAATGTGCACGGAGTTTCGCAAAAGGCAGACATCTACTAATAGGCATTTCTAACCGAAATCTTTTAAACAAAGGTCAAGAAGAGATGATGCTGGGAAAAAAACCCTCGTCTTTTACTAATAGGCATTTCTAAACTAAACCAGAAGTGACAAGTGAGTACGTGCATAATTATTGCTATGTTGTCAAGAACTAGGATGAACATTAAAAAGTAAGCTCATAAATGGAATAAATTATTAAGTACAAGTAGGTAATGCAGAATTTGAATTACTTCAGCAATTTTCGTGGACAAAATGATCAAATTTATCATTTTGCCCTCAAAATTTCTTCAGTGGTGCACTGCCTGGTCCTACACACAATAATTTCTTCCTACATGGGGCTAACCATAGCCGATGAGTGACTTGCCAGTCCGCCATGCCGTGGGCTGGAAGCTATATCATGAGTCAGGCAGGCTTAGCCGCTGTAGCACGGACAAAACACAACACAGAAGAACCTTGAGGGGTGAGAGATACTTGCGAGAATACTATCTTCCCTCCACCTCACTCCAGAATGATTTTTTTTTTGTTTTTATAATTACTCTGCACCTAACATTTTTGTTTGCACTTAAATTTTTTGGGTTTGCACTTAACTGTGGTTTGCACATATCCAAAATAGGTTTGCACTTAACATTGCTCTAAATAAATTCAACTTTAATGCAGGAATAATATCTTACCCAAATGGAGATCATATCTGTATCAATAATTGTTAGAAGGCTCCGCTCAAGATAGTCCACTAAGGCTCATCGGTGTGGAATGACCTTATATAGTATCTCCAGCGTAGAGCCGTTACACTCTAGTGACACGAAACCCAGAGGGTCATTCCAAGTCGGTCCTGACACGCGCGGACATATAACTAAATATTATAACAATAATGACTTCAATAGTAGAATGAAACTACATATATTAAAACATCAGCACACAAACAGTCAAGCCTGTAATAAAAGTATAAAACTCACCCTTCCACTAATTTCAAAATTCACAGAATAATAAGGAGCAGTAATATTTACATGCAAATTTGGTGTATTAACATACTCATTTTAAATCTACATATATAAGATCTAAGAAATCTATGGTGAATAATCAGCAGTAGCCTTTCAAAAAGCTACTGAACATGAAAATGTAAGTGATTGAACTTTGTACAACAGTGAAAGAGTTCCAACCCTAACCTTGGACATTAGATTAACAACTTAGGCTCTGTTTGAGGGACTTATTTTCATCGGTCAAGCGGTTACGATCACATGAATCAGACCATAATTAAGATCTGTTTCATACTGTCGTAACCGTTTGACCAATGAAAATAAGTCCTCCCAACCTTAAACAAAGTAACAGGTTGAGAAGCATAAGATGATTTAAACATAAAGGCTATAATGCTATATATTTTTACCCTTCATTTGCTAAAAATGAATTAAAGTTTTCCGGTATACAACCCGCTTCACATTTGTTAACTCTTTCTTTAATTGCCAACCATGTGTATTTCATCCTCCACATTAGCCATAGCAACGGTACTGTGGACGAAAGGGCCGAGTGTACCTGTGAAAAGATTAGAGAAATTAAGAACATCAAGAGTCGGGAGAATAAACGAGAGGTGGCGACGTCGTCCAGGATTGCGACTTGCCAAAGAGGGAGGAGAGCTTACCAACGATTCTTTGATTCGACATCGTCCACGGGGTTGGCGCCCGTCTGATCGCCCCCACCAGCCGGGCTCCGCTCCGGTCGGCCCCTTTTCCACCGCCGGCTAATTCTCCGCCGTCTGATTATCTTCATGTGATCTTCATCGTCCGTTGTGCGGGTAACCATTCACATAACCATCATTGTAACCACCCATGGTAACCATTCACATAACCGTCATGGTAATCACCCATTATGGGTGAGAACAAATAGCTGAAATTATACCGGCCTGCATATAATAAAATTATTAAAACAATGTGCGCAACAAACTATACTAAAATGGGCTGCAAATATTAAATAGGTGATTACGGTGTACGGATAATCGCATAACTATCATAACCATCCCTAAGACATATAAATATGACCCCAGACCCTCATTCATTTTCACATTTTCTCTCCCCCGCTTCTCCTCTTGTGCGTTTAAGAGCTCTGCCAGAGACCCCCTTGATCTTCGCTCCCATCACCCGGTGCCCGTCCGCTAGTTGCAAGCATTTAACGCTTCAGTCTTCAAGCACGAGTAGAAGAGTGCCAAGTCGCTAGCACACACACTCCATCTTCATAAAAGACAAACGCAAAACTTCGTGAGAGGTGACCTGTCATCCTCCGAACGTGCTTTCCTCCCTCCCCTCAAGTTAAGTTTGGTCAGCACTTAACGATGCAAAAGGGAAAAACATACTTTGATTAAACATTTACTTTGCGATTTTACCCCTTTTATTAAAAAAATTTCAGTTTTTAAATGTGTTCTTTTTTATTTTTAAAATTTGCTCGCATATAGATAACATTCTCTGCTTACAATAAAAATGTTTTTTTTCACCGCTCGCAAACCCCAATGCACACCGCAACGATGAGCGACGAGCGGAGTATAATAATTAGAGATTTGCAAGCAGGGTGAGCACCATTGCACCAGGACCCACACACACACTATTGCTGTCAAAATACTGTCACAGTTGATCGCAACGGGGGAGCCCTGTGTCTTCACTCATGTGTGTGTCTCAATATAAATTATGACTTATTTTAGAATATTTTAATATAAGAATATAAAAGAACAATCAGTTGCATGGAAACCAGCATTTTCAGGCGCCGGAACACAGAAATAAATCTCTCACCCTCGTTCAATGAGTTTGCCGAAATCAGACTCACCGCAACCCTAAATATTCCGGCGGCCGATTCCACCCAGCCGTCCAACATCGCCATCTTCTCCCTGGTCTCCTTTTCGGTCCACAAACTCTTTGATCTCTTCCGCTCCAACTTCGAAGTTCTTACGCAGATAAATTATGTTTCCTATGAAAGAGACGACATGTACATTGATCTACTCGCTCATCCTTCCAATGAGGGCGCACCGGAGAAGATTTCTTCGCTTTGAGCTCTTCGCTGACGAATACGGCCTACCGTAGCTAGATCTCTGAAGCCCCCATTTGGCGCGCGCAGGTGCTTTCATTGTTCCCTTTTTCGTTTTCAACTTTGTACTTGATTAGATTACTTGTCTTCTAATCTGATTGCATGTCACATGGCTTATTGTGTTTGTTTTAAATGTTGCTTTTCCTGTAACTTTGTTTTTTTTTTTTGGCAAAATGCATCTCAAAAATATCAGTTCTTCTGCAGAATGCAACCTAAAAATTTAAATATGACACAATGCATCCCCAAAAGTCAGTTTTTTTTTGGTAATCTGCAACTTAGGCTTAAAATTCAGGGGTAATTTAGTCCATAGATCTGGGTCCACCCTCGCTTTCGATCGTGCACTGCCGCTCTCCTCTTCAAGACTTTACCTTTCTTTGGTTTGACTTTTGATGTGTTTTTCATAGTTCGCATTCCTCTTCATTTATAGAGTCATTTCTCATGTCTTAGCCTCTTTCCAAGAAGCTTCATCGCATGCGCCCATTCAAAACATATGAGCGGCTTGGAGAAAAGTCTGCATTGGTGGCCGGTAGGTGGGAAAGGTGAAACTTGTGAGTTTGATTATTTAAAACTAAGGCTCTATTTGTTTTGGCGTTTCACTGCTCCGTTTTGGGCAAACGTCGCCGGAAGGAGGGTAAACAAATGAACCTCCGGCGGCGTTTGCTCTGTTTCCACCCGCCTGCCTTGAGAAACGCCCCAAAAAGCTCCGTTTGGAGAAGCCACCTCCCCCCTCTGTTTCGAACACTCCGTTTCCATCCGCCGGATCGACCCACAACCGCCGAACCAAATGAAGCCTAACTCAACAATCATCACCTTGGTTTGAATTTCAAATACCACATCCTACACAAGGCATTATCTGCACGCAACATTGTCTGCACGAAACAGTGTCTGCACAAAACACCAATCTGCACGAATAACCAATCTACATGAAGGACCACCTCAAGCCTGAGGCGTCAGCCGACTTGTCACAAGTCGAACTTCATCTCTGCTTTGGTTCACCTATGAGATGCCGACACACCCAGATCGCAAAAGTTGATTCGACGAATCCGAGCCACAGAAGGACAATCCACTACACCACCTCGACCATCCATCATGTCATCCGCAAAAATTATAAGCGTACACCTTGCCTTGTGGTCCCCATCAGTCGGTACAAACTATCAAACTACAAAACCTTCATGAGTACGACATGCCCACATGTCACCTTCAGAACTCATTTTCTTGCTGCAAAACTGCAACCACCCGAGTTCAATCTGCCCATCGATATTAGATTCTTATGTAATGTGAACACTAGATGTACCCTCTCAAGCCAAGGTGCAAATTTAGTGCAGGCCTGGTAGCCCAGCCCGGGTCTGCACGGGTCTGAGCCCGATTAGGCCCGGGCCTAGGCCAGACCTAGATTAGGCCTAATGGGGGCTCACCAGGCCCCCTTAGTTGGGCAGAGCCCGGTTGGTTCCTGTTGGGGCCGCCCCAACATTTAAATTGAATGACGGAGCGGCGCCCCAACATTTAATTGCTGGGGCGTGGCCCCAACAATTAAATGTTGTGGCCACACCCCAACATTAATTTACTGGGGCTACGCCCCAACATTAAATTGCTGGGGCGCGATGACCACAATCTTACCGCTCAGCTATCTATTGGCACCACCTAGCTGGAATTTGACAACTAGACATTGGCGTTGGGGTCTGCTCTGGCCCAGTTTTGTGGGCTCAGCAGACCCCCTTAGGGCCTTATTTTGCAATGGCCTGGGCCCAGTTTGAGTTGGGCCTGACATGCGCCCAACAACCAAAAATCTCGGGCCCAGGGGGTCTGGGCTTGACAAGCCCTATTTGCACGCCTACTCTCAAGCCAACACACCACCCTATCATGCATTTGTATGTCCATCGTCTCTATGTCTGTAACCTCACAACCTAAGCCGTCATCCAAATAGACCGACCCAGTCGTCACCTCCAGAGAACTGAACATCGACGCATCCGGACATATGTGTTGCGACTTGTGATGTACCATAATCTAATATCCATCCTCTGTCAGAGTCATCATGACTCTTGGTGATGGTATAAATACCAACACTCTCCACTCCCAAATCTAGCGTCACCACACTCACATCCTAGACATCTCCAGAACTCTGCGCACACTGTGGACAATTTCTCATGATGTGACCGCTCTGTCTATAGCAGTAACAAACAAGTCCCTTCTTCGACGCCGACCGAGTCCATGTACCCCTCGATCCCCTGTCGAATGCTCTCCACCGTCCATCTACTGCCAAAATATACTCACCCCCAAGAGTGGGGTCCTTTAGCATCTGACTGGACAGTAACACCGTTGTGACCTCTTCCAATCCCACTTGTTGAAGTCAGGAAAATCCCTACTCTAAAATATTTGGATCAATGCAGCCAAATGCTAATGATTCTGCGGTCCGACGCTACAATTCGGATGGCTAGCGCGGGAGAGAGAAAATTATCTATGAGCACACCCCAAGCGCTCCAGCAGGTAGGTCCCACCATGTACTCGGAAGTTTAAGAGAAACTTTCCCTCCGCAACTAAAAGTTGGGCAAGGTACTAGACATGCATGGACTTGACGAGTATCCAACTTGGGGGGACCTCAAACTCTTCTAAAAATGCCATTTTTAGTACCCCTGGGGGTCTATTTATAGCGAAATCCTCGGGGGGTATTGGTGAGTATCCAAGTTCTGCTATTGAGTTACAAGAGCTACTCGCCCACACCCGCGAGATATTCGCTCATACTCGCCTAAACTCACTTCTGCTCGCCCATGCTCTCCTCTGCTGGTCAAGCTCGCCGCTGCGCGCCCAAGCTCGCCGCTGCGCGCCCAAGCTCGCCGCTGCGCGCCCAAGCTCGCCGCTGCGCGCCCAAGCTCGCCGCTGCGCGCCCAAGCTCGCCGCTGCGCGCCCAAGCTCGCCGCTGCGCGCCCAAGCTCGCCGCTGCGCGCCCAAGCTCGCCGCTGCGCGCCCAAGCTCGCCGCTGCGCGCCCAAGCTCGCCGCTGCGCGCCCAAGCTCGCCGCTGCGCGCCCAAGCTCGCCGCTGCTCGCCCAAGCTCGCCGCTGCTCGCCCAAGCTCGCCGCTGCTCGCCCAAGCTCGCCGCTGCTCGCCCAAGCTCGCCGCTGCTCGCCCAAGCTCGCCGCTGCTCGCCCAAGCTCGCCGCTGCTCGCCCAAGCTCGCCGCTGCTCGCCCAAGCTCGCCGCTGCTCGCCCAAGCTCGCCGCTGCTCGCCCAAGCTCGCCGCTGCTCGCCCAAGCTCGCCGCTGCTCGCCCAAGCTCGCCGCTGCTCGCCCAAGCTCGCCGCTGCTCGCCCAAGCTCGCCGCTGCTCGCCCAAGCTCGCCGCTGCTCGCCCAAGCTCGCCGCTGCTCGCCCAAGCTCGCCGCTGCTCGCCCAAGCTCGCCGCTGCTCGCCCAAGCTCGCCGCTGCTCGCCCAAGCTCGCCGCTGCTCGCCCAAGCTCGCCGCTGCTCGCCCAAGCTCGCCGCTGCTCGCCCAAGCTCGCCGCTGCTCGCCCAAGCTCGCCGCTGCTCGCCCAAGCTCGCCGCTGCTCGCCTCTAGATCCGTGAATAAGCGTCTCTTTAGGCATTTCTGATCTTGACGAATTACGGGTTATACGTCACTGTATTCTTGCCATACAGGAGCGTGGTCACCATGTGTTTAGAGACGGTGAGTGCGAGGTAAAAAGTAAAAAAAGGCCTTATCTTCTTTCTCCACATTTGGACTAACCACATACAATTGATTTAGAAGGTCATTGAATACATTAAAGTGCTCATGCAGGTTTTCACCATCCTGCATCTTCAGCCTATACAATCGTTATTTCAACAATAACCCTATGGTCAACGACTTGGCCAAATACAGTCTCTTAAGCTTCTCCCAAAGCTTGATTGCATACTCCTCTATACCAATGTTAAAGAACACCTTGTCATTAACGAACATCCTGATGATGTTAGTTTCACGATCATCCAAGTCAATCCACTACTCGCCCTTCACTTCAACATTCAATTTTCTCGCCCCACGAAACTCGCATATCTTTGTTGTGAATCTGGCGCAGACTAAAATTTTTGCTACCATCGAACTTCTCCACCGAGTACTAAGTCGAAGTTGCATTCTTCTCTGTCATAATTATCCTCCAGTATGACTAGGAGACCTGATTAAGTCAAGGTTGGATTTGAAAAGATGGAAAGTGAACCTAGTCGTTCACCATCGTAGACAAATCCTTTCTTAAATGTCCAATCAGTCACCTACAGAACCTCCCTCTGATACCACTTCTTGGGATTTTCGATAGCGGAGGCGCAATCTCCAGAAACAACTAAATACAGAGTCACAAGAAAGTATGTATTTCGCACAATTTTATTAGTACAATAAAATTAAGAAGTACTCAAAGTAAGAGATACAAATCCGATAATATACTGCAAAAGAACTCGGATTATGAAAGTCCGTGTAAGTAATATGAACTTGACTGCAATCCGTAAAACAAACACACAAGATTCGTATCAGAACCAACCTTCGTTGTCCCCAGACAAACAACCACCACCATCACCACCGAGGTGAGATATAAGGACTTGACTTTGCCGCGAACGCGCAGCCCGCTAATGTCATCACTTGTGCACAACCACCACTGCCTACGAGCATGCAACCATAGCGCACTGCGCACCTTGCCGCAACCCGTAAATTTGACACTTTGCCACTACCCGCACGCTTTCGCTCTTCGTTGCCGATGCAGCCCGCAATCGGATGTCGATGCCCACCGTCGCCTTCGGCAATACACTATCGCTATCTTCTTCAAGACTTTACCTCTCTTTGGTTTGACTTTTGATGTGTTCTTTGTAGCTTGCCTTATTCTCCTTTTATAGAGTCATTTCACATGCCTTAGGCTTCATTTGTTTTAGCGGTGGCGGGTCGATCCGGCGGGTGGAAACGGAGAGTTCGAACCAGAGGGGGGAGATGGCTGCTCCAAACGGAGCTTTTTGGGGCGTTTCTCAAGGCGGGCGGGTGGAAACGGAGCAAACGCCGCCGGAGGCTCATTTGTTTACCCTCCTTACGGCGGCGTTTTCCCAAAACGGAGTTGCGAAATGCCCAAACAAATAGAGTCTTAGCCTCTTTCCAAGAAGCTTCCTCACATGTTCCCATTCAAAGCACATGGGCGGCTTGGAGAAAAATCTGCATTGATGGATGGTAGCTAGGAAAGTGAAACATGCGAGTTTGACTATTCAAAACCAACTCAACAATTAAGAGCACAATCTCACATCTAGAAACTCAAAAAACTTTGGTACTTAATATAGGAATTGAGTCAACTGTTCCCCATACCAAATAGTTCTTGAGCAGTTTGAGCATTTATTCGACAATATTCAATTCCAATGTTTCTAAATCAAAATCTTAAATCAATTATTAGTTGAATCTGAATAATTATGACCCAATTTGGAACAATTTGAGGTGGTTTTTGACTATTTAATATTTATGCTAAATTTGGTATTCTGTTTATATTATTTATTTAGGTTCCATCATAATAGTAGAGGTTGTTCTCACCTGAGAAAAAGGTTGCTTGTCGAGTGGTCAAGAATGTTTTGTTTTCTCTTGATTTTTTTCTGTCTACGAAGACTGAACTTGTCAGTTATCTATCTCACTATTGTTCTTTTGCTGATGAGATAGTTTTTGAAGCTCTTCACATAAACTTCCTTTGGTGAGGGTCGTCAAATGGGTTCCAAACATGAAATTAGTTTACCACATCAAAAATAAGCTCAATAATAGAGACAATTCCATCATGTTGTTTCTTTTCTTTTAATTGAAGATCCTTAATAATGAATTTATAGCTCCAAATTTCAATTCGAATTTGGACCGAATTCAAATTCAGATTTAAATAATAGTTTTAAGGCGATTTTGAACGCGAATCTCAATTCAATTATTCAAAATAATTTGAATCTAAATCCGAATACCTGCAATATATGAAATATTTAGATTCAATTGAAGTGATATACGACTCAATTCAATTTGTGAACACGCCCTAACCCCACCTAGACGGAATTAGTTTGTAGCTTACATGTAAGTGTTCTAATAAAAACAACAAATTATCAGGGCTTCAATCTCAAGCCATGAAAATATTATCATTGAATTTTTTGATAGCGTATGCCCTGCAATTATTAACTTTATTTTATTCGTTGGTTGTGTGCTTGGAGAGTTGGAGGAGTTCCCAATTGTTGGCTAAGGCTCCGTTTGGGAGGACTTATTTTCACCGGTCAAGCAGTTACGGCCGCATGAATCGGATTAAGGTCCAGTTCATGCGGCCGTAACCGCTTGACCGGTGATAATAAGTCCTCCCAAACGGAGCCCAAGTCATTCTATTTTTTATATTATTATTATAATGGATAGGGGTGGAGAAAGAAATGCGTTCTTGGATATCTCCCAGGCCCTGACTTTTAATTTTTTGGCTTAATCTTTTATTTTTATTGTTGTTGATGTGATCTCTATACTGTATTACGCGGCTTGTTGGAAAATCTTTATTTATTGCTGATTAAAATTTAAAAAGGCCCTAGCTATTGCTTATGACATTTTTAATCCGTAGTCTGAGGCATCATTTCTGCGCATTTATCTGAAACGTCCGAATTTTATTGCTGTGCTTATTCAGCTTTGAAAAAGAAATGGCGTGGCAACTTTTGCCCTTCATTGAGGGGATATGATATTTTTATATTTTTATATAATTTTTCTTTTTATCCTTGAGAATTTTTTAAAATTTAATGGTAATGTGTGCGTTTACTATTACTGATTAGAAATTTGAGATTTGGATTAGTGTCACTTGGAGATTATTGGTAAAACTTATGCATCTAGCATAAGGCTGCGCAAGTTTCTCAATGTGAGACTATAATTTCAAACACGTCCTCTTGTGTATAGGGTCTTTTGAGATGCACATGTCTTTAATGTATTTCGTCGTGTAGTGGAGCCTCTATCAAACATAAGGTCCCCCTTAGGTATTGAGTCATCCTTGGAGTGATATTCTTTTTTCTCTCTTTGGAGAGGGGAGTTATTTGGAGCCCCTCCGTTGAAGAAGAAGAAACTGAAGAAGTCGCTAGCCTCCAAGAAGGACAATCCTCCTCTGGATGCTGAGGATGTCGCCAGCCCGGACGACAATCCTGTGATCCCTGTCCAACCCAACAACTCCTCCACAATCTCGGGCTGAGCGACATTCCCGAACAACCGACACCTGAATCTTCTCCCCCCCTCCGACTTCTCCCCCTGCTCCGAACCTCGCTGGGTCCCAGACCCAGATGCAGTCGGACCTCGCAGACTCACAAGGTTAGCACCTTGCCGTTGCTTGCTTCAAGTTACCACAATTTTCGGACTTGCCGACTTACTCATGTCTTTCTGATACTGGCAGCTCCATTGTCGTCAATCGAGGCCTACGACGAGCATCTGTTCATTCCCCCCCTGCGGTCCAAGGATCTTCCTTGCGGGACCCTCTCAATCCTCCGAACAACTGTATAGGGGCTCATTCTGTGCGTGCTTAATTTCTTTGCTGGTCCTTGCGGGACCCTCTCAGATCAAATGTGAATCTGTACTTGTTCTCCTACCTCAAAGATTTGTTCTCATCCGTGCTGGTCTGCTTGTTCTTTATAATAATCATTACTAGTTGTAATTTTTTTTCTGACCAACTCATAGAGTGCATGCGTGCTATATGAAGGACTCTGCTAACTCGCTGGGTCTGGACCCTAGGGTAATATCCACCAAATTAATATGTTTCCTATGTTCGTGTTCTAATATGACATGGAATGGACTCAAACCTGTGATCCTATGTACAAAACTATTATATGCAAATTCGGCTATGAGGAGGACAGATCCCAGGTAGACGGGCTATCTCCAACAAGACAAAGTAATATTGTCCCTAAACTACAATTTACAACCTCGGTTTGTCCATCCGTCTGCGGGCGATAGGCGGAGGAAAACTTCAAGGTTGTACCCGTTTTCTTCTATAGAGTCTTCCAAAAATAACTTATGAAACGCCCATCACGATCAGAGACGATGAAAGTGGGAAGTCCATGATACTTAAATACATCTCTAAAGAATAATACAAGCTCATGAGAGGCGTCAGCGGTCTTTTGGCAAGGAATAAAATGGGTCATTTTAGAAAAAAACGGTCCACTACAGCGAAGATCGAATCGAGCTTTCTCAAAGTACGAGGGAGTCCGAGAATAAAGTTCATGCTAATATTTGACCAGTGCCTCTCGGGGAAGGGTTGCAGGGTGTATAGCCCAGTGGGCCGGCGGGACCCTTTCGCGGTCTGACAGACTCGACAATGCCTCACAACTCTAGTAACGTCTTTCTTCAGGCCGGGCCAAAAGAAGCGATCCTCAACTAGCGCAATTGTCTTATCTCTATCAAAGTGGCCCGCTGCTCCGCCTGTGTGAAGCTCCCAAATAAGTAAATCTCAGATGGAGGTCTGAGGAAGACAGAGGCGTGAGCCCATAAACAAATACCAGTCAGAAATCGAATAACCTTCTCGAAGATCGGGTGGGTCCCTCAAAAGTGCCCCGTAAATGTCTCCAAAATCTGGGCACTCTAGATAAGTGTAAACTAGCTGCTCAAACCCCACAACTCGGGTGCTCATGGTATGGAGGATGTTGACTCGGCGACTCAAGGTGTTTGTCGGTTTGTTTTCAACACTCGCTTGGTGCTTAAGAACATAATGAAACTCCTGCATATACTCCACTCATTTGGCATGTCGGTGACCCAGTTTCTTCTGCGAATCTAGATATCTCTGCGTTGATGGTCTGAATACAAAATAAATTCCTTGTGCAGGAGATAATGTCACCAGTAACGCAGAGCCTGCACAATAGCATAGAAGTCCAGATCATAATTTGAATATTTCTGTCGGGTCTCGTTCAACTTCTCGCTAAAGTAGGCCACCAGGTGGCCTTCCTATCTAAGGACTGTGTCGATACCAACTCCTGACGCATCACAGGCTACCTTAAAGGGCTCGGTCAACTCTGGTAAACATAAAACGGGAGCAGTAGACAACCTCTTCTTGATCTCCTCGAAAGCTCGAGTGGCAGCCTTCGTCCAAACGAAATCACCCTTACGAAGCAGCTCGTAATGAGAGCCATGATCGAACTGAAAGTACGGACAAACCTCCTATAGATGGTGGCAAGTCCATGAAAACTACGGGTCTCATGAATGTTCGTCGGGATAGGTCACTCTCGGATCGCCCTGACCTTGTCAGGATCAACAGAAATGTCAGATGTCGATACTACATAACCCAAAAAATGATTGGAAGTGGACAGGAACAAGCACTTCTTCAAGTTGATGTAAATATGCTCCTTTCGGAGGAGCTCGAACACCAAACGAACATGACGCAAGTGCTCGCTGCAGCCCTGACTGTATATTAAAATACCATCAAAATATAATATCAAGAATTTGTCCATGTAGGGTCGCTGAACCTGAATCATCATTCTCATGAATGTCCCGGGCGCGTTCGATAACCCGAACGACATCATTAATAACTCATACAAGCCGTCCTTCGTCTTGAAGGCCGTCTTGTACTCATCCCCCCTCCAACTCTAATCTGATGGTACCCACTACGAAGATCGATTTTCGAGAAAATTTGGACACCAGCCATCGAGTCCAGGAGATCGTTGAAAACAAAAGTTTCATGAGATAACGTTGTCGTCGTCATTATTGATAACGTCAGGCGGTATCTGACAGAGACTCGTTTTTTCAGGAAAAATACCCAGTTTTTGCTATTTTCGCTTTCGTTTTTTTTTTGGAAAATGTTATAATGATGTAAGCCCTATTTAATGCAGCAAAAATACAAAAAAAATAAAGGATTGCGGATTAAAACATTTAACTTAGAGATCCAAAACCTTAACTCTAAGCGAAACATAAAGAATTGTGTGTCAAGAAGGGGTTTGGTAAAGATATCCGCAAGTTTTTTGTCTGTGATAATAAAACTCATTCTTTGTTCTCTTTCTTAATATGATCTCAAATAAAATGATGACGTGCGTATATGTGTTTCGACTGAGAGTGATGTATTGTCACACCCTGACCCAGTAAACTCGAATTAACGAGTCGGGAATATTAAATGTGAGTTGAGGATCTGTTTACAATTATACATTTCAGAATAAGAAATGACAAAATTAACAAACTAGTATTTTTATTAATAATAAAAAAAAATTACATGGATACATCATTGATACCAAATCTTTTTAATATATAGTACACACATACATGATATCATAATATATTTTTCTTGCTTCCCATAATCGACCCGCATCATTACCTAAAACATAGTGGGCCGGTGAGCATCCTCACTCACTCTGAAGAATAATATAACACACATATGCATGAATGAATGACATACAAATTCATCATTATTGAAAATTCATTTTTCCTTATATAATGAAAATACTTAATTTATGCAAATCTTTTTCATACATGATTCTTACATGTTAAGTGTTGAATGTTCACATCCAATATATATATATATATATATATATTGTTATGGGTCAACTGGTTTTTCACTACTTCAGAGAATTAGACCGTCTTAGCTAAAAATTAGACCGGGTGTCCAAATAATCAAATAAAAATAGCACAAATGACAAGATACTGTTTTTACATGGAAAATCCATAAAGGTTAAAAACTATATGACCGGATCTGTGCCGGGCCAAAATCTACTATTTCGTTTGAGTTACAAGAGTTGAGAGATTTCCTCAGAGGGTGACAGATACTTCTCCGTTATAATTTTTGAATATGAAAACAACAGAAAATAAAAAAAAGTCCTTGGAGCCTTTGTAGTAGCGCTCCAGTGAGGAAAATGCTAAGTTCTCGGAGCCTCGATGGAAGCACTCCTGTTAAGCCGGTGCCTTAATGAGAGTGCTCTTGTGGAGTAGAATGACACGTTCTTGAAACCTTGAGACGCCTTCACACTAGAGAGGGAGCAGAGCGAATCCCGAGCAGATGAACAATCTAATTCTCATGTCCTCGCCAGAAAATCTCAGTGCTCTCTTTAGCCTTTAGAGTTGTTTTTCTTCAAACGAGGGACTGGGGTCTTTTATAGTTTCCTAGAGGGACTTGGAGGTTGTGTCGGGGCGGATTTTGAGACGGTGAATGACGTTGCTCTGTTTCGATCACCCGGATCACCAATTTTCATGAAAAGACGAAAGTGCCCCCCAGGCGGTTTGGGCAGCCCGGGTAGGTTGCTTGGCGGCGACGGAGGCGGCAGCGTCGCCGCGCGCATACGCTCATGGGGTGCGTGCTGCATGCGTGCCCAAGGGGATCTTCGAGACCACTCTTTTACTATTAATGTTATTATTTCTTTTACTCTCATGAACATACCTGGCGCGTTCGATAACCCGAATGACATCATTAACCACTCATACAAGCCGTCCTTCGTTTTGAAGGCCGTCTTCCACTCATCCCCCCTCCAACTCTAATCTGATGGTACCCACTACGAAGATCGATCTTCGAGAAGATCTGGACACCAGCCATCGAGTCCAGGAGATCATCGAGGCGGGGAATTGGAAAACGATACTTCACCATGATTTTATTTATGGCACGACTATCAATGCACATGCGCCAACTACCGTCCTTCGGGGTCAGAAGGGCTGGTACGTCGCAAGGACTCAAACTTTCTCGCATAAACTTCTTCCGCAGAAGGTCATCAACTTGCCACTTTAGCTCGGCATGCTCAGTCGGATTTAAACTATAATGCAGAAGATTGGGCAAAGATGCCCTAGGGATCACATCCATAGCATGTTGGATGTCCTCAGTGGAGGAAGCTCATCGGGGAGATCCTCTGGTATAATGTCTACAAAGTCATCCATTAACTACCGAATATTTGGATCAGTAATCTCGGTCTCACTAGGGGTCTCGGCTGCCATCAAGGTTGTCAGGATCGAGATCCTAGGTGGGATCGTTTTGAGGTTGGATCGGATCGGATCGTAGGATCGGATTGAGGATCGCAAGATCCTACAACAATCGTAAATTAAGACTAAAAAAATAAAATTGAATTTTGTATCATTAAATTTCATGCTCAATTAACAAAAAAAATCAACAAATTGAGTAGCATGTGAATAATTATATTAGTTTTTTTTGAATAATTAAATTAAAAAGATAATGTCATATTAAGTTCAATTTCAGTTTCAGGTAAAACACTAAATGTTTACTAACAATAAAAACAAATTTGGACTGGAAGCCACCGAAGAATCCGCTCCTGGCCTCAGTTTGTCGTCGGGAATCGACACTTGAGATACGATAAATCAACATAATATGATTTTGTGATGGAGTATGAGGCGGGATTAGGATAAGGTTAAACAATTGGTCATGAGCGTTGAACCAGTTGAATGAGGTTGGAATATGGTTGGACATGTTTATAGTTACCTTCGGTCAGACTGGTAGAATCGGGTCAGGATCGCGATCCTAAAGATTCTAAGATCCGGATCGCGATCCGTGTCGTAGATGTGCCTATTTAGATCCTATGTAAGATCCAGATCGATTTACAAAATCTGGATCGTAGGATCGTAAGATCCTACGATTCGGATCGTGATCCTGATAACCATGGCTGCCATCGTGGCCGCTACGATAAACATGACCCCAGTCTCTAGGGTCTCTCTCAGGAAATCACCTCTCCTCAATATATAGAGGGGTCTCGACAATCCTACACTAACTGACGAGTCAACCTTACCCTTGGGAGGATCCCTGGGCTGGGCCAGAGTGAGTAATTTTTCGACCCTTGTCGAAGAATACACACATGTTCAACCGGCCATAACACGTGCCGTCACGATCATATAACCAGGGTCTCCGGTGCAGAATGTGGGCAACATCCATAGGGATAACGTCGCACCAAACCTGATCCTCAGTAGAAGCTAAACAGATCAGCACCAGGCATCGCTGTGTGACATAAATGGTGGATTTATCCACCCATAAGACACAATACGGATGTGGATGGGGCTCAGCAGTAGGCTGCATCCTCTCCAACCCTTTCCTCCACCATCTTCAGGTGATATCATTCCATCCACTTCCTTGATTGTGATGTTCCGAAGGACAACTCACAGCAATGTCGGAAACCCTCCGGATTGATATGGTTGAGATATTGCTTTTTTTGTCTCTTATAATAATATCTCTTCTTCTCATGGAGCATTTATTGCATCGTTGAGTAGTATTATTGTATCTAACAATTGACAGATTGCCAAAAACGATCCAAAGTGGAAAACAACAATGAAGGAGGAGATGAGAGCCCTTGAGAAGAACAAGACTTGGGAGCTGGCACAGCTACCGAAGGAGAAAAAGGTCGTCGGGTGCAAATGGAACTTCACCGTGAAGCAGAACCTTGATGGACGGGTCAAGCGCTACAAGGCCCGATTGGTTGCAAAGGGGTACAGTTAGACCCATGGAATTAATTACAATGAGACATTCACACCCGTGACAAAGATGAGTACTGTCAGGTACTCAGGTCTCTTATCAGCTTGACAACGAATTGTGGATGGTAGATGCACCAACTAGATCTGAAGAACTCGTTTTTTCATGGTGATCTAGCTGGGGAAGTGTACATATAAATATCACCAGGGTTCGGCACAACTAAGACAGAAAGCAAAGTCTCCAAGTTGAAGAAATCTCTCTATGGACTGAAGTAGTCTCCCCGTGCATGGTTCGATAGATTTAGGAAGGCCATGATTTGGATGAAATACCAGCAGATCAATGTTGATCACACGGTGTTCGTCAGACTACATGAAGGCCAAATCACCATGTTTGCGGTGTATGTAGATGACATGGTCATTATAGGGGATGATGAGCATGAGATTAGCCACCTAACGGAGGCACTGAGCAAAGAATTCGAGGTTAAGGATCCCAGTCTTCTTAGGCATTTTCTTGGGATTGAGATCGCCTATAAGGCAGAGGGACTTGTTGATGTAGGGTAGGCTGTGTAGTGGACTCCTAAAATGCAAACTAGTGACGTGAGGGGAGGACTCACCCTAACCGTGGGCTATATGCGAGACAATATTATTCAGGCGACTTAATCAACATAAGCAACTTGACAAAATAATAACCATTGCATTCATTCATAAAGGGAAACAATTTTCTTTGAGCGATTTAGGCAATAGCTTTCCTCCGCATGGAGGGCTAAATTGAGCGCGCGGCGAATCAAGCGTCCTGCAAGGTAAGAAGTTCACGGGCGAATACAACGTACTATATTTCCTGTCAATCACAAGGATCCACAACGTGCACAATATTTTATACCAACAATAATAAATCCACACAATACAAGTACCAAAATCTGAAATGTAAAACTAGGGCTGCTGCAAAATCAATCAAGACTGAAATCTTGGAGGAAAATGGGGCTCCCGGGTGGTACAATGAGGGACCGGGTAAGGGAGGGTGGTTCCACGGAAGGGGGGGGGAGTTGGAGAGTGGCTACGGGGAGCAAAATGGGGGCTGGTGGGCGCAGGGTTGGATCCGGCAAGGTCCGGCTCCAGATTGGACAGATCTGGTCGGATCTGTCCAGATCCGGCTGTAGGGTGCAGGGGGGGTGCGGCTGGGCTTGGCGGGGCTGTATGGTGGCCGCACGGGAGGTCTGGAGGGTGGCGGCACGTGGGGAGCAGCGGGGAAGAGAGGAAAGGGCAGTGGGGGGGGGGGGGGGGTCCGACAGCCCAAAACTGGGCGGACAGGGGGAAGGACGCGGCTGTTAGAAGAGGCGGGCGGCTAGGGCTGTAGGCGGCAACAAAGCTTAAGGGAAGGAGGGAGGGAAAACAAGGAAACTTACCCCAAGGCGTCGGCACCAAGGGCTCCACGGCGTCAGCACCGTGGAACGATCACCGGAAGCAAGGAAGAAGATCTTCTCCAAACTTCAGCAATGAAATTCCAGCAGCCTTAATAGATCTATTTATAAGAAAATGGGGTTAGGACAACCAGAATCGACGGCTATGATTGGCCGGCGGTTCCGACCCCATAACTACATGAAATAAAATCCAAAATACATAATGTCATATATGAAACTGAATCTAAACGACGAGCCGGACGCATCCGCGGTAACGGATTGCCGGTCCGGTCAAGTCCGTCGGCGCGAATATACGAAGGTGGGGTCCGCCTTGCGCCGAGATGCACCCGATGGTCCCCCATCAACTCCCCCCGACTGAAAAGCCTTCATCTCCGATGAATGGAGATGATCGTACTGTAGTCGAAGCCCGGGGCGAGTTGATCCAGCTCAGCAGCAGCAATCCAAGTGTCGTCGGAAGAGGAACGTACATACCAGCGAACCAAGTAGCGGCACACGAGTCCAGCCGTAGAGGGGACGAACTCGTGCGCAATGATCTCCGTAATCTGCTCGACCCTCTGCTCTCGGGAAAAGTGGTCCGGCGATGGTGGTGGTGCACTAGGTGAAGCCAATGGTGGGGAACTCCTGGGGAAGTGGGAATCAACCGGAGGCTGGGTGGTGGGGAAAAGGGATGGTGGTGGGGGGTCGGGAGGGCCGCCAAGGTGGGGATCGGGGTACTCGTGAGGTGGGAAATAGGATGTCAGGTCGTCAACATTGAACACAGGGTGGATACCCATGCTCGCAGGAATGTCCAGCTCGTAGGCATTCAACCCGATCCGCCTTAAAACCGTGTAGGGCCCAATTCGCCTGGCGCTTAACTTCCTAGCAGGCCCCTGAGGGAGCCGCTCCGCACGAACTCGTACCATCACTTGTTCGCCAACCAGAAAATGTTTCTCCCGCCTATGTCTGTCTGCCTGTGCTTTATAATGTTCGTTGCTTAAATTGATTTTACGCCTGATAGATTCATGCAACTCATGCAAATGACATGTGAAGGACTCAGCAGACTCACTAGGACCTGACTCAGTCGGGACGGGTATAAGATCAATAGGCTTCCTCGGGTCATAACCTGATACTACCTGAAACGGACTCAGACCAGTCGACCTATTGACAGAACTGTTGTATGCAAACTCAGCTACAGGGAGCACCAAGTCCCAGCTAGAAGCATGCTCACCAACTAGACACCTCAGCAGGTTACCTAAACTTCTATTCACCACCTCAGTCTGACCGTCCGTCTGAGGGTGGTAGGCGGACGAGAACTTAAGAGTAGTCCCTGTTTTCCGCCATAACGTCTTCCAAAAGTAACTAACGAACCGCACGTCCCGATCGGACACGATGGACTTTGGGAGACCGTGTAACCTGAAGACCTCGCTCATAAATAAGGCCGCGACGCGGGGGGCATCGACGGTCTTGCTACATGCAATAAAGTGCGCCATCTTAGAGAACCAGTCGACCACAGCAAAGATAGAGTCATGCTTCCGCAGGGTGCGCGGAAGCCCCAACACGAAGTCCATACTAATGTCCTCCCAAGGACGATGGGGAACGGGAAGAGGAGTATGTAAGACGGTGTTCTGTTTCGACCCCTTGGCCGTCTGACAGATCCGACAGTGTCGAACAATGCGAGCCACATCCTTCTTGAGGCTCGGCCAATAGAAGCGATCCTCGACAATAGCGATCGACTTATCCCGCCCAAAGTGGCCGGCGGCACCCCCCGCGTGTAATTCCCAAACTTAGTAGTCGCGGTACGACGTGCTGGGTACACACAGGCGGGAGCCTCGGAATAAATAGCCTTCACTAAGCCTATACCCCTCAATATCGTCAGGCGGATCCCTCAACAGCGCGACATACACATCAGAGAAGTCACGACACGTGGGGTAGTCCGCGATCAATCTCTCAAAACCATCCACCTGGGCCCTCAGGGTGTGGAGGAACGAGACTCGACGACTGAGTGCGTCAGCGGGTTTGTTCTCAACACCGGCGCGGTGTTTGAGAACATAGTGGAAGTCCTGTAGATACTCAACCCACTTCGCATGCCGATGACTCAACTTCCTTTGGGAATCAAGGTATCGTAGGGCCTGTTGGTCCGAATAGAGGACGAACTCCCGGGGCAAAAGGTAGTGCCTCCAATATCGTAAGGACTGGAAAATAGCATAAAATTCTCGATCGTAGTTCGAGTACTTCTGCTTAGCTTCGTTCAATTTCTCACTGAAGTAAGAGACCGGGTGTCCCTCCTGACTCAGCACGCCCCCAATACCAACAATAATAAATCCACACAATACGACTACCAAAATCTGAAATGTAAAACTAGGGCTGCTGCAAAATCAATCAAGACTGAAATCTTGGAGGAAAATGGGGCTCCCGGGTGGTACAAGGAGGGACCGGGTAAGGGAGGGTGGTTCCACGGAAGGGGGGGTGAGTTGGAGAGTGGCTACGGGGAGCAAAATGGGGGCTGGTGGGCGCAGGGTTGGATCCGGCAAGGTCCGGCTCCGGACTGGACAGATCTGGTCGGATCTGTCCAAATCCGGCTGTAGGGTGCAGGGGGGTGCGGCTGGGCTTGGCGGGGCTGTATGGTGGCCGCACGGGAGGGCTGCAGGGTGGCGGCACGTGGGGAGCAGCGGGGAAGAGAGGAAAGGGCAGTGGGGGGGGGGGGGGTTTCCGGCAGCCCAAAACTTGGCGGACAGGGGTTTCCGGCAGCCCAAACTGGGCGGACAGGGGGAAGGACGCGGCTGTTAGAAGAGGCGGGCGGCTAGGGCTGTAGGCGGCAGCAAAGCTTAAGGGAAGGAGGGAGGGAAAACAAGGAAACTTACCCCAAGGCGTCGGCACCAAGGGCTCCACGGCGTCGGCACCGTGGAACGATCACCGGAAGCAAGGAAGAAGATCTTCTCCAAACTTCAGCAATGAAATTCCAGCAGCCCTAATAGATCTATTTATAAGAAAATGGGGTTAGGGCAACCAGAATCGACGGCTATGATTGACCGGCGGTTCCGACCCCATAACTACATGAAATAAAATCCAAAATACATAATGTCATATATGAAACTGAATCTAAACGACGAGCCGGACGCATCCGCGGTAACGGATTGCCGGTCCGATCAAGTCCGTCGGCGCGAATATACGAAGGTGGGGTCCGCCTTGCGCCGAGATGCACCCGATGGTCCCCCATCACTTGTCCTCTCCCAAAAGAAGTATGTTTTAGATCTCCTCACCGAGACAGGGATGTTGAGGTGCAAACCTGTTGCAAAACCAATTGATCAGAAGTGCAAATTGAGTGTTGAGGCTAGTGAACTAGTTGATCGTGAGATGTATCAGCGGCTGGTTGGGAAGTTGATTTACTTGGGCCACACACGTTCAGACATCTCCTTTGCAGTGAGCGTGGTGAGCCGCTACATGCACGGTCCTAGGAAGAGCCACATGGACGCAGTGTACCAGATCTTTCGATACCTGAGGAATGCCCCTGGAAAGGGATTGATTTTTAAAAGGAATGTGCACATGAAGATTGAGGGTTACTGTGACTCTGATTGGGCAAGCTGACAGATGACAGAAGGTCCACCTCAGGTTATTGCATATTTGTGGAGACAATCTGGTCTTCTGCAGGAGCAAGAAACAGTCAGTGATAGCCAGATCGACAACATAAGAAAAATATAGTGCCATGACATTAGGGGTTGCAGAGCTCCTGTGGCTGAAGGGCATTCTGGTGGAGCTGGATCGAGGAGATATGATGAAGCTATGGTGTGAAGTCAGACAACCATCAGTGTTGCAAATAATTCAGTTCAACATGATAGAACCAAACATATCGAGATCGACATATTCTTCATAAAGGAGAAGCTGAACAACGGATTACTGGAGCTGAGACACGTCTCGACCAAGAATCAGACATCAGATTGCTTGACCAAGGGACAAAACTCGGTGGATGTAATTAGGAGTTGTGACAAGATGAACTTAGTGAATATCTTTCGCCAATCTTTAGGGTGAGTGTTAATATATATTTATTGGTTATATCTAATAGGAAAAAATGAAAAAGGAAAGTGCGATTTTGGTCTTTTCTAGACAACAGAAATGATAAAATAACAACAACACTCAAGCCTTTATTTCACTATAGTGGGGTCGGCTATATGGATCCTTTGTCGTCATTGTGCCCTATCTTTTGTCATAAAAAGAATTGGGCAAAAACCGAATCTCCAATCCCCACAAAAGTAATTAGTGTGGTAGACACAAGGAAACCACATATGAGAAGAGTCATGCAAGAGTGTGTGTAGCCAAAATACCCTTTGTAGTTCACAAAAGTGGCTGAGAGGGCCCAAAAAAATAAAAATAAAGATAAGATAAAAATAGGGTGTAGGATCAAGCACATTGCCAATTTGCCCATAAACTTGAACTTATGGAGATGGCGCAATCATTTTCCCTTACACAAATGACAACGCAAAACCTTAAACTAAGCGTCAAGTGGAAATGAGGTGCTGCGCCGCAAGGGCCGTAGGTTGGGCGGTTAGTACCACTTGAGCCAAAGGGTGGCAACAGACACAAAATGCACCCCCTCCCGCGCCACACTGAGTAGCTGAAATCTACGTAGGTTACGGAACCCACACATGGTAAAAAAAAGGAGCCCACACTTGGTAAAAAAAAGGAACCCACGCACAGTCAAGATCGAATTATAGGTTTTATACCATTAAATCCACCCCAGGCGTTGCCTCCTATCATCCAACTCACGACCTGCTCAGGTAGCACTTGTAGGATCAAGTACATACCGTCTGACCCATATGCTCAAACTTTTGAATTTCCCCTCAAACAAATGTAAACTCAAAATTAAATGTCCAGTGGACACGAGGTGTTGCGCAGTAAGCGCCGTGAGCTAGGCGGTTAGTCCCACTTTAATCAAAGGGGGTGACGATGGACCCAACATAGAGCAAAACCTCAAGAGAATGCTTATAGAACAAGTGACAGTAAGTATCGGAAAGCCATTTAGAGGAAAGAAGTAACATAACATCAGTAATGATGTATTTGAAGAGCAACCCTTATCAGGCAGAATCAAAGCTTTAAGATTTAATGGCATATTGTTGTTAGAGTACTCTTGAGGTTCTAATTGGGTTGCCCCACATCTTTTAAGCCGATCCGCTGGGAGGTTTCAATTTCAACTGCTGCGTGTGATATTGCATTGGAACCTTTTTAGAAGTGTTAATGTTTGTGTTAAGGATATTATGGTTAATCCATTTGTAAATTGCATTTTGATCAAAGTTTTTTTTTGAAAGGTAGATATTCAAATTCAATATTGCACTTGAATGAAGGAAATAAGGTGCATAAATGCATGCCAATATGTAGAAGTTTCTAATTAGCACTAGAGGTTTGCATGATGCCACTGTTCATTTGTATGCATTTTATAACTTCTCTGTAGTGGTTTCTAAGGATTAAAGGCTCCATTTGGCTTGGCGGTCATGAGCTCGGTGATTATGAATTGTTGTTCGTGAACGCCCGACCTCACGAAGGAATTTCATCCACTTTTATGTTCAAAACTAGTTTTCTTTTCTTGGTGGCGGTCATAACTGTTGTCATGCCAATTGCGAAACATACATTCCATGGCGGTGATGTTTTTCTCCAAACTCACCGGAGCAAGGCCAAACGGAGCCTGTTATGTGTTTACATTTTTTTTTAATGCGAGCATTGGGCCT
Organism: Platanthera guangdongensis; assembly: GCA_039583875.1. Taxonomy (NCBI): domain Eukaryota; kingdom Viridiplantae; phylum Streptophyta; class Magnoliopsida; order Asparagales; family Orchidaceae; genus Platanthera; species Platanthera guangdongensis. Next base: position 161,380,554 of record CM077160.1, on the reverse strand, counting down.
CTTGCAAAAATGCAGGATAAGGTTTGTATACAATTCACCCTTATTGTGGGACTCTTCCCCAGACCCTCATTTGTGGGGATGCTTTGTGCATCGGGCTGCCCTTTGTGAGCATTAGATGTCTTATAAAGTATGATAATATCATTTGGCTTTCATGCAGTAAATGCATGAGTTACTCCAAAAAAAAAATATGCTGTTAGGCTGACTATCCATCCCAATAGCGGGCATTTAGTGGACGTGAATGGGAATCTTATGTTGGCTTCATGGACACAATAATTTCTCCTTTTGATGGGTCACAGGGAATGCAAGAAGATTTTCGATCCAGTAACTATGCAATTACAATGAGGTAGTAATTATGCGAATAATAATAATTCATCAAGAACACAAATTTATGTAGATAAATCAAGTAATACTTAGGGTGCTGAAAAATTATTATCCAAGAAATGGTTGCATTAAATTATTAACTATTAATCAATTTATATTATTTAGCAATAGCAAATATTATACTTAAAAGTCAAATTTTATTTCCATTGCGTAAGTTTTTAATATAATAATCAGGTATAAAAAATGTTCTTTTTTGTTAATTGACTAGGCATTATATTTTTGTGAATATGATAATAATAATTAATGCATGAAATAAAAATATGTACTTATCAATAAAAATGATGCTTATTAACGTATCATTCACTAAACAATTAATATCTCCTCATTTCCTCTCTCTTTCCCCTCGCTCTATCGGCCTATCCTACAAAAAAAAATAGATCATGAGATACTTTCTACGCGCTTGTAGAAAGTTATGGGCAAACCTTGTAGATACTTCTTCATGTGTAAAATACAAAAGAGAGTACAAATATATAGGAGAAGAGAGGGAGAAATAATCCTATACAAGAGATGTGAGACTAAAGAAGAGTAAGGAATTGGGCCTATAAATGAGCCTTTACATCAATATTTCTTATATCATTTAACACTCCCCCGCAAGCTGGAGCGTACAAGTCGTAGGCACCAAGCTTGGACAAGAAATGGTAATATAACTTGCGAGGTAAAGCCTTGGTGAGGATATCAGCAACTTGCCCAGGCGCAGGAACATGTTCAAACTTCAGCTCTTTTAATTGGACCTTTTTCCGAACAAAGTGACAATCAACCTCAATATGTTTTGTTCGCTCATGGAACACAGGATTCTTTGCAATGTGTATTGCAGTTCGACTGTCACAAAACAAGGTTGAAGGTGAGGTCAATTTAACTCCCAAATCTACTAGGAGACTTTCAAGCAAAGTTAGTTCAGAAGTAACAGCCGCCATTGCACGGTACTCAGCCTCAGCAGACGAGCGGGCAACTACTGTGTACAACCCCGTATCCGGCGAGTGGGGTGAACCAGGAACCAGACCGGCCGGCTCAAATCACCCAGGCCCCAGGCGAGTTCGGCAGAGAAACCCGAGCCCGAGCTCGGCATTCGTCAACCGCGAGCTCGACATTCGCCGAGCTAAGTCAGGATTCGTCGAGCTGAGCCCGACTAATGGAGGCCGACTGATGGGCGAGCTCGCCGTCCCAGCTCGCGCTCACGCGAAGGAGCTCGGCAACAGCAGGCGAGCCGGATCTTCAGGGGTGGCCGAGCTCCCCAACTCGCCCAGATCTATGAGGTACTTTTTACTGTTTTGCCCCCGCTGGTCTGCCCATATCCCTTCAAAACAACGGAGTTTGACTGTTGGCAGACCCAGCCAAGGGTATTTTGGTAACTTCAGACCAGTTCAGTTTGGTTATTGGCAGTTCAAATTCTGAAATCTATAAATAGGACCAAAGGGGTACATCAGAAAGCAGGCTTCCTGTGCTCTCTAGTTTCACCTCTCAAGCGCTTTCTGAGGATACCTTAGCTCAGCTTTTGGCTAAGTAGGGGAAGCGCTCTAAGATCTTTCGGGTGTGTGGTGGGTCCTCCCCGCTGAGCCCTTGGGTCAGTTTTTCCTTGTTTCCCTTGTTGTTTTGCTTGCAGAAGCGAAGTAGGTGCGCGATCACCCCTTCCCCGAGGGTGAACTCCACAGGAGACCGTTTTTCAGTTTCAACATACTGTCTGTCGTTTACTCCGCCATGTGATGAGATTTCCTCCAAAGTATATACAGAACCCAGTAGTAGACCGTCGATCATCCAACAAGCCTGCATAATCGGCATCCGAGTATGAAATAAGAGAAAGGGAGGAAGATGACTTATACACAAGTCCTTACCCAGGGGAAGTTTTCAGATATCTGAGAATGTGCTTCACAGCCTAGAGGTGAGAGATACGTGGGGTATGCATAAATCGGCTGACCACTCCCTCGCGGTCTCAAAACCGGGTGGTTGATGCATGTAAACTGTTTCAAGAAGATCGCCGTTCAAGAAGACATTCTTGATATCCAGCTGATGGAGGGGCCACTGACGATGAACAGCTAAAGAGAGAAGGACCCGAACCGAATTCAATTTGGCGACCGGGGAGAAAGTTTCCTCATAATTAAGACCATACTGTTGAGTAAAACCCTGAGCCACAAGCCGAGCTTTCAAGCGATCAACTGTCTCATGCGCAGCATGTTTGATAGAGAAGATCCGCTTGCAGCTAACGCAACTGTGACCAGGAGAAAGAGGCACAAGAACCCAAGTGTGATTACCCCCACAGAGCCGTCATTTCTTCACCCATGGCGGCCCGCCACCGCGGATGCTAGAGGGCGTCCTGCACAGAGGTAGGTATAGAAATAGAGGAGAGAGAGAGCAAATGTAAGGAGAGGCAGAGAGAGCCGATGTAGAGAGACATAGTTGACCATGAGATGTGCTGTCGAGGAGGAGGCCGGATCAATAGGCCGCAAGATTACACCGGTAGAGGGAGGCTGCTGCAGGGCGTTCGGACAAGAAGGACGACGAGTGTAAACTTGAATGACAGGAGGTTTGGAGGGGACTGGTGGTGTTGGGGAAGCCGGGATGAGAGGAGATGTGGAATGGTGTTGCAGAGGGGTAGGGAGAAGTGGTGGAAGTGGAGACGTGACAGGTATGATGGGCTGAGGTAGCGGAGGTGGAAGAAGGGATCAGAAGGGCTGGTGTGATATGGTTGGTCTTCTTGAAAGGAGACATCAGCAGACACAACCACCTTACCAGTGGTAGGATAAAAACAGACATACCCCTTCTGAGTGTGGGAGTACCCAACAAATATAACTTTGGTAGCACGAGGGGCTAGCTTGTCATTGGAAGGACCAAGTTGGCAGACATAACATGTACACCCAAACACACGAGGTGTGAAAGAGAAGAGAGTTATGGATGGGTAAAGGGGAGTAATGAGCGCCACAAAGTTGAGGACAGACGAAGGTATGCGATTGATGAGATGACAAGCAGTAGAGATGACAAAGTTCTAGTAGAGGGGAGGAACCTGCATTTGGATCATAAGAGATCAAGCCACATCAAGAAGGTGGTGATTTTTCCGTTCCGCTCCGTCATTCTGTTGTGGCATATAAGCATACAAAGTCTGATGTATAATACCGAACTCAACGCACAGCTTGGAGAAGGTGCGACCAGTATATTCTCGAGCATTGTTCGTACGAAGGGTTTTGACACAGGTAGAAAATTGAGTGCGCGTTTCGGTAAGAAACGCGCGAAACGTAGTCGTGAGTTCGGTATGATCACGAAGTAAATACAACCAGGTAACCCGCGAGTAATCATCTATAAAGGTAACAAAGTGCCGATGCCCCAAGACACTAGGAACCTTATAAGGTCCCCAAATATCAGAATGCACTAGGGAAAAAGGAGAATCGCTCTGAGTGCATGAAGGAGAAAAGGAGACACGGTGTTGTTTACCAAAGATACAAGATTCACAAAAGAACTCTTGTAGAGAGATAGTAGGAAGAACTTGCTTGAGAATGGGGGAGAGGGGCATGCCCAAGACGTCGATGCCAATCAGTGGTGGAGACAGAGGTGAGAGCAGTGGGAGGAATGTCGAGAAGATATAGCCCATTAGACAGTCGCCCTCTACCAAGTATAGTCTGCGTCAGTCGATCCTGCACCACAAAGGAAGAGCGTGAGAAAGTAACACAACAATCAAGGTCTTGCATAAGACGGCTAGCAGAAAGAAGGTTAAAAGGAGAGCTCGTAACATGAAGAACCGAGGATAAAGAAAGAGGAGTAAGAGACAGATTAGCAGCACCAGAAACCGGGAGCGTGTCACCATTGGCCACAGTGATGTGCTTGGGGTAAGCAGTATCCAAATATTTGGGCGGCTGCTGCAGAGAGAGATGCTGTGTAGCACCTGAGTTCACAATCCAGTGAGAGCGGTGTGAGAGGCAGATATACCTTCCTGGAAGATTGAGGCCACAGAGCCAGAGGAGCGATTAACCACCCCTTGAAGCTGATGGAGTTGAGCACGCAACGCAGCAATATCAGCAGCAGTGTTCAAGGCGGATGCCATAATCCTGATCTGCGGCGAGGCACGGAAACCGGTCGGCAAGGATGTATGCAACTTGCCGGACAGAACCAGCAACTACAACCGAGGAAGCACTGAGAACTGCGATCAACTGCGAGAAGATGCAGCCGCGGGAGAACAAGTCGGGCGAGAAGTGCCAGGCCGCAACCAGAAGCAGAGGCCGCAGCAAGAACCAGGCCGCAGCGGCTAGCAGCAGCGGTCTGAAGCAGGAGCCCGCTGTGAAGAGGGCAAGCAAGAACTCTGAAGGGCAGGCCGCAGCGACTAGAGCAAAATTCGAGGAGGAGCAGTTCGCAGTGAACTGGAACAGGCCGCATCTATTAGAAAGGGAAGGCCGCAAGGCGCGATTTGAGATAGGCCGTGGCGGACTGGAGCAGTCCTCCAGAAGGAGAATCACTGCGGAACTTGAACAACATGCAAGAAGAGAGCCCGAAACGGTTAGGAGCAGTCCGTGGCGGGATATACCAAGAGACCGCAAGCGAGAAAAGAGCTCGGTCTGGACGGGTAGAAGCTCGCAAGGTATGAGAGAAGCAGCGGACAGGAGGAGCAGTCCTCAAGAGGGAAAGAAAGCCCGTAGCGGACTGGAGCAGTCCGCAAGAAGGGAAGAAAGCCCGCAACGGACTGGAGGAGCTCGCAGCGGACTGAATTAAAACATCAGGGAGAAGTGGACCCCACGGGACAGAGAGAGGAGGCTATAAGAAGCCGGAGGAGGAGGGTGGAACCACGGAGATGAAGAGGAAGCGGAGGCAGAAATATAGGCCGCAGAAGATTGCGGGCCGCAGTTAGCTAAGCGGAGAAGAGAGGATAGACTGAGCAGGCCGCAGGAGATCGCAGGCCGCAGGAGATCAGAGGAAGGCGAATAGAGTGTGGAGTCTGCGAGAGGTCGCAGGAGAGCAGACCGCAGGAGATAGCAGGCCGCAGGAGATCGCAGGCCGCAGGAGATTAGAGGAAGGCGGATAGACTGTGGAGTCCGCGGGAGGCAATGAGTCCCTCTGATACCATGTAGAAAGTAATGAACAAACCTTGTAGATACTTCATGTGTAAAATACAAAAGAGAGTACAAATATATAGGAGAAGAGAGAGAAATAATCATATACAAGAGATGTGAGACTGAAGAAGAGGAAGGAATTGGGCCTATAAATGAGCCTTTACATCAATATTTCCTATATCATCTAACAGCGCTTACTATTATCTAGGCATTAAAATAGCTTGGGCACTTGGTCAATTTTTGTTAATGGAAATTAAAATAATTACACTAATTCATTTGAACGAGCACATATATCTCTCCGTGCATGTTTAGGGTTCAATCCGACGTTGGATCGAACTAAAATCAAGCCGAGCTTCGACTCACGGCTCCGAGATAGATTCAAGTTAAAATTGAACAATTTTCCGATTCAGGAGCCACCAGTAACAGCCCTACCACACACTCATTTGGGCACTGACAATCCTAGGCCCTTCCTCAAGCCGTCAATTTCTGAATCCCCTGAACACCTGACCCATGTTAAGGCGCACTGAGAGTATTGTAGGCAAAAATATATATATATTGGTAAAGAAATAGCACGTGACTTACTCTCATTCACGTGTTTAAGCTTGTGTGTTTGATGCAACTGGCCCCACTATGATTTCCCTTTGGTTCACACGCCCTGACCGCCCAATTTAAAACTTATTTGCGTGGCATCTTGTGTCTTGCATTTTCACACGAGTGGTGTGTTGTCAAATGTGCATGCCCGCCTAATACTTCCAGCCTAGTATATATGAGGAAGATGAGTTTCAACAATTTCCTGAACGACTTATTTTCCTTTACAACTATTTCTTCCCCTGCTTCAATTTCCTCTGCTACCTTTGAGCTAATACACCTTGAATGTAAGTTTTTAAATTCTCCATGTTTCTTTTTTTTTTCTTAGATAATCTACACGCTTTAACTAGAAGAAGCGCAGTTTTCTTCTCCTCTCTCTTTTGTTTTAGAGTTTTTCATTTCATGGCATAATTTTGAACTGAGGGTACTTCAATTGTCTCCACAGCCAGGCACCATTTGGTGAGTCTGCCATCTTATTGAACCTCCCATGGCGTCCATCATGTCAAGAATCAATTTTTCAAGGAAACCCAACTCCAAGGTCTACAATCACAACCCCTCAGGATTTGGTTTTTTTGCCAAGAACCCTGGAGATCCTGATGTAAAACTTGAGCCAAGCCATAGATCCTCAAAAGCTTCATATGCGCCGTCCATTAAACAACCGCATCACAGAAGCTCGCTGGCTAATGTCAGCGTGCATTCAGGATCATCGTTCACGAGTAACAAACACGAGAGGGATCTCTGTGTATCCGGCGGTTTGGAGGACCAATCTGTAATGGATCTGGAGAATTATGCCTTGCACAAGGCAGAAGAAACAACACAGGCAATAAACAGCTGCTTGAAGGTTACCGAGGAGATGCGAGAAGGCGCCTCGAGGGTTCTCGTCAACCTCCATCAGCACGGGGAGCAGATTCTGCGAACTCACCAAGCCGCAACGAGCATCGATCACAACCTCAGAAGGGTATACATATACATACATAGGGTCCTTTACCAGGACCTCCCTCTAAGTTTACCAGGACCTCCCACTTTTGAAATAACAAAAATCTCCCCTAACTTTACATTTCATGACATGCATGCACAAAAATACACCTTGGAAGAAAGCGTTAGAGAGGAATTTATGAATGCATGTTATGAAATGTAACTTATAAGGGAGGTTTTTGTAATTTCAAAAGATAGAGGAGAGCATCCTGTAATTATGCTAACTCCTAACGGAGGTTTTTATGCTAAAATTGTTAATCATTCATCTTGAATATAAAATTATCTGGCTAAAATGTTTTTATGCTGATAAAAACTTGAACTCAGATGATTGTTTTTGGTCATGGCATCATATGCTCTTGACTTGTTCAAACTAATATGATGTTTGTAAGAACTTGCCAGACAGAGCAGGAACAATTTCTTCATCTCATGGATGATTATTCTCCCTTTCTAAATTAACTATGATGGCGATGAAGCCTACGCTTAGGCTCTGTTTGGCATGGCGTTTTTGCTCTTTTGGACAAAAACTCTATTATCATAGAATGCGTGTTTGGCATGATAAGGGCTGTGACTGCCACCAAGAGAAGAAAGCTACATTAAAGTGACTGAAGTTCATTAGGTGAGGACCACGAGATCGGGTGTTCGCGAACGACTGTTCTTTGCTACCACATTCACGACCGCCACCGCCGTGTTAAATGGAGCCTTAATCTCATATATTGTTCTAGGATCCTTTTTTACATTTGTTTTGATATAAGAATGTCGGAGTTTCATAACATTAGCAGCTAATGCCCTTTCTCTCTGCCTTTCTGAACTATGGTACTTTTTGGTGATCATAAATAAAACAATCTGGCTTGCTGATCCTTGATTTCCTTACAAAAATTTAAATTTTCTTTTACTTTAGGGTGAAAAACTCTTGGGAAGTCTTGGCGGGCTCTTTTCAAAAAAATGGAAGCCGAAAACAAATCGTGGAATAAAGGGGCCTGTTTTGACGGATGATCCTTTCTTGAGAAGATGTAATAACACAGAGGTAAGGCTAAAGCTTGGATCGACTCCTCCGAGATCGCAATGGAATCCTCGACGATTTCGTGCTGAACCATCGTCCACCATAGAAAGAGTTGAGGTACCAATTTCAGTTGCAGGATGAAGAGTTAATTGATTCATGGCTAATGCTCTTCCAATCTTACAGTTGGAGATGGCAAAACAGGATGATTCTCTATCAGACTTGAGCAATTTGTTGGGTAAGCTGAAGGCCATGGCAGTTGACATGGGATTGGAAATTGACAGGTCAGTTTCACCAATCCTGACCTATTTAATAGTTTCTATGACTTTGGGTTTGTTTGGTATGACGGTGGCTGTCATGAACACGGTGTTTATGAACATCATTCACAAAACGCAGACTCATCTATGGAATTTCATCTACTGTATGTTATAAAGTAGTTCTTTTTCTTGGTGACGGTCAGAATCGTCACTGTCAAACACATTTTTTGACGATGGTGTTTTCGTCCAAACTCACCTGAACAAAACACCACGCCAAACTAACCCTTCATCCGATAAATGAAAATTACGGTTGTGTGGAAAATAGTTAATCCTCATAGGCTTAAGCAGACTGGCATGTAATTTTGATCCTTGATAGTGGCCACCATCATTCTTATTTTCTTTCATCTATCTATTTTATGTAAGAAGGGGAGCCTTGGCACACCGGTTGAGGTGTTGCCGTGTACCTTGAGGTCACGGGTTCGAGTCCTGGAAGCAAACCTCTTGCAAAAATGCATGGTAAGGCTTGACTACATTTCACCCCTGTGGTGGGACCCTTCCCCGGACCCTCGTTACGCGGGGATGCCTTTGTGCACGGGGCTCCCCTTTGCCCTTTTATCTATTTTATGTAACATTTAGTCTTTTCCTTTTACTCCTTATTTTATTTTTCTAACATTTAAGGTGCACATGAGTGCGGGAAGTAAAGGGAGGGGGGAGATAAAAGATGAGCACGAGGAAACCACGTGTCCAGATACTAGTTCTGCCTTGCAGATTGATTCTATTTTTTTTCTGGTTACAGGCAGAATAAAGCTCTTGATGTTATGCATTATGATGTGGATGAACTGAACATCAGAATGAAAGGTGCAAACCACCGCGCTCGCCACCTGCTCCGGCGATAAATTCACTAACGATAGCTCATGAAATGTAGCCGTAGATTGCCTGCTCATGCGCCTGAAATTCAGTCATATGTTACAGCCCTGATCATTTGTTGTAACTCATAATATTTCTGCTTGTCAGTAAAACAACAACTATTATACGACTGCAACAGGCAGCAAGCACTTTGAAATCTTCAGACGGTGTGTTTTGAGTTTTAGGGCTCTGTTTAGCTTGGAAGTGTTTGAAGGAATGCAAATTGATAATAATGATAATATGAATATGAATATCCTTAGAAAATCTTGACAGAAGAAAAATATCTTTCTTTATTTCATTTTATTGACAATTACTTTTTTTTGTATATTTTGCTGATACATCTTCCTTTGTTTTATCTTTTATATTGCTTGGTCTGTCTTTTTATACATCAGTTTGCTATAGGGACTGACTACGCATGACATTGTATTAGATTTTCCCCTTTATTTTGTTATATATTTATTTTTGAAGATTTTATAAATGATTTGTCTTTATACATTTTGATCTGCATATAACAACAATTTGCAGATAATCGTTTTTTGTTTGGTTTTTAGCAATCTCCAAATGTTTTTGTTCTTACTGCGCTTGAAGCATCCCGTGTGGTCGTCAAGTTTGGAACAACCTCCATGTTGCTTCCAGCAGGGATATTTATATGCGGAACTCTAAATTCCCGATAGATTATTGGATTTCAACTGAATCCTAACCAAAATCAATTAAGAATCTGTTATCATTATATAAATATATCTCAACAATTGATTGGTGCTAAAAATATTATTCTTACTCAAAAAATTGTACAGAATGATGCACTTAATATAGATCAGGGGCTCCTAATTCAAAAATCATATGCATGAAGGTGTTGAGAAAATAGTCACCAGTTGAGAAATAAATATAATATTATGTATTTAATATAAATTTTAGGTTGAATGCTTTATCTCCTAATGAATTGAAAATTAATTTTGGAAGATCTTTTAGTATGAATCTCAACTATTTTTGATATTAAGATAGAAATGCTTCATAGTATAGTATATTTTAGAGATGATAATTCTTGTAAAACTATAGGATAGGGTCTTTAATTGAATAATTGTGCATGATTCAAGAAATATTATTTATTTGTATTATTATTATTATAAATAAATAAATTATTTTAGTCACAGTTTCAATGAATTTAGCAAATCAAATATAAACTAATATAATTAAATTCACAAATGTTACTATGTCATTATAGTACTTTTGATTATTTTATCTATACTATCATATATTTATACTTGTTGCGGCTCTCATATATAGTGGGAATTGAACCGTCTTAGCTCAAGAGTAAATCAAACGTGCAAATAGTAAGAGAGAGAATCAACAATGAAAGACAACAAGAATAATACGTGAAAAACTCGATAAGAGAAAAAAAATCACAAGAGCAATTTCTAGAGCAGGATTGTCCCAAGTGGAGCGATCGTTGTGCAAGAGGAGGATGAATGGGGAGTCAAGTCTTCGCCGGAAAACTTCAGCGCCATGTCTTTTTCTTTTTCCATGTCCCCTTAAATGAAAACATGGGGGCCTTTTATGGTTTAGGGTGTGTGTGTGTGTGGGGGGGGGGGGGGGGGGGGGGGGGGGGGAACTGATAATTGTGCCCTTCTGGATATTGAACGAGTGAATAGGAGTGCCCGACTTCGGTCATCTGAATCATCAATTTTTGAGAAATGATGGTCATGCCCCCCCCCCTCCAGCGGTCTGGGCAACCTGTGCAGCCCGGGCAGGTTCGCCGACGAGACGGCGACAGTGGCGGCAGTGGCATTGGAGGCGGCGACGAGCGCGCATGCGGGGAGCACACCTCTCTCAGGTGCGGACGGGGAGCGTCCCACACGCAGGAGTGTGTGCATCACACATGAATGTACGCGGGCGTGCTGGAGTGTGCGGGCGTGTGTGCCGCGTGTTGTCCGCGCGGGAGTGCTCGAACTTGCGTGCGGCTTGCGCTGGTGTGACCCATTTTGCATGTAGGCGTAGATTATGTGCTTGTGTGCCCTTACGCCTCAGATGATTCTTAGTGATCAAATGAAAGCGAGGATGACGTGAAGTCATCATGACCCTTATGCCTCGGGCGACACACGTGCTACAATGAGCTGGACAAACGGTCGCGATGCCGATCCCGCAAGGGTGTGGTAACTCTAAAACCCATCCCCAGTTCGGATTGCAGGGGGTCAACTCGCCTGCATGAAGTTGGAATCGCTAGTAATCGTTGATCAATCATCCGACTGTGAATTCGTTCTCCAGCCTTGTACTCACCATCCGTCACCTTAACTAGCATTCTTATAGAGCATAAGTTTTCTAGAGGCATTGTAGATATAACATTATTCACTAAGCACCATAAAAATCAAATTTTGTTAGTACAAATCTATGTAGATGATATTATATTTGGATCTACAGATTCCAAACTATGCAAGAGGTTCTCTGACCTCATGCATTCAAAGTTTGAAATGAGTAACATGAGTGAGCTCTCCTACTTCATTGGTCTCCAAGTGAAGTAGCTGTCTGATGGCATCTTCATATCCCAGGCTAAGTATGCTAAGGAGCTTATCAAAAAGTTTGGGATGACTGATGCATCATCAAAGAAAACACTCATGGCTACAAATGTTGTAATAGATTCTAATGAACATGAAAAACCTGTTAATCAGAAATTATATAGGGACATTGTTGGGTCCCTGTTATACCTTACAGCAAGCAGACCAGATATAATGTTTGTCACATGTCTTTGTGCTAGGTTCCAAGTGAACTCTAAAGAATCTCATCTAATTTTCTTAAAAAGAATTTTAAGATATATAAAGAGTTGTCCTAGTCTAGGACTTTGGTATCCCACTGAGTCAGAGTTTGAGTTGACTGAATACTCAGATGCTGACTTTGCTGGATGTAGAGTAGACAAAAAAAGTACCTCTGGAACATGCCAATTCCTTGGTGTTAGATTAGTCTCTTGGTTTTGCAAAAAACAGTCATCTGTGTCCACATCAACTGCTGAAGCAGAGTACATAACAACTGACAGTTGCTGTTCCTAGATGCTGTGGATTCAAAACCAACTCCTGGACTATGAGTTCAACTTAAATAATTCAACTCTACTATGTGACAACACAAGTGCAATTTCTATTGCTCAAAATCCAATTCATCACAGTAGGACTAAGCATATAGACATTCAACACTATTTCATTAGAAAGTGTGTAGACAAAAGTAAAATTAAGCTTATATATACAATGATTTGCAAAAAACAGATATCTTTACCAAACCCTTGGATGAGAGAAATCATCTGTTCTTCATAAATCAGCTTGGTATGATTAATGAATAAGCTCTAATTTAATTTTTGTCTATGGTCGACTAACTCTTCAAAATTCGTCGAACTGAGATCGACGAACTGAGAAAAGTTCGTGAGATAATTCGTCGAACTGAGATTGATGAACTCTCTGTATGAGTCATTTTCGTCGATCGGAGATCGACGATCTGGCCTCAGAAAAGTTTCGTCGAACTGAACTCGACGAAATGTTTTCACATCTTCTGACTAAGATCGACGAATTCTTTTGACTATAAAATATTTTGTCGACCTCAAATCGAAGAATTTGCATTTTTCGTCGAACGAAGTTTGTCGTTTCATATTCTGAAAACTTATATCTAGGTTTTCTTCGACCTCCGTCCTGCGCTTTCAGTTCTCTTGCACTTGATCTTTTTGTTTTTGTTGCAGGCGAACTCATGGCGATTCCAGCAAGCGTACTTGCAGCAATGAAATTTGACATGGGTTTTGACATAGACTTTGAGTCATTCTAGCATTCTGACCCGATCTTTGTGGACATTCTGAAGTTATTTGAAGAGCAGCAGTTGAAGAATCTGATGAACACCAGGATGAAGATAGCTGCAACAGAAATTCGAGAATGAGTTTACACCTCCTCCTCCCCAGATGATGATACCATGACAGGAACCATATCGGATATTGAACGAGTGAATAGGAGTGCCCGACTTCGGTCATCTGAATCGTTAATTTTTGAGAAATGATGGTCATGCCCCCCCCCCCCCCCCCTCCGGCGGTCTGGGCAACCTGTGCAGCCCGGGCAGGTTCACCGACGAGATGGCGACAGTGGCGGCAGTGGCATTGGAGGCGGCGACGAGCGCGCATGCGGGGGAGCACACCTCTCTCAGGTGCGCGCTGGGAGCGTCCCGCACGCAGGAGTGTGCGCATCGCACATGAATGTACGCGGGCGTGCTGGAGTGTGCGGGCGTGTGCGCAGCATGCTGTCCGCGCGGGAGTGCTCGAACTTGCGTGCGGCTTGCGCTGGTGTGACCCATTTTGCATGTAGGCGTAGATTATGTGCTTGTGTGCCCTTACGCCTCAGATGATTCTTAGTGACCAAATGAAAGCGAGGATGACGTGAAGTCATCATGACCCTTATGCCTCGGGCGACACACGTGCTACAATGAGCGGGACAAACGGTCGCGATGCCGATTCCGCAAGGGTGTGGTAACTCTAAAACACATCCCCAGTTCGGATTGCAGGGGGTCAACTCGTCTGCATGAAGTTGGAATCGCTACTAATCGTTGATCAATCATCCGACTGTGAATTCATTCTCCAGCCTTTTATTCACCATCCGTCACACTATGGGTGTTGTTCATGCACAAAATCGTTATCTCAATCGTGAGGAGGGGATGCCAAAGGCAGAGCTAGTGATTGGAGTGTAGTCGGGATTCAACATGCTCAAAGCATAACAAGAAATATTGAGAATGAAGTCAAAGTACAGCAATAGTGACCAAGGTATTGATGAATTTTCATACATATGACAATATTAAGGCCGTTTTGAGCATACCAGAAGAGAAGACAAAGATGATCCGATTTAGCTTCGGAATTATCAATTGTCAAACTTGAATAGTCACGGACCATGTGGCATGAAAAGCATTGTGGCGTCATTCCCTAAAATCACGGGGTTAGGGTAGGAGTGGCCAACTTACTTATACACCTAGGATCAAGAAGCATGGTAGGCGGTGTGAGACTAAACCACCCATTTTAATGAATCGCGACATACGCTCCGACAACATCATCCATTCCACACGGCGCACTCAACACCCCCACCCCTCGCCACGTGCCCCCCCCCTGCATTGAAAGCATGTAAAGCATTGTGTCGTCACTCCCCAAAAACACACAATTAGGAGAGGAGTGGCCATCCCACTTATACAACCAGGACCAAGGAGCACGCTAGACGGTGTGGGACAAAACCTCCCTTTAAAACGAGTCGCGACACATGTTCGGACATCACCATCCATTCCACATGACGCACTCAACAATACTCACATGAGTGACCTCGTCCCTTTCAACAGATACTAGATTGTCGAGCAATATTCAAGGAGCTCGACACTCAAAGATCTTTGTTTCCTGATCTTTGAACTATGGATAATCATGCAATTTACAATGCACCCGACAATTGTCAATCAATGCACGAATTAAGAAAATTGTTCTCAAATTTGAATGATGAATCATCGGGCCTAAAACAAGTGCTTGGCGATCGTCGACCCATATTCTCACACTTTGTCCCTCAATCATTGAGCAGTGACCATGCACTCATTGATCAGCGGTTGAAACTCGTGGGAGGGTTATTCCTAGTCCACCAGTGTATTGCCTAGACCCTCCCCCTTAGGGGCCATGTAGACACGTTTTCGGGCCTTAGCCCAAGCACCCAACCCCATCTCTGGTCCCACAAAATGCACAATGGATTGTTGGAGGGCACAACCTCCCTTTGATAAGAGAAACTCGATAGTTAAGTGTATATCACATGACTTCCAAAGAGGTCATCCATCCCAAGACTACTCACGCCCGAGCACGGTTAACTACAGAGTTTTTCCACTCCTCATCACCAATTGAACTGCAACTCAATATACGTACTCAATTGTGAGTACGTATATTTCACAGCCCAACTGAGATTTCTGAGTTTCCCCTTATTTCAGAGATTTAGTCAATAAATTTCACCGCTAGTACATACAATTACTCGGTGGTCTACCTTCCAGATTAGCCAAAGGCCTCCCATTTTTACAGATTTCCCCTCTAAGGTTCTCTCCCTTTCTATTGCATTTTCATTAAGAAGAAAGATGTTTTTTTATAGATTTTCTTCTTCCTGTTGATGGAGTAATTAGGTTTTTTTCCAGATCAAATTTATTTGTTCCCGATCAAATGCAGTTTTGTTCCAAATTAATTTTACTCTTTCATTAGTGAGCTTTCTAATGTGATATTAGCAGTTTTTTTCAGATTTTGTTCCAAATCAATTTTATTTATTTGTTCTTTTGAGGATGAAAGATAAATACCCACTACCTTCTATATTTCCGGTGTGGAGAACATTTCATAAACTAGTAGTGGAAGAATGAGATATTTTGCATGTTACACGACTAGTTCAAGTGGTCAGGTATGTGAATTTAAATATTTTTATTGCCCAATATATATTCATTGTTTTAAATCTACAATGCTAATTTTAATCATTTATTCTTATAGGTGGAATTCATTTTGACAAAAAAAAGATATTTTGATGTAGGAGATTTTGATGTTTCTTCCAATTTTGCTTATGGAGATATTAACATGTTCTATATAATGTTCATTTCCATAATTTTTGCATTTTAAATTGCATAGAAAAGTATATCTTTGCATTTATGAATGACTGTGCTGTCCATTTTTTAAAAAAATGACATTAAAATTTAGTTTTCTAAAGATTATGTTTGAGTATAAATATCAATTATAGGTACAAATATTCATTTTGGGTATAAATATCAATGAGTTACAAATATCCATTTATGGGGTACCAATAACAATTCCCTAAAATAAAAGTTAATAACGATCAAAACATGAGTTTTTCCAGAAAACATGAGTTTTTCCAGAAAACATAAACATGAGTTTTAGTTAACTGATAAGCTAAACTCAAACAAAGGTTCCAAACATGAAAAAGAAAAAACAAAAGTGGAAAACTCAAGATGATTAATGATCTATGCAAAAAACAGATCATCTTCATCCGGATCGAAATCAACTTTTTCTCATGCAATCTCCATTTGATCTGCAAACAGTTACAACAAGAATGTCATGAGACAAATCTCTATGAATTCAAATATTTGCTATCAAAAGTAAAATGATTAGTTCTAGTAGTAAAAAATGTAATACTCTAACTAGGAAGAACGAATCACAAGTCAGCATCTCTATCTAATTTATAAAAAAAAATTGATTTCAAAGAATCAAACTATGTTCCTTCGATTATTAAGATTATTATTAACCGTTTCACAATTGTGATATATCATCAAGTTTGGAATGATACAACAAGTTGTGATCATATATCACCCGTAACCACCCAAAATTAGTGTTTTCCCGTAGTTTATGGGTGCGCATTTATGATGATTAATCTCGCTATTCACACCATAAATAAATAATTAAATTATTAATTAAATCCCTCCACTAACGTGGTGGTTAGCAGGTGGTTACATGCGAATCCGATGGCGGGAAACGACCTCAAACGATCAGACGGTGGGGGCGGAACTCCATGGGTGGCCGACGAACTCGTCGCCAAATTCGCCGGCAAGGGGAGGACCGCCGACGGAGGCCGGGGAGGAGCGGTCGGCGCAATCGCCTCCTTTGGCCGCTCGCCGCCGGCTAAGGGAGGTAGAGGCCACCCGGCCGATCCCTTGGCCGTGGCCGGCGGCTGCGGCCGCTCCCTCGGCCGCGGCCGGCAGCCGCAGGGGAGCGGACTTCGCGGCCGTCCCCTCGGCTGCAGCCGTCTGCTGCGGGAGAATGGCATGGGCGGCTGCTCTCTCAGTCGCGGCCGGTGGCAAAGGGGGAGCGTAGGCCGGGGCCGCCCCCTCGACCGCGGTCGCCGCGCCGGCGCGGCGAGGAAAGGGGGGCGGCCAGTGTCCAGGGAGGAGGTCGACCGCCCTCTGCCGGCGAGGTGGTGCTCGCGGCGATTCATCCATCATGCGTGATGGGATCAACGTGTGGGGGAATCAGGCGCGGTGATCACGTGTGTGGTCAAACTCATGATCCCACTACTTTGTGGTGTAGATCATAGGTGTGTGGTTATGCGCACATATATACTTATAAAATGAGTCACATCCCTAATACATAGTATGAGAAATCTGTGTTCGGTAAAAATTATCAAAACATACCTGGGATCCTGCTTCCTACCTGCTCAACAATCAATATCTAGAAACTCAACTATGGTCGGTTTTTCAGTGAAATTTACAATAAATAAGTCCCCCCAGACGGAGCCTAGATCCTTCGTACGTTTTTTTGTACAATGTTAGACTACTATTGAGCTATTTTCAGGCATAAAAAACATCATCACCATTAATCACATAAACAGATGAATCCAAAAAAACTCCTTACTGACTTGCAAAGAAATGAATAAAAATGTACATGATCAAAACAAATGAATAGATGAATTCATAGAGTTTTTTATTGCCTTACAAAACAAATGAATAGAAATTAACACTATATAAACACATGAATAGATGAATACAAAGAGTTTAAATAAATAAAAATTAACACCACCTAAACACATGAATAGATGAATAGAAAGAATTCTTTAATGCCTTACAATAACAAATAATTAAAAATTAACACCATCTTTTCACACGAATAGATGAATACAAAGCAGCTCTTCACCGTCTTACAATGACAAATGAATAAAAATGAACACCATGACCATTTAAACATATCTCCAGTATTTAAAGGATTGAAAGACACGTTGAAAGTGAATTCTTCATTTAGTTTAAAACATGTTTGACTAGGTAGTGAAGCCAAGTCTTTCATGCAAGCAAAGATTTTCATGGTATTAATGTTGAAATTGTTGAAATGAAAGTGAGGATTGATCCGGTAGATCGCGCGGCCTGGGCGGACAGTCTTGCAGACTGGTGGTGCGGCCTGAGCGGTCTGGTGTTGCGGCCTGACGGAATGTCCTTGGAGGTAGCCGTGCGGATAGGTTGAATATTCGCGGTCTGGTCGGACTGGGTTGGAGTCCGTGGAGTTCGCTCTATGCGGACAGTTCTTGGAGCTCGGGAGATCGGCATTGGCATGTGTCCTTGATCTCCTCTGATGGTGCGGTTAGGAGGAAACCGCGGAGTTTGCGGTTGGGCAAACTAGATTGGAGCTGACGGACTGGGTGGACTGTTGTTCGTGTCCGCGGAACTCGCGCCAGAGGTTCACTGGTTGGGGACTTGGTCACGATTTGTGACAAGTTCAGATTGAACGCGGAGTCTGCAATGTCCGCTGGTTGACCGAGTGGTCTGTGCCTTTGGTCGTGGACATTGTTATTGCGGGCTGGTGCGGTGTCCGCTGGGATGCAGACTGGTTTATTCTGGCCTCCTTGATGTCAGGCGGATAGGCTGGTGTCCGACCTTATCCATGCGGACTGGGCGGACTGCTCTGTGCTAGCTGCGAGCTGGGGTGGTGTTTCTATCAGCTAGGGCGGTGACCATACTCCTCTTCGCGTCTATAAATAGGACCCCATGCGATATCATAATTAACTGAATGAACAGTAAGTTGAATGTGGATTAATTGCTGCAGACTCGGATTTTCTGTCTGTGCGGTTTGAGAAGGATAACCGGTTTGATGTATGCAGGTTGTGCGGCTAGCACTGAGAAGCCAGGATTTTGGTGCTGACTGCGGTCAGGGATCAGTGGAGTTTGCAGTTAATAATTAGCGGTTTGCAGCAGGTCGCAGTTGCGGCCATCCGGTCTTATCTCCTTCAGCTTTCCCAGTTAAATAACTTGTTTGCCGGTCTCGGCGATATGTTATTCAATTCGGTAGCAGCTTTATTCGCGGACTCTGGCAGCTAGGCGACTTCTGTGGTCAGGAGGCTTGCAGAGAGCGGACAAAGGTGTTCAATAGAATAACGGGTTGTCTGCGGTCTATGGGGACTCCGTAGTTCAGTTCGGTGTAGTAGAAGCTTAGCGGTCTCGACGGTCTCGGTGGTCTCGGCGGTGTCTGAGGCAGTCCGTCCGGCTTGTTGTTCTTGCTTTGTTTGTATGTTCTTCTTTTGTACATCGGTGAATCATGTCTCGACATGTATGTCCTGCCTTGTAAAGAAGGTTGTTGGTAATACAAGACTTGTTTGTTGCCCTCTGTTGTTTCTGATTTATTGAGTTTGGTTCACGGTTGAGTGTTCCTGCGCCTGGTTTCCATTTTCCTCTTGATCAAGGTGTCATCTTAATAGCTTTAAAAGTTTTACTTGTTATCAGAGCTATCTCTCTGGTCATCTTGAAGAATTTTAACATGGTATCATAGGGAACAAAGACTTGAGCAGTGATCAACCATCAGTTGTGCTCGGTACTTCTACAAGCTAATAGATAGTGGTTTTTGCAATGGAAGGTGGGTTAGCAAGCGGTCTTGGTATTGAGATTTTAACGTCGACCAACTTTAAGAGGTGGAGGTCGTGCATGAAAAGCTATCTTCTGGGTGAGGATCTTCGGGAGGTCGTCTGTGGTGACGACAAGTAAGAAGTTACTGTTGCAACTGGTACTACTAAACAAGTGAGAGCTTGGAGAAAAACAAATGCAAAGGCTGAGTTTACTCTGAAGCAGACTATCTCATCAGAGCTCTTTGATCACATCCTTGGATGTCAATCTGCTGCGGAGATATGGACTTCCCTTGATGGGTTGTTCAATAGTAAGAATGTAGAGCGGCTACAGTACTTAGAGAATAAGTTGGCGAGAGCAACTCTGAGAGACTTGTCTATCTCGTCATTCTTCCTGAAAATGAAGAACCTGTGCGCTGAGATATCAGCGTTGGACCCTGATGAGCCTATCTCGGAGGTGAAGCTCAAGAGGCACATCATCTGTGGCTTGCAGAAGGAGTATGTGGCCTTTGTGACTTATGTTCAAGGCTGGGCCACTCAGCCATCGTTGCTAAAGCTGGAGAACTTGCTGGCTTCGCAGGAGAGCTTAACAAAGCAGATGGCTGGTGTGACTGTGTAACACCACTATCCGTTACATGACATATAATAGAAGGTCCGGCCGGGGCCCCACACCATATGCCACAAACAGGCGGCGAAGTTACGGGTTAATATCAGAGTTGCGCATCCTAACTCAGAGCATTCTAGCAGAAGCTTTTAAGTTGCTTGAACTCAATCGAGAACTCTTCGAGCGCATAGCAAGACACGACCCTGGACACGCCCGTGTCACAGGCCGTGTACCCCACTCGAGGATCATCGACCGCACTTCGTCGAGCTCACTCGAGAACACCCTGCCAGCACTCGAGTGCAGGACACGGCCATGGACACGCCCGTGTCCCCGGCCGTGTACCTCACACAGAGTAGGACACAGTTTGGGGACACGCCCGTGTCCCAGGCTGTGTTACCCACTCTCCTCAGCCCAGTCATCACAAAGATTTGGGGTGTTATAGACTGTCTCTAGAGGAGACAGTGAGACCCTCTTCTTAGGGAAGAAGAAGAGATGGGATGAGAAGAAGAAACCTGCTGGCGATGGTCCATCAACTTCATTTAATCAAGAGAAGAGTTCCTCTTCTAAGCGTGGTGAGAAGAAGAAGGAAGGACCAAGGTGGTACGGGTGCAATCAGCCAGGTCACTTCAAACGAGACTGCAAGGTAAAACTTCAGTCGGGTCATGCTGCTGACAAGGAAGAGGCTTGTTCTAATGCTAAGGGAGCTGGATGGGGGGGGGATGCGTTCATGACAGGCATGTGTGTCTGTGCATTGTCCTCCATCAACTACAAAGATGACTGTATTATCGACTCTGGGTGTGATCATCACCTCACCTGAGATGAGTCAAAGTCCTCTTCACTGCAAACTTACTCGAGTAATGATGTTATTATTACTGCTGATGATTCTGTGCATGTAGTCGAGAAGGATGAGGTTGTGTCTTTGGGTAGTGATGATGGGCCACTCACGTTAAGGAATTTTTATCACGTACCGGGCATGAAAAATAACCACTTCTCAGTAAACAACGCAATATATGTGGGCTATCACGTTCTGTTCGGCCCAACAGAAGTGAGATTTCTCCGGAACGTATCAGTGGTAAATGCTGATGTTGCTCACGTTGGAAGGAGAGTTAAAGACTTGTTTGTTTTATCAACAAGCTCTTATGTTGATCGGATGAGGGTAAATGACAGCTCAACTATCTGGCATGAAAGGCTGGGGCACATAGGGATGGACAAGCTGAAAGCCATGGCGGTGAGAAGAATTGTGAAAGGCTTGTCAAAGTTGTCAACCTACGGTGATGGTCATGTTTGTGTTGGATGTCAATATGGCAAGGCACATCGTCTTTCATTTAAAAAATCACAAACCAGATCTAAAGCATCATTGGAGTGTGTTCATAGTGATCTGATGGGACCAACCATCACTACCAGTCTTGGAGGGAGTAGGTATATGCTCGTGTTGATTGCTGACTATTCAGGGTACATGTGGGTGTACTTCATGAGTGAGAAGTCAGATGCTTTTCGGTTGTTCGTGGAGTTCAAGGCGCTGGTGGAGGGCCGCCTTGGCCTGCAGATCAAGAAGTTGAGAACGGACAACGAAGGTGAGTTCGTTTCAACTGAGTTCTCTAACTTCTGCAGAAAGCAAGACATCCGGAGGGAGCTTACTTGTGCACATACTCCACAACAAAATGGAGTAGTGGAGAGGAAGATCCATCATTTGATGGAAACTTGCAAATGTTGGCTTCATGCAAAAGGCATTAGGAGGTCCTTTTGGGCGGAAGGAATGACCTGCGCAACCTATGCCATCAATCAGATGCCTCTGAGTCCGATCAACATAAAGTCTCCTCATGAGCTGATGTTTAAGGAGAAGCCCAGTGTTGAACACCTTCGGGTGTTTGGATCAACCTGCTACGTATACGTCCCAAATGCTCTGAGGACTAAGCTTGATGCAAAGGCGAGGACGCTTGTCTTCGTGGGCTATGATGAGCAGAAGAAGTGATGAAAGTGTATGGATCCTGCGACGAACAAGTTTGTTGTATCAAGAGACGTTGTCTTTGATGAACTGACATCGTATGGAGGTAGTGTTGAGTTGCAGGAGAGCAGGTCTGATGATGGGAAGCTGGAAGCTGCTAAGGATCTTCTAGTGGAGCTGTCGGTGTCACCCGGAGCTCCAGGTGTTTCAAGCTCCAGGGCGGAGGCTTCTGGTTCAGGATGCAGGAGGAGCGTTGCTTCAAGTTTGCCCGAGAACAGAGCTGGTGCAGAAGGCTCAACGGAGGTGGTCAGTAATGGTCAGACCCTTCAGGGATCGAAGAGGACTGTTAAACCCCCGGCTCATTACAACGAAGGAAACATGGTGAGCTTTGTCTCCTGTTTCGTCGCAGACCCCATGGATGAGCGGGAGCCTTCAAAGTTTGAAGACGCTACTAGAGTTAAGGAGTGGGATGATGCTATGGATGAGGAGATGACAGCCCTCAGAAGGAACGAGACTTGGGACATTGTGCCTAAGGTCGTTGGCATTACTCCTGTGACGTGTAAGTGGGTGTAAAAACTGAAGAAAAAGGCTGATGGAAGTATCAAAAGATACAAAGCACGTCTGGTTGCTCGAGGGTTCTCCCAACAGTACGACGAAGATTGTGAAGAGACGTTTAGTCCAGTTGTCAAGATGACTTCGGTATGGGTAGTGATCGCATTGGCTGCTTTCCTGTAACGACCCGGGTTTAGGCCCACTGGGCCGCCCCACGGCGTCGTCGGCCTACCATCAGCCCGGGTTTAGAGCTTAGAGGCCCACCGCACCCTTCCTAGGCCGGCGGCTTGTCTCGCCCCACGGAACCACTGGTAGTAAGCCTAAACATCAAGGCCTGCAGGCCCATTGCACCCCAACCAAATCTCCGCGCCTGTTTATCAGTAGCGGTAGATTGTTGCCACGGGGTCTCGAACCCGCAACCTTGATAAGAGAGTCTTATTACCACTCCTCATCACCAACTGAGCTGCAGCTCAGTTGGTGATGGCTCAGTTGGTGATGAGGAGTGGTAATAAGACTCTCTTATCAAGGTTGCGGGTTCGAGACCCCGTGACAACAACCTACCGCTGCTGATAAACAGGCACGGAGATTTGGTTGGGGTGCAATGGGCCTACAGGCCTTGATGTTTAGGCTTAGGAAGGGTGCGGTGGGCCTCTAAGCTCTAAACCCGGGCTGCTGGTAGGCCGGCGACGCCGTGGGGCGGCCCAGTGGGCCTAAACCCGGGTCGTTACATTGTCAAGGGTGAAAGATGTGGCAACATGATGTAAAGAATGTTTTTCTTTACAGGGAGATAGATAAAGATATCTTCATGGTTCAACCACCAGGTTACGTATCTGAAGATCATCTGGACTACGTCTGCAAGCTTCAGAAGGCTCTTTATGGGTTAAAGCAGGCTACACGAGCATGGTATGGGAAGATCGCATAATACCTTTAGTTCTGCGGATACTTTGCATCTGATTCAGATTCAAGCCTGTTCATAAAGAAGCAGGGGGTGCTTCATGTCTTTGTGTTATTTTACGTGGACGACATGATAATCACGGGGAATTCTGAGGAGGAGATAGCTAGACTCATGGCCGAGCTAGCTATTCAGTTCGAGATGAAGGATTTGGGTGAGCTACACCACTTCCTTGGACTCGAGGTTGAGAGGAAGAAGAGCGGGATACTCGTCTCTCAAAGGGGCTATGCTGAGCGGATCGTTCATCGATTCGGCTTGAGGGAGGGAAAGAGTGACTCTACTCCTCTGGATTGTGGCTTGAAGCTTCGACGAGATGAGGGGAGGATTCTTCCAGATCCCTTGGTATTTCGAGCTCTGATTGGGAGCTCGATTTACCTGACGATTACAAGCACAGACATTGCTTATGTTGTAGGCCGAGTTAGTCGTTATATGGTGGAACTGAGGAAACCACATCTGGTAGCGGCGAAGAATATTCTAAAGTACGTGAAAACTACTTTTGATATGAGACTCCTCTATAGGAGGGACACAGGCTTTTTTTTGCATGACAACACTGATGCTGATTATGGGGGAGACTCAGACAATCGAAAGTCGACGTCTGGTTATGTTTTCACAAGCAGATCAGCAGGTATTTCATGGTGCAGTAAAAAGTAGGACTCGGTGTCCGTCTCTACTACAGAAGCGGAGTACAAGGCTTCGAGCTTGGCAGCTTGGGAAGCCATCTGGCTGAGGAGGCTAGTAGAGGACGTCCATGAAGAAGTGCGAGGTCCAACTCTGCTTCGCGGTGACAATGACAATGCCCTGAAACTAGTTAATAATCCAGTTTGTTACGCGCAGACCAACCATATAGAGATTGAGCATCACTTCATTCAGGAGAAGTTGTTGGAGGGGTCTCTTATGGTTGAGCATGTGCGGAGCGAGGACAACATCGCGGATATCTTCACTAATCCGCCGTCGAAGGAGCCATTTGAACGGTTACGGGGACTGTTGGGTTTGGTCACCACTGCTCACTTCAAGGAGGAGTGTCAAAATTATTGAAGTGAAAGTGGGGGTTGATCAGACAGACCGCGCGACATGGGCAGACAGTCTTGCGGACTGGTGGTGCGGTCTGGTGTTGCGGCCTGGTGGTGTATCCTTGGAGGTAGCCGCGCGGATAGGTTGAATATCCGCAGTCTGGTCGGACTGGGTTGAAGTTAGTGGAGTTCGCTCTATATGGACTGTTCTTGGACTCGGGAGATCGACATTGGCCTATGTCCTTGATCTCCTCTAGTGGTGCAGTTAGGAGGTAACCGCGGAGTTCGCGGTTAGGCGAACTGGATTGGAGCTGGCGGACAGGTGGACTGTTGTTCGTGTACGCGGAGCTCGCACCAGAGGTTCACTGGTTGGGGACTTGCTCACGATTTGTGTCAAGTTAAGATTGATCGCGGAGTCCGCAATGTCCGCTGGTTGACCGGGCGGTCTGTGCCTTTAGTCGTGGACATTGTTGTTGCGGGCTGGTGCGGTGTCCGCTAGGATGCGGACTAGCTCCTATCCGGCCTCCTTAATGTCAGGCGGATAGGCTGGTGTCCGGCCTTGTCCATGCGGACTAGGCGGACTGCTCCGTGTTAGCTGCGAGCTGGGGTGGTGTTTATATCAGCTAGGACGGTGACCACACTCTTCTCCGCGCCTATAAATAGGACCCCCCTGTGACATCATAATTAACTGAATGAACAGTAAGTTGAACATGAATTAATTGTTGCGGCCTCGAATTTTCTGTCTGCGCGGTTTAAGAAGGATAACCGGTTTGCTGTTTGCAGGTTGTGCGGCTAGCACTGAGAAGCCAGGATTTTGGTGCTGACTGCGGTCAGAGATCAGTAGAGTTTACGGTTAACAATCAGCGGTTTGCAGCAGGTCGCGGTTGCTGCCAGCCGGCCTTCTCTCCTTCAGCTTTCCCAGTTAAATAACTTGTCCGCCGGTCTGTTCTTCAGTTCAGCAGCAGCTTTGTTCGCGGACTCTGGAAGCTAGGTGACTTCTGCGGTCAGGCGGCCTGCAGAGAGTGGATAAAAGTGTTCAGCAGAATAACGGGTTGTCCGCTGTCTACGCGGACTCCGTAGTTCAGTTCGGTGCAGCAGAAGCTTGGCGGTCTCGCTTGTCTCGACGGTCTTTGAGGCAGTCCGCCCGGCTAGTTGTCCTTGCTTTGTTTGTATGTTCATCCTTTGTACATCGGCGAATCATGTCTCTCCTTGTATGTCCTGAGTTGTAAAAAAGATTGTTGGTAATACAAGACTTGTTTGTTGCCCTCTGTTGTTTCTGATTTACTGAGCTTGATTTACGGTTGAGTGTTTCTTCGTCTGTTTCCCGTTTTCCGCTTGATCAAAGTGTTAACTTGATAGCTTTGAAAGTTTTACTTGATATTAGAGTTATCTCCCTGATCATCTTGAGAAATTTTAACATTTAAATCCCTTGGGTTCTGGTGATACATCTTTAATCACAGACTCTTTACCTTTAAAATCATCTCTTTTTCCCTGCATGACATAGAATTAATGGATTTATCAAGAAATAATTTACTTTTTAACCAAATATAATGCATGAGATCTCAACAAATGCGTATCTTTTTTCAATGCAAGTGGATGATTATGTTACTCTAAAAACTTTGACACCTCTCAATTTTTCCCCTCTTTATCGACAGTGAAGTATATGCATGTCAAACATCCACCACATGTATCTATTTTATGGTATTTTTTCTGTGTATTAATTGTTTGGTTTGAACTCTTTAGCCCAAATTTGACACAATGGTATTCTCTCCCACTAAGAATCCGCGTATAAGTCCAATAAAAATATGTTTCTTTCATACATTAAAACTTATTTTTTCGTGTATACTCACAATTCATTGTGTAAATCTCTTGCCCAAATTTTTTTTGGATGATGTTATATATAAACCGCTTTTGATTATATACAAATCATTACTATACACAAATCAGTGCAAATATAAATTTGTTATACACAAAACTAATGATTATATACAAACCAGCACAAAATAAATTTTTTTTTTAAAAACCACTTAATAACACTAGCTCGTGAGATATTAATTTTTTTTTCTTACAAAAATCAATAGCTCGTATAAATACTTTAAATCTTCCTATAATTGTGAACAATGCTAGAGTAGAAAGAAACATTTCAGCTGCAGGTAAGCACAAGATTGTCAAATTTGGAGAATCTTCATTACACGTCGGCGAGGCGATATCGAGGGGCGGCGAAGGTTGTCGCGTGGAACCAAATAGGAGTGATCTGGAGGTGTATGCGGATGGGTATCGGGAGCGGGCGAACCGAATATGAGAGATCACCAACCGGGGGGGGGGGGGGGGGCTGCTTCCGCCGCCAAGGCTCCATTGCGTGACGGGGACTTTAGCAAGATCGTTACAAGAGATATCGGGAGGTGTATGCGGCGGGGTATCAGGAGCGGACAAACATCTCGTGAGACTTGGACTAGAAATAAGAAAAATTGATTTTTTGAGTATTTAAGTTGGCTTGTATATAATGCTTTTAAAGGAGACAAAAACTCTAAAAATTAGTTTGTATATATCCAAAAATGATTTATATACGATGACAGTTTCTTTTTCGTTTGAGAAAAAAATGTTTCATTAATAAATACTAACTACATGGATAAGTCCGCTCAGAATTTAATGAAACATCCTGTCGGAATTATCCGGTCAGACTTCTAATGAAAAATCTGACCGAATTTCCAATCTAAGTACCGATTGAAAGAAAATGCAGACATTACTCTACATTCTTACCGGACGATTAATATGATTACTGAAATATCTTAAAATATAGCTAAACTAAGTAAATATCTTATAATCTCTGTATCTTTAGCTGATTTTCTATAGGTGAGAGCAACAGATCCCTTATCACCAAAGAAGGGGATAAGGAGGGAAGCCGGGGCGTGCTGCACTGCGCCGTATAGTGCAGCACATCCAACGGTTGTGAGTGCACCAGCACTTGCGCCGAGATGTGTGCGCGAGTGTTGATGCACTGGTAGCCGCTAGATGCTGCACTGCACGGTGCAGTACAACACCCCCTTTCCCGATAAGGAGGCAAGAGGATGATCCGATGGACAAAGTAAAGCTAAAATGCCGCAACGAAGGGGATAAGGAAGCAAGATATTCATCATTCAAGTCTCCGCCGGAGGAAAAATGTTGGAGCCAAAAAATGGGTCCGGGGAGGGTAAAGTGCAGCAAATGCACTGCACCGTAAAGTGCAGCAAATGCACTGCACCGTAAAGTGCAGGCGATCCGACGACTGCGAGTCCATATTAACTTGCGCGGAGATGCATGCACATCTTAGCTTGCGTGGAGACTGCGAGTCCTAAGACTAATGTTGGATTCAAATTTATTATTTTTTATTCAAATAAATAGATAAACAAAATTGCGGCTTAAGCTTTCTTTCCACCAAAAAAAAGACGGGCACAGTCCCAAATCTCTGTGGTTGTTTTCCCCACCGTCACCGTAGAAAGCCCAAATGCCTTCCGACCACCATTACCATCACCACAGCCACCACCCTTCCAACAATCCTTCATGTTGTTCTTCCTGTTGCCGCTGCTGCAACTGTTCTTCCTCCTCGCCTCTTCCTCCTTCCCTATCTGGAGACCAACTCCTCCAATACCTGGCCACCGACCTTTTAAAAATCCAATCACTTCTCAAACCCCAGCAAATCCATTCACAAACTCACCACGACACACAATCCCTCCTCCACGCTCTCCTCCGCCGGGTTACCGCCGTAGAATCTTCTCTTGCCCAACTCTCGTCTCACTCTCCGCCGCCGTCTTCCTCTCGTCGACCGCTATCTCCTCCTCCTTCAACGTCTCATCCAATACCATCACTCCGGGAAGTTGCGGCGCGGACGATCCAAGCCAGGTTCCGGCGATTTCTAGTCCGGCGATCTCAGACTCTAGGTTACCTCAAACGCCTCGCCTCCATCAAATCCAACGTGGCCTCCCTGCGATCTTCGATCTCAGGGGACTCAGGCGCCGAGCCGGAGGCTCTTTCGCGGAAAACCATGGATCTGCTACTTCAGCTGGATTCCATCCAGGTGGTGTTCGTGAAGGTTCACTTCTTTCTGGATTTCGGTCATGCATCATTTTGTTCTCATTAGGGTTTATTTTTTCTCCGCAGAGTTCCGATCCGATGATTCGGGGTGGGAAGCGAGCAATTAGCAGAGAGCTCACTGGAATACTGGACTTCCTCGAGAAGGTCTTGGTGAGGCAGCGGCGGCTCTCTCTCCGGGCAATGGAGATCCGGGAGGGCGCCGCCCCGCCTTTGCCACGTCCGAGGAGTGCTAAGAAAGTGAGCTTTCAAGAGCATGGAGGGAGGATCGACGAGGAAGAGAAAGATGGGGTTTCTAGGGTTTTGGAGGAGCAAGTATTTGCATTTGGAAATGGGACTTATTTTCATGGCCAGAGCGATGGTTTTGGTCTCTCCGCTCCATTGCCACTTCAAATGGAGCCAAGGTTAGGTCTCTGATGTTTTTCATGGTCATAGAGAAGCTTTATATTGTTGCACTCTGTTTTTTTAAAACTCTATTTTCCTCTGAAGTTGGGGTTTTAAGAGGAATTGTTCTGTTGGGTCTTAGTTTAGAGGTTAATGAAGCTTATTTTGTTGGTTTTCAGTTCTATTTAGATCTTACCCTCAAACCATGTTCTATTAAGTCATATTTGTGACCTATCATCCTTGAGAACTATTGCATTACTACCATAGTAAGAAGGTTGAAAACTAGGCTTTATTTGAGAGGGCAGTGGGTGAGCAATGATGGTCGTGAACACTGTAGTGGAAAACACTGCTCTTAGCCAAGTCCATTTCTATAAAATTTCATTTTGGGCTAAAACATCTTTGCAAAATCTGGCATGCTTAGACTTCAGCGCATTAACACTGTTGCTGAAATAAAGCCTAAAGGGGTCGGCTATATGGATCATTTGTCGTCATTACACCCTATCTTTAGTGCCGCTGAAATTTCAAATGCAGGTAAAATGTCATTGTTGTGTTTACTACCACCGTTAAACACCATAAGTGCCCCAAATAGAGGTTCTGTTTGTTTTAGCGGTGGGAATGAGAGTGGTGGGCATATGAGAGTGGGAATGGAGTCATGGGAATTGGAGGAGACCCTGCGGCCTCAAATTAACCCCAAAAATTGTTGGAAACGTGTATGGGTTCCCACTCGATCCCAAACCACAAATGACTTCACTTGGCACCACAAGTCAACACCAAAAACGAGACCGCCAAGTCAAACCGCGCGAGTACCAACTTGGCGAGTCCGCCAGGTCGCGCGGCTACACCCCGGCAAGACCGCTAGAGACCGCGCGGGCTCCTTCCCTCTATAGGCGAGTACCGCCTCTCGCGAGCCAGCTCCCGCCACCACTCGCGAGCACAACCCAGCGAGATCTCCTTCACCACCTCGCGCCTAAATCACCAGGCGAGCCTGCACCCCACTCGCGGCTTGACCGCCCAAGTTGCGACCTGCACCCGCGCGAGCTCCACCTGCGAGAGCTCCAGCCGCTCTGCGAGCTCCCCCTGCCGAGATCACCCGACACGCGAGTCACACAAAGCCCGCGAGCTCCTTCTCTCGCTGTGCGCTCACCAGACCGCGCGGCTTCCACTTCTAGTCGCCCGGTCAGACACAGCTCGCCCGGCTAGCCCTCTAACCGCCCGGACAGAAACAAACACACCCGCGCTGCTGCGCTCCTCTCTCTCACTTAAAACAGAAATATGGGAGCTTCTCTCACTAATTTTCATCCTCTGAAATGAACTATACAAGGCCTATTTATAGGCAAAACCAAAACCCCAAAGACTCTCTCCTAATAAATACAACTCTCCACCTACCCATTTATTACATTCTCTCTCTCCCATTCATAAATGCATTAAAAACTTAATGATAATAAAAACTTAATCAAAAAGGAACTTTGACAATTTGACCAGGTCAAATTGTCAACCCAACACACTCCCCCTCAAACTTGGCAGCACATGCCGAGTTTGCCTTTGAGCCTCAGGAACGTGTCCACCTTCAATGCCTTGGTGAAGATGTCCGCGACTTGCTCTCCGGTCGGGCAATACACCACCTCCACGGTCTTCTGCTCCACTTGTTCACGGAGGAAATGATACCTCGTCTCGATGTGCTTACTCCTCCCGTGCAGCACCGGGTTCCTCGCTAGCTGGATGGCCGACATGTTGTCAACATACATTGTCGTAGGCCCATCCTGCGGATGATGTAGTTCCTCCATGATGTTCCTCAGCCAGATCGCCTGGCAGGTACAGGCCGCTGCTGCTATGTACTCCGCTTCGCATGAAGACAAGGCAATCGTCGCCTGTTTCTTCGAACTCCATGAGAACACTCCCGTTCCCACATGAAAAGCATACCCGGAAGTACTCTTCCGGTCATTCACATCACCTCCATAATCACTGTCTGAATAACCGACTAGCTTCAGCTCTTCACCAGTAGAGTACTTCAGGCCGTGGTCTCGAGTCCCATTCACATACCTCAGGATCCTCTTCGCTGCTGTGAAGTGGTCCTGCTTGGGCTCCTCCATGTGCCTGCTTACTACCCCGACCGCATACATGATGTCCGGCCTAGTGAAAGTCAAGTACCTTAGACTTCCGACCAGGCTCTTGAACATAGTTGGGTCCACCGCTCCTTCCTTCGAGTCCTTGCTCAACTTCAGTCCTGGGTCGCCGGGAGTAGAAATGGCTTGCTGTTCTCCATCCTGAACTTCTTCAGGATCTCCTCTGCGTACTTCTTTTGTGAAATGAAGATCCCATCTTCGCTCTGCTTTACCTCCACTCCCAGAAAATAGTTGAGCTCTCCCAGGTCCGTCATCTCGAACTCCTTCTTCATGGTTCTCTTGAATTCTTCAAACATTACGGGGCTGTTGCCGGTGAAGATCATGTCGTCTACATATAGACATATGATCATCATGTCTCCACCCTTCTCCACCTTGGTGTACAAAGCGTACTCATAGGGGCACTTCTTGTAACCGTGCTTCTGGAGGTAGGCATCAATCCTCCCATTCCAGGCGCGAGCCCCCTGCTTCAAACCATATAGGGCCTTGTCCAGCTTGCACACTTTCTTCTCTTGTCCCTTCACGACGTATCCTGGAGGTTGTTCGATGTACACATCCTCTTCTAGGTAACCGTTCAGGTAGGCAGAGACCACGTCCATCTGCATGATCTTCCACCCATGATGCGCTGCCAGTGCGATGATCATCCTGATAGTGTCGATCCTCGCCACTGGGGCAAAAACTTCATCATAGTCCACCCCTTGGACTTGCCGGTACCCCTTCACGACTAGCCGCGCCTTATGCTTCTCCACGCCCCCATCTTTGTTCTTCTTCACCTTATAGACCCATTTCACCCCGAGGGGTTTTTGGTCTACAGGTGGATCCACCAGCTTCCAGGTGTTGTTCTTCTTTATGGAGGCTATCTCCACATCCATAGCACTCCTCCAAGTCTTCTCTTTGGCTGCTTCCTCATAGGAGTATGGCTCAACATCTGCTAAGAGACAATATAAAGAATAATTGTTAGCAGTTGGTGTTGTCTCCTCGTAGATCTCCTCCAACCTCCTCATCCGAGGTTGAGGACGATCCTCCTTGCTCCCGCTGGTACTTGCTCCACTGGAACCACCTCTACTAGTGCTTGCTCCACTAGAGTAGGGAGTAAGAGCTCCCCCTGGCTCCCTGCTGGGTGGTGATGGTGGCTCAGCTCCTCCCATCTCAGCCTCTGCTTCCTGACCATCCTCTTCTTCATCATCTTCGAAGAACATTCCTTTGATCCCTCTCGTTGCTTCATCCCAGCTCCAGCTACTCCCTTCTTCAAACACCACATCCCTTGAGATAATGGCCTTCTCCGTCTCCGGGTTGTACAACTTGTAAGCCTTGCTCGCAGGAGCGTAGCCTACAAAGATACACTTCTCGCTTCTATCGTCCAGCTTCCTCCTCCTCTGGTCCGGGATGTGAGCGTAAGCTACACACCCGAAGACTCTCAGGTGCTTCACACTGGGCTTCCTCCCGCACCAAGCTTCAAACGGTGTCTTGAACTTCACACTCTTGGTTGGGCAACGGTTTAGCAAGTACACCGCTACCTGTACTGCTTCCGCCCAGTACTTCTTTGGCAACCCTTTGCCCTTCACCATGCTCCTCGCCATGTTCATAATGGTTAGGTTCTTCCTTTCCGCCACTCCGTTTTGTTGAGGTGAGTACGCCGCCGTCAGCTGGTGTGAGATCCCCCATTCTCTGCAGTAGTCATCAAACAGCTTAAAGGTGTACTCCCCTCCTCTATCTGTCCGGAGCACCTTCAGTGATTGCCCAACTTCCTTCTCAGCCATCACCTTGAACTCTTGGAACTTGTCCAGAGCTTCTGCCTTCTCCTTCAGAAAGTATACCCAACACTTCCTACTGAAGTCGTCGGTGAACGTGATGTAGTATCTGCTTCCACCTATTGAAGTAGTCTCAAACGGACCAGCGATGTCCGAGTGAACTAACTCCAACGGCCTTGTTGCTCTCCGGGACTTGCCACCCTCGAAAGTTTCTCTCCTATGCTTCCCCTTCGTGCATGCCTCACAGACCCTTTGAGGAGGTGTGATCATAGGCAGCCCTTCCACCATCTTAGATCCAGACAACAGCTTCAGGCCTGTGAACCCCAGATGCCCCATCCGGTGGTGCCACAGCCAAGCTTCCTCCTCTTCTCCTGTCTTCGCAAGACATGCCGTCTCCTTGGCATCCAAACTTAGAGGGAAGAGGCGGTTCGTCGCCATCTTCACTCTTACCACCTCTCTTCCTTGGCTATCCTTCATTGCTAAGGTGCTATCCCTCAACAGGACGCGATAGCCCTTCTCCACCAGCTGTCCAAGACTTAGGATGTTACTCCTCAAGCCCGGTACATAGAAGACGTCGTTGATGAGCACCTCCTTCCCATTCATCGTCACCGCGATCACTCCTCTTCCTTCCACAGAGATCTTCGAGGCGTCGCCAAAACTGACATCTCCTCCATTCGGCTCAAGGCTGGTGAATAGCTCCTTATCACCACACATGTGGTTACTTGCTCCAGTGTCTAGGTACCACACTCCATTCCTCCCTCCTGCAGCGCCTTGGATAGTAAGGAACATCATCGGGTCTCCACCCGTGTTGCTAGCCTCCGCATAGTGGTTGGCCTCACCACCTTTCCTGGGAGCCCAGCAGTCGTAACTCATATGTCCAAACTTGTTACAGTTGTAACATTGAGTTTGGGACATATCTCTTCCTCCTCTTTGACTTCTTCCCTGGTCTCTTCCCTGTCCTCTGCCTTGACCTCTACCTTGGCCTCTTCCTCTACCTCCTGCATCTTGCCTCCAACCATGATGTTGCTCTACCGCTCCCTGGTTGAATTGATTTCTTCCAAAGTCTCTTCCACCTCTTCCTCCTCTACCTCTGCCTTGGTAGCCTCGACCACGCTGGCCTCCTCCTCTTCCTGAACTCTCTCCAAAATTGAGTTGAGTCTGAAGTGCTTTCCCCAAGCCACTCGACTCCTCCTCATCTTGCACCATCCGATACTCATGTGCTTGTAGCGAACCTATCAGTTCATCCGCCGTCATTACTGTGAGGTCCTTCGATTCTTCGATGGCCACCACCACGTGTCGGAACTTCTTAGACATAGAACGCAGGAGCTTCTCCATGAAGCTGACCTCGTCTATCGTCTCCCCGTTTCTCTTCATCTCATTTGTGATCGTCCGCAGACGGGTCACATCGTCGCCAACCTTCTCTGAACCCTGCATCTTCATCACTTCATATTGAGCTCGAAGGGACTGCAGCTTCACCTTCTTTGCCTTATCGACTCCCTGCATGGAGCGTTGTAAAATCTCCCATGCCTCCTTCGAAGTCTCGGCGTCCGAGATCTTCTCAAACGTAGCTTCATCCACCCCTTGGTACAAGATGAACAATGCCTTCTTGTCCTTCTTCTTAGCTTCTCTCAGTGCTGTCCTTTGTGCGTTCGTCAACGCAGCTTCTGCTTCAGCAGTCAGCACCTCCACACCATCCTCTACTACCTCCCACAACTCCTTGGAGGCTAGTAGTACCTTCATCTGGATGCTCCAGTTCCCATAGTTGGTCTTCGTCAACTTGGGAACTTGCCCCGGCACGGCACCTCCAAACTCCATCTCTCCCCTACTTCAAATCTTCCGAGGGTCCCAACCTCGCTTTGATACCACTTGTTGGAAACGTGTATGAGTTCCCACTCGATCCCAAACCACAAATGACTTCACTTGGCACCACAAGTCAACACCAAAAACGAGACCGCCAAGTCAAACCGCGCGAGTACCAACTTGGCGAGTCCGCCAGGTCGCGCGGCTACACCCCGGCAAGACCGCTAGAGACCGCGCGGGCTCCTTCCCTCTATAGGCGAGTACCGCCTCTCGCGAGCCAGCTCCCGCCACCACTCGCGAGCACAACCCAGCGAGATCTCCTTCACCACCTCGCGCCTAAATCACCAGGCGAGCCTGCACCCCACTCGCGGCTTGACCGCCCAAGTTGCGACCTGCACCCGCGCGAGCTCCACCTGCGAGAGCTCCAGCCGCTCTGCGAGCTCCCCCTGCCGAGATCACCCGACACGCGAGTCACACAAAGCCCGCGAGCTCCTTCTCTCGCTGTGCGCTCACCAGACCGCGCGGCTTCCACTTCTAGTCGCCCGGTCAGACACAGCTCGCCCGACTAGCCCTCTAACCGCCCGGACAGAAACAAACACACCCGCGCTGCTGCGCTCCTCTCTCTCACTTAAAACAGAAATATGGGAGCTTCTCTCACTAATTTTCATCCCTCTGAAATGAACTATACAAGGCCTATTTATAGGTAAAACCAAAACCCCAAAGACTCTCTCCTAATAAATACAACTCTCCACCTACCCATTTATTACATTCTCTCTCTCCCATTCATAAATGCATTAAAAACTTAATGATAATAAAAACTTAATCAAAAAGGAACTTTGACAATTTGACCAGGTCAAATTGTCAACCCAACAAAAATAGCTCTCTCTGTGAAAAACAGATACTTCCCCGAGGGCTGCGCATCTGTATTGGGTACGTTTTTGGTACCAATACGCACCCAATTTTTGGCAGACATGCCTGCTACTCTAGTCTGTGGATATGCTCGAACTTGATGGATCATTTTTCTAAAGTAAACAAAAGATTTCTCATGTTTGTTAGAAAAGAAAAAATGTGAATCATAAATGCAACTAACGATATTGATTTATTATAGTAATACAATATGCTCCTGATTTAATTTTCTTTTTATCATTAGAACTATGGAGAATTTGATTTAAATTTAATTATTTTGTTAATTTGTTATGTATTTAAGGATTAGATGTTTTAAATTGATAGTTTTTCTAATACGCGAGCGGAAGACCGCATCATCAGCAAGACAGCAAGCGATACACAAAGAGTTTACACGAGCCACGCACATGGACCAGGCGCGGCTTGAAGATGCGCCAGATTGGATCAAGGATTTATTTTCGCTAATTGCATTTATTTTTTATTGCATATTTCCTTTATCTCGTATTTCCTTTTATCGTATATTTCCTTTTTATTATGTAAATGCCTTCCTATATATATGGGGGCAGAGAACGATTATAGTGGGCAATTTATATCTTGAGAATTGAGCTATTGGAGGAGTGGTGCGAACCAGCGTAACCCTACCTCGCTTGTTTCTTTGTAACAACTTGGTTTGATCTGTCGGACTCACGCACTGCACAAATTTCCGCCGTGCGTACGACGTTCCTTCGTGGCGCCATCTCCTAGCGCCGCCCGACTTCCCACTCGCGTCCCGCGTCGACTGCTACGCAGTCGTCCTTCCGCCTCGAACCAGACGTGTCGATCCCCTCGCGTTCCGCAACGCCTCGTCTGTATCGGTCGACTTCTACGATCGATTGTTCTGCAATGAATCGTTTGAACCGTCTCCTCTGCATTGTTCCTTCTGCGGACACTATTCCACGACATTTCTTCTTTTCGTTTCTTCTCCCTTGCCTTCTACCGCACCCTAGGCCGACAGTTCCTCCTATTCCGTCTCTCCCTCATCTCCATGCATGTCTGTGACGCGCGAAATGGCTGCTCATGATAGGAACAACCTCCGCCCTCTCGGTGGGAGGCCTTTCCGATCACATGAATCAAGTCGGCTGAACTCTCTCCGACCTCCAAGTCGCAGTTCGGGAGATTCACTCACTGCTTTCCTCTCGACCAGCCACACCCCCACCCCCACCGACCCCTACAACCCCCTCTATCCATTCTTACGGCAACGCCGTCGATCCGTTCGGGGTTCCTACACCCTTCGGCGACCTGTCGGCTTCCCACCTCCGCCGACTCGACATTCCAGTGTTCGATGGAATTATCCCATGGGTCGGTTGTGCACCTGACAGCAATGTACATGCAGGGGTCAACCTTCTGCTATTTGGGTCTGTTGGCTTTGCCAATCCACACCTACTCTCTCCTAGGCGGCCCTCAATGATGTGTTGCTTCATTGTTACGACATGCGCCATTCCGGAAACCCCTTCGAGCCCCTAAGCAACGTTCGTCAGACAGACTCCGTTGATGCCTACATCGATGCCTTCATTGAGGTCGCCACACATGTTCCAGACTTGTCGGCCGATCACTACCTGGGCACCTTCCTGGCCGGCCTACGAGCACACATCCGAGTCCGTCTACAGGTGCATGATCCGACTACACTTACTCGCGCTGTGGAACAGGTTCTCCATGTCGAAGAGGATTTTGCCACCTTGCCCTCCAGCCTGGCACTTCACTCCGTCGACGCATCCTCTTCTACCCGCACTGGCTCATTCAGGCCACTGACACCTCCGCCTCGCCTTCTGGCCAAGCCCTCTCCTGCCCCGGGCTGGCCTCCTCGCGACCCCTGCAACACCCACAGGGCCAGATACCGGTCCATAGGATCTCTCAGGTCAAGTATTTGGACCTCCGCGACAAGGGTCTTTGGTTTCGCTGCAAAGGTCCTTACTCCCCTACTCATATATGCCCGAACAAAGACTTCAAAATGCTCCTTGGGGGCGAAGATGACGACATCGACATGGCCGATTTTGAGGCCTTGGAGCTGGATGAGGATGACCTCGAACCGACCCAACCAGCTCTTCTCCACCGCCTCGAGGTCTCCTGTTACTCAGTTCGAGGCATGACTGGTCCGTGTACCATGAAACTAAAGGACTGCCTTCACGACCGTTCAGTTGTTCTTATGATTAACAGCAGGGCAAGACATAATTTCATCTCCCAAGCCCTTGTGATGGAACTGCAGCTTCCGGTGACGCCCGCTCTGGGCTTTCATGTGTGCCTCAACGACGGCCGTCGGGCTACAATGGCGGGCCGAGCGGCCTTGGGCTGTTCCTCGCAATCAGTTCCTATTCGGGCATCGCGAATTTCTGTCTTCAGACTTGGCGGCCTCGATGCTATTCTTGGCGTGACCTGGCTGTGCACGTTAGGCGTCATTCAACACAAATGGGAACACCTCAGCATGGTTTTTGAAGCGTCAGGCGCCACTCACCGACTGCAGGGAGCGTCGTCCTTGGCCCATTCTCCCGCCGCCCTGCGCTCCATCCCGCGGAGAATCGACCCGGATTTCGGTGTCCTATGGCACATGGAGGAGACAGCTCCCCAAGCACCGCACACCCCGCACGCCGACATCCATCGACTCTTGGACATGCATGGATCCCTTTTTTCTACACCGCACGAGCTTCCCCCAAAATGAGTCACCGATCAAGCCAATGTCCTGCAGTCGAGGGTATCCACCGTCCTTTTCGACCCGTATCGTTATGACCACGATTAGATGACCGCTATGCAGGCCATGGTCGTCGAGATACTTACGGCAGGCATCGTCCGACTGAGATGCTTACAGCGGGCATCATCCAGCCGAGGGCAAGTCCCTTCTCCATCTCGGTTTTCCTAGTACGAAAGAAAGGTGGCAGCTGAAGATTTTGTGTGGATTATCGGGAGCTAAACAAACTCACCCTTCCCGATAGGTACCCGATTCCCCTCATTTAGAAGCTGTTGGATGAACTACAAAGAGCGACCTACTTCTCCAAGTTGGATCTTCGTTCGAGCTATCACCAGATTCGGGTCAGAGCTGAGGATGTGCCCAAGACGGCGTTCCGCACCCATGATGACCATTATGAGTTTATAGTCATGCCTTTTGGCCCAACTAATGCCCCGACCACAGTTCAATCCACGATGAATGACGCCTTCCCGCCATATCTACATAAGTTCGTCTTGGTTTTTTTAATGATATATTGGTCTATATCTCTTCTTGGCAGCTCCACCTGGATCATCTGGACACCGTGCTTCAACTTCTTGCGGAGCACCAGTTCGTGGCCCACCACAAGAAGTTCCTATCTGGGCAAACACAGATCGAATATTTGGGGCACATCATCTAATTTGTCGGTCTGGCTATGTATCCGGCCAAGGTGGACGCGGTCCTACAGTGGGCGACTCCGACGAACATTAGAGCGGTGCTCAAATTCTTGGGCCTTACC
This sequence comes from Platanthera guangdongensis, assembly GCA_039583875.1. Classification (NCBI taxonomy): domain Eukaryota; kingdom Viridiplantae; phylum Streptophyta; class Magnoliopsida; order Asparagales; family Orchidaceae; genus Platanthera; species Platanthera guangdongensis. The sequence continues at coordinate 161,341,527 of CM077160.1, read as the reverse complement.
AGATACTACTGCCGGTTTATCCGCAACTACGGGGCATTGACACGCTCGCTGACCGACCTCCTCAAGAAGGGAGCACCATTCTCGTGAGCCAGGCGACCCATGAGCCCTTTCGTAGCCTACAACACGTGCTCGCATCAGCCCTAGTCCCGGGTATGCCAGACATTTCTGAGCCATTCGTTGTGGAATGCGACGCTTCCGGATAGGGGGTGGGGGCGGTCCTCTTGCAGGGGGGGGGGGGTCCTCTTGCAGGGGGGGTCGGCCCATTGCCTATTTTAGCAAAGCCTTCCCCTCTCGGCAGGATGCAATGTTCGCGTACGACAACGAGCTCTGGGTACTTGTTTTCTCCTTTCAGCCCCGACGCCCCTATCTTCTTTGGCGGCCCTTTGTGGTGCGCACGGATCACGACAAATTGCTCCACTTGTGGAGTCAGAAGGTAACGACGCCCGCACGACAACTTTGGATTGCCAAACTCCTTGGATATCTGTTCACCATCGAGTACAAGACAGGGAGGACGAACACCGCCACTGACACTTTGTCCCGACGACAACATGTGGGAACCATGACATCGATCTCCCAGGCTCGTTGGTGGGATGTTGATGTCCTGTAGGCAAAGGTGCGTGGGGACCCCCACAACGCCTCCATTATACGGGATTTGCAGAGAGATCCGAGTTCGCACCCCCTTTTCGGATGATTGGGGATCAACTTTTCTACCGGTTGATACGGGATTTGCAGAGAGATTCGAGTTCGCACCCCCTTCCGGATGATTGGGGATGAACTTTTCTACCGGCATGATCTCGTGGTCGCAGATTCGTCCCTATGGATCCCTGGTCTACGTCACGAGTTTCATGCTACTTCGACATTAGGATATTCCGGTGCCTACCCGACGTACCATCGGCTGGCGTCCACCTTGTACCAGCGGGTTATGCTACGGTTTGTGCATCAGTTTGTGGCCAACTGTCTGATGTGTCAAAAGGTCAACTTCCAGCCTCTCTCGCCATCCAGACTCCTCCAGCCCCTACCCGTCTCTGATATGGTCTGGGAAGATATATGCATGGATTCCCTCACTCGCTTACCATGCTTTCAGGGTTGTCTGTCTTCTTGTAATGGTAGACCGCTTGTCCAAGTACGAGCATTTCATACTGATTTGTCATCCCTAGTCCGCCAACTCAGTTGCTCGAATCTTCATTGGGGAGGTGGTCCGCCTCCACGGTTTTCCCCGTTCCATCGTGAGCGGTCGCGATCCAGTTTTTATGAGCTTCTTTTGGCAGGAGTTGTTCCGTCTACAGGGGACCAAGCTGTGGTTCAGCACCACATACCACCCATAGACAAACGGATATACAGAGGTCCTTAATCGTTGCGTTGGAACGTATCTGCGCTGTTTTACGACCGAGCAGCCTTGACAGTGGACCTAATGGATCACATGGGTAGAGCTATGGTACAACACGTCCTATCAGTACACCACGGGTGTCACCCCGTTCCAGGCGGTCTACGGCCGCCCATGCCCACCCATACGTGCAATTTACCTGGCAAATGCCAAGTACAGGCCCTGGCCGCCGACTTCTAGGACCGGGACGAGGGCCTCCGCCAACTGAAGCACCATCTGGTACGAGCTCAACAGCGCATGATCCAGCAGGCCTACCGTCATCGTCATGAGGTGATACTCTCGTCAGGCGAGAATGTATTTGTCAAGCTGCGACCTCACAGACAGAGCTCCTTTTCCGGCCGACTACACCTCAAGCTCTCGATCCGCTATTTTGGCCCCTTCCTGATCTTGGAGAAAATTGGAGAGGTAGCCTGCCATCTGCAGCTGGCCAATGACTGCCGAATTCACCCTGTTTTTCATGTCTCCCAGCCGAAGAGGGCCCTAGGGGATCATCCCCCCAGGCTACACTACATGGCGGTTTAGCTGTTGATTTAGTCCCCCGGTACGAGCTTGCAATAGTCTTGGGAATGCGGACCAAAGACATTCAAGGACGAGCAGTGCGACAGGTCCTAATCCAGTGGAAGGACCAACCGGCCGAGGAGGCCATGTGGAACCTGGAGGACGAGATCAAAGCTAGTTTTCGGAGTTTGACCTTGAGGACAAGGTCGTTGTGGAACCCCAAGGTTTTGATTCACGAGCGGAAGTCCTCATCCTCGGCAAGCGATACACAAGAGTTTTGATGAGGCGCGCACGGGGATCGGGCACGGCTTGAGGATGCGCTAGATTGAATTTAGGATTTATTTTCGCTAATTGCATTTTCTTTTTATCGCATATTTCCTTTATCTCGGATTTTCCTTTTATCGTATATTTCCTTTTTTATTATGTAAATACCGTCCTATATATATGGGGGCAGAGAACGATTGTAGTGGGCAATTTCTATTTTGAGAATTGAGTTATTGGAGGAGGGGGTATGAACCAGCATAACCCCACCTTGCTTGTTTCTTTGTAACATTTTCTACTTGTTCAATATGAATTTTTCTATATTTTATTTTCTCCCTCTTTTTTAAAAAAAGGTGGCATATATATATATATATATATATATATATATATATATATATCAATTTTAATTACACCGTATCCCGAGCGTACCCATGCCCTTATTATTTGATTTCCTTGTGGCACCGTACCAATCAAGTATCATACCCGGTACTCGTGCTTGTATCGGTGCTGCACAGCTGTCTCTATGGTGGTGGTGAGAATGAGAGGTTACTCAAACAGTTTGTTTTCTACGGTGGCATTTTTGTCTCACCGAAAATGGAGCAAAAACTCTCAATCAAACAGCGTCAAAGTCTTGGGAGTTCTTGTTATTCCATTTGACATGCAAAAAAGTGGTTGATATCTTCACACTGATCATTATACATGCTTTGTAGATATAATGCTCATTGCCTGTGGAACCATTCAAGTCAACATGTGCTGCTGCGCAGATTGTCTCTTATTCGTACTAGTACAGCAGTTTGATTCTAGAATGTAAACTTTTTTGAAAAATTAAGTACCCAATGAAGCCTAAATAGTAGTAAATTAGGATCTATATTGAGGAATAAAAAATTTGGATTGAAGTATATCTTTTAGAATGATTATGTTTGTATATGTTTACATGTTTGGCTAAGCAAAAGTGTTTCAGAGTGCAAAATTAGGAATGGAGATAAAACTGGATCATCCGATGTGGCATGATCTGCCATGAGGCCCATGAATATCCTTAAGAAATGCTTCCTAGACTTGATTTTTTTTTATGAAAGATGATATTTATATATTATATATATATATATATATATATATATATATATATATATGATAAAGTTGAAAATTTTATAAAGACAGTTGTTGCATAGCAGCTACAATTTAGATGGTAAAAAACCTAGTATTGCAATCATAATATTTTAAACTCTTTAATAAGGGGTTTCATTCGAGTCTTTTCTTCAGCAATATGCTGTTGTCCCTCTGTATCCCTAATTCTCAGCTTCACAACATTCTTGGGCACTAAACTGCTTGGATCCCATAAGGCTTTGTCCGTTCACCCCCTTCACTTTATATAAATATTCATAATACATTTGCACGTGATGTCTTGATGAATAAATGTTTCTTGGCACATCTCTTATGCATGAAAGGGATGTGAGAATGTCCATGGGTTAATAACAATGGGAATTCATTGTGTGGGTCTTATTCGATCCCTGTGGCATGTATTTACTTTGATGTGGTTGAAGAACTTTCGGGACTACGAGTTTTGCGGTGAACTATTGTTTCGTACTTAGTAATGAACTAACTTTTCACATCTAGATTAGCTGAAGTTTTTTTTGCGTTTTTTGCTCGCAAAATCACATCTACTGTATGTTTGTTGGGTGCTACTTGGGGGATTATTGATCAATGAGATTAAACTTATAGAGTTTGTAGCAGTTAGCTTTGATTCATGTCTTCAGGAATGTATATCTAATTAGAATTATGTTTCTAGTTATAGTGGATTTATGTTTAATGTTTAATAATCTGCTCTGATGATTATACTTTGTTTGATATTTATCATGTGAGTGTCTTTATTTTATTTTAAGTCGGGCAATTTTCTAACCTATACTTGTGTTTAAGCACAGAATACATTCATCCCATTTAGCATATGAGATAAATATATATATATATATATACTCAATTACTTTTGCAGATTTAAATATTTAAGCATATGATATAAATAGAATAAAGAATAAACTTTTTAGACAATAAACAATACATTTAATATCCACGAATTTGTATTATTGCATAAATTCATATGTAATTAAATGTTAGCCCCATGAGTTTATTGATAGGTATGAGCATAAAACTTCTGTGTGGTTTAGAAATGTATATTTTGGCCCCATCCAAGGAGCAGGCTCACTAAGTATAATATCGCTGCCTCGCTGATAGTAAAGGAGCGTTGAGTCAGAGTGGCACTCAATAAAACAACGAGAATTTATCTCGAAAGCAAAGAGAATGAGCAAAGGAGATGTGATATAGTTTAGCCTAGAAATATCAATTGGCAATCTCTGAGTTGTAACCTTCAGCATTTTGAAATGGCACCACGTCCAAAGAACCTCTTTCCCACGGAGGATCCATGTGTGAGGAATTTCTCACATATCCTTTCTTAGGAGGCTCTACCTAGTTATCCTTTCTAAGGGATCCATATTCTGAGGGGGCACCCTCTGGGGAGATTGTCTCAGCAACTCCCTACAGGGAGGGCAATTACCCCAAAGGCGTTACTACCGAAGTAGGCCACCTCTTGCAGGTCGCTTCTTTTCAAGAAGGATACACACGGGTGTCTCCAATGGCACATTTTATATGATGATCTTGTAGTGACAAGCAAGATAAATGGCTAATTTCTTTTATGTAGCCTTTCACCTTGTCTTTCTCACGGAATGTTTTGTTAAGCCCCCTTTAATAGTTCTCCAACTGCAATATCAACTCGGGATCCAGGGGCGGACCCACGTGAAGACACACCCGGGCACGTGCCCGGGTGAAAATTTTCGCGATTTACGGCTAATGTCCGCTCGTCCCGCTCGATTCCTCCATTTCCCCCCTTCTGCGACCAGCAAGACTGCAAGAGTTGTAAATCTTTTTTCCGTGGTTTTAGGTCGGAGCTTCTTTTCTATGGTTGAGAGAAGACGAAGCTTCATCTCTGCAAACGGCGTGCTTCTTTTCATTTCCATGGATTGGTTTCCTCCACTTATCCGCTTATTGATTTGGGAAAAGGTACAGTTTCTCTCTCTCTTTGCTATTTCCTATCAGTTTAGACCCACTCTCCTGCTTTTCTTTGTCTCCGTCGAGCATTCTTTTTTGGATCCACATGAATGTTTTTGGATCTTTGCTTATGTGCCATTTTTATTTGGGAGGAAGTTGTTAGAATTTAGAAATGAAGGATGTTGATGGTTTCTTTTCTGAATATTGTCTTTAGTGTGCTTAAAGAATGAGGGTTTTTTTAGTGATGTTCCTTTTTCTGGTTGAAATTCTACACGGTAGGGTTTCAGATTCATGGGAAGGGTCTGACAGCATCTGTTTAACTTTCTCATGCTTCGAATAGAAGCAAATAGTGCTAACTTATCAGAACTTGTATTTGTTAAATTTTGCACAAGTTTCATTAAAATTTTTTGGAATGTTTGAAAGTAACATATGCTCTGGTCAATTTTATATAACTGTAACTTTTTTAAATGTAATAATAGCTAATAAAAAGGATAGTGGTAGACTGATAAGATGCATTTGAAGCTGGCTGATCAGACTATGCAATGGGGAATTTATCCCGCTTCAATCACAGATATGATCTCAGCTGCCAATTACCTTCTTTTTTTAAGTAAATTTCACCTTAATAAGAATTACATTAAACTCCAGAAAAGAGATTCTAATGGATATTCGGATGACCAAAACTTTATATGTTATTGTAGCAATTAATTATAGGTTTCTACTAAGAAATAATGCCAGGGAGGAGGCCAGAGGAACATGGAGATTGTTTTATAAGATGCATACGATGACTGTCATTTGATCAACATTTTGAGTAGCTACTTTGAACGTATCTCTGCATCTTGCTTGGTTTGTTGGCTTTCCACTTTGAACTAGAATATGAAAGATATTATAAAAAATCAAAATCTTTAATTTGGTGCCCGGGTCGAATGAAAATCCTGGGTCCGCCACTGTCGGGATCTACTACTTTAGTTACGTTACGAAGCAGACAGAGCATCTCTATGCGGCCCAAAGGTGACAAAGGGTCCAAAGGCCGCCCGTTGGCTCCGAAGGAGATAGGCGAAGTACCGTGGTCACGATAATGACAAAGAGGACGATAGTCGGCGAGCTTATAGAAAGGAGGCAAGCTGTCCAAAATGGCTTCAAAGGAGGCGAGCCGATAGGCGAACTAGCATGGTCACGATAGTGACAAAGAGGACGAAATGTCGGTGAGCTGATAGGTGAAAAGTACCATGTAGGTGAGTCATGATAGTGACTCTTTGTGCCAGAGAATTTGTGATCCTGCCAATACTAATGTCGGGCCTCAAACAGGGGTCCGTTTTCGGTCCGTTATGCGTTCCTATTTTTAGGTACGCGTATAAGAAGGCGTTTCATTCTTGCGGTGGGGCCCGCGTTTTCACAAAGAGAAGAAGCCAGGGTTTCTTCTCCGCCGCCGAGAAGCCGAAGCCTTCGAAACTGCTTGTGATCCTCGACAAAGGTTAGTCTCAGGCATCGTACTCCGATTTCGTGACTATTTACCGAGTAGTTGTCATTTTCTGTTTTTTTTACCGAACAAAAAGGCTCTGAAACTAAACATTTAGCATTCCGGCTAGTTTTGTATTACAATACGGCAATATTGTTGTAATGTTATGATACAACACCTGTTATATATATACATTTAGCATTACATACAATCGTATTGCAGTTGTATCGTCCTGAATATAATGCGCAAACTACCAGCTAGATGCAGATCTCCCTGTGCATGATAAAATGTGTAGTCTTTTGTTATTTAAGTGCATGCTGTGATAAGAAATTAGTACTTATATATTTTTGTCGTACATATGTACTCCTATGTTTTGTTATAAAAAACCATTTTTTATAATATGATTGTATTGCATGTAGATACGGTCGTATTCCTGTTGTATTGCAGTAAATACAACCGTATTGCCGTTCTATTTCCAGAAATTACTGCACTATCTGAAAATACATCTTTATTAGATCGTATTATAGTAGTCATATGTTGTGTGGTTTTTTTTTTGTAGTAGTCATATGTTAAAGACACAACTCTTGTATTATCTATGTATAATACAAAATACAACCGTATTGTAGTAGTTATATGTTGTGTGATTTTTTTTTGTTTTTAAAACATTTCGGTGTTACAATACAGTTGTATATTATGTAGATATGACCGTATTCCAATTGTACTATATTTGTAATACAGTACAGTTACACGCCTCTATTTATCCAAATATCTTTTGAATGATATAGCAGATGACTGTATCAACAAGTTTACACTGTCGTTGTGTTGTCTCTTCTTTCAAAGAAAAAGTAGTACCACTACTAAGATCATTAAATGAAAACACGAGGAAGGATTTGGAAGAAGCTGTGATTCTGTCGTTGTTCTCTATTTCAAGTTTAAACCAAAATATTCCCATAGTTGTAACTTTGCTTCGATCATACTCCAAGAGGAATAGGGCATTCCTTTTAGGAAGAGTTTATAAAAAAATTACTGTCAATGAGGTCGCATTAATGTTGGGTCTACCCAACAAAGGGCTGAAATTCACTTTTAATAGAACCCCTCTGGCTATGTACGAGCAAAAGGATTTGGCGGCGGAAATGTTGCGGCTTTCAGAGGCAGAGTGGACTGAAGAGTTAGAGGATCAAAGAGTTGAGGTGTAACACCTCCCCTGTAGTGGACGTATAATATGGGTCCGGCCGGGGCCCCACAACATACGAACGCCACAGCTTTAGTATTAAAAGTTGATATAGCTACCCAAACTCAAAACACTTGCACAACACAGCGGAAAACCAAGCACAACTAGAAGTTATCCACTAACCAAAAGAGTAAACAAATGGCCTTAAGGCCTTACATCAAATGTCCAAACGTAAACAGTACATCAAACATGAATGTGCTCAGCACTCCTAATCTACCTCGGCATGCAAGCCGGACAAAATAGTCTCAAACATACATCAATCAAAAGTAGTGCTACCAAAAGAGAAAACACTTCATGGGCTTAGGCCTTTTTGGCCGGCGTGCTAGCTCCTGCGTGCGATCCTTGCCCTGTAAAAATTATTAGTAACGTGGGTCAGCAAAGGCTGACCTCAAACTGTGTAACAACACATCTCCTCCCGGCCGCCCCTAACGGACCCCGGGGAACCCTCCAACCTGCAAGTCAGCACTTCATATGCAAATAAACATTTATAAATAGAAAAGCATTAAAACAGGCTTGGATGTCTCAATCATCAAACATGTTCTCTATTGGTTGAGCATATAAAGAAAAGGGCCTACTATGCAACATGAATGCAACACCCGGGCTTCACCCAAGGTACCCTACAGCGTATGCATCTAGCACAACATCACATCATTTGGGTACTCACATTTCCCCAATTGGCATAAAGCCGCAAACATTGAGGGAGACACAACTCCCTCACACGGCGCACAGGCCGCCACATGGAATTCTTGCCAAGGCCCCACCCGCTCGTGGGCTTAGCCCCGGGCTTGCCTGCAAGCTCTGACGTCTCATGTCAGATTTCCAACAACCACAGACTGACCGATTCTAAGAAGCCTTGCTGGACCCCACCCGCTCATGGCCTCTTTGCCCGGGCTTGCCCCAAGCTTGGCATTCTCGTCAGTCTCACAGAAGGGGACTAGTCTCGCCGGGACACTCTCCACACATGACGCACATGTCACGGGATAGCCAGCCGACCACGGAGACATAGCCACGCCTTGGCACAACACAACCAAGACTAAGCACATCGCAATCCCTCTTTGTACCGCAGCGTTCCCGCGCACCAAGGAAAACATCTCCAACTCGTGCGGAGCTAACCTTGTCCACCAAGGAAACCATCTCCATTCTCATACGGAGATAACCTTGTCCCTCAAGGAAACCATCTACCGCCACGAGGAGCTAACCTTGTCCGGGTTCGACTACAAGTACCCTTTTCTAGCAAACGGGACAATCACCACCACAACACAAACGACATCTTGCCGCAACGGAAATCTCTACGAATTCCTAAGTTCGTATGCAACATCACCGAGTCGGACTAACGGTCGCGACTACGGCTTCACCCACCATGCCTAATCCACTAGCGAAGCGGATCTCTAATGCAAAATATGCCGGGGACGGACTCAATCAACCCGGAGGTTCCTCTTGAACCTTGGCAAACCAAAGCCCCTCTCATTGGAGAGTTTGGTGCCCAAAAATCTAGAAGAAAACGATGCTAAAAACGTGCATCCTAAAGACTGAGAGGAGAGATGTCGTTACCTTCCGACTCCTCTTTCTTGCCATGGCAAAAAAATAGCCGGATGGAAATCTTCGCAGCGGTCTAAGCTTCACGGATCCGGACTCGGCTCGCGATTTGGAGCTCCGAAACCCTTCCTACAGCCCAAGAGTTCTTCTTCTTCCTCCTTGCTCTAGTTTCTCTCAAGAACTAAGAAAGAGAGGACTTGAAAAAGAATGAGGATCTGAAACCCTAAATTCGGACTTAACTTCCCAGGAGATGGCCTGAACCGTTAGATCCCAAAACCAGAAAAAGACTGGCCGCGATTCGCCTGGAAAATAAAAGACCTGGGCCGAACACGGCCTGGCACACGCCCGTGTCCAGGGCCGTGTGCCTCATTCGCCGTCTCAAATCGACGCGCCTGGAATCAGACACGGGCATTCGACACGCCCGTGTTCAATCCGACACGCCCGTGTCCCCAGCGACACGGCCGTGTGGCCTGCCGTGTGTCTCCAACGACACGGCCCCAACACCAACCCGAGAGGTGACACGGCCTGGGACACGCCCGTGTCCCAAGCCGTGTGCCAAGTTGATGACTTGTTTTAGTCATCCTTTTTGGGGTAATTTAGTATTCAAAAAGCCTAATTTTATTTGTATTTTATGATTGTTATTTCATGTTTTAATGTTTCTTTACAATATATTAATTCCTAGTGTTATTAGAGTTTTGATATAAAAATCTATATAGTCTTATTATGTGTGTTATGTTATTATATATTATGTTATGATATGTTTTAATTTTAATGTTGTAATGTTTTTATTATTATTGTGTTAGAAATCTTGTTTTAACTTTGTTTTTTTTTAACTTTGTTATGTTATGTTATGTGTTAACTTTATTTTAACTTTTAAAATCTATATAGTCTTATGTTATTATTGTGACTAATCCATGATTGTTTTGTCTATTTATAGGTTCAAAGTCCAAGCATGTGCAGCCCACTTCAAGCATGTGCAGCCCACTTCAAGCATGTGCAGCCCACTTCAAGCATGGTGCAGCCCGACCACATATGGTGCAGCCCAAGCAGCTCTCCTAGCCAACCCGAGCCCCCTATGCAGCCCAAGCAGCCCACCTAGCTCTAACCCGAGCCCCTCCCTCAAGAGCAGCCAACCCGAGCCCCCTATACAGCCCATTTAAGCCCACATGGCCGGCCACCCCCCTCTCTTTCCTTTATTCTCTTGCCACCTTTCAATCCATGCATGCATCATAATATTTTCTCTCCCTTTCATTTATTGCATACATGCATTCATTCACTTGTTCATGCATGGCCGGCCACCCATGATTATATCTCTCTCTCCTCCATTTAATACATGCATGAACTTTCATCCTACATGGCCGAACCCTCCCCTCTCTCTCCCCTTTATTTTCTCTTCCATTTATTCCTCATGCATCCCCCACTCATCCTCTCTTTCTTATTAATTCCTATCCATGCACCTTGCCACCAATACATTGAACCCACCTCCTCTTTCTTCCCCCTAATTAAATAATATTCATGCACCCTCTCTATCTTACATGGCCGGCCACCCCCCTTGCCCCCTCTTCTTCTTTCCATTCTAGAACCTTCCCCCTCATCTATAAAAAGAACCCATATCCCATGCTTTTGGAGAGTTGGATTTGGGGAGAGCAAGTGAAGTACTAGTTCAAGAGAGTGCTTTCTTACATGTTGTTAAGTTCTTATTAGTGTAACTTTGCTTTTGATAGTGTATTTTTTTCTTAGGTAGCATAATCTTGTCTCCTTATTATTTTGTACTTCTCCGTTTTTATTTTTCAATGGAAATGAATTTCTCTTATCTTTCCGTGCTTTCTTTCTTAACTATGCGTAGCTAATCTTCTTTAGCATTTGATCATGAGGATCCATGATTTGAAATGAGAATTATTTTTATTTCATAGTTTTATTTTTGCGTAATTCTACTCGGTCCTTCTTTGAATAATTATTGTGTCGACTCCGTATTTCCGGTATACGGTAGTAGGCTTAGGATCTCATATTCGAGTAGCCGAGAGGCTCGTGGATGTGAAAGATCACTCAAAGAAGGAAGGAGTTGAACGCAACCCTAGAGATAGGACGACGTAAATCCTCCGGATTGGAGTCAAATCCAATAGTGCGGATCACCTCGATAATGCAACTTTAGGCTTTTTCGATTTGTAAAGAGATTTCGATCGAATAGTCTATAAGTTAGGAGACCTAATGCTCTAGCGAGATTTTGTCTTATTTTCGGATCCGTCACGGCCGAGTTGGATTTGCAAATTTAAAACTATGCCCTTTTATTTTCTCGTTTCATTTCATGGTGAATCAATGATCGAATGCTAGCCTTTTTTTATATAAGTTTTCGTCTCGCAATTTATCATTCATTTTACTTCTTAAAAAATTCTCAAATTCCCAATAGTTTTCCGGTAGGATAATAGTTAGAGCGCGAGTAGAAGTACTTGACAACCCCGTGTTTAAATACGACCTTGGTACTACAATTCGACAGGTACGCTTGCCTGTTCGGGTTTTGGCCCACCAAGTTTTTGGCGCCGTTGCCCTGGAGCTTTCTTCGTCAATATTTTGAAAACGCTTGCGCTATTACTTCTCCAAAAATCAAAAAAATTATAATTTATATATTTAAATTTTTTATAATCAACCCACCTCATTTTAATTTCTACCCCACCTAAAATCTCTCGAAAAGGGTAAGGGGCTTTAAGCGCCACCATTTTACCTAGTACCGGGCGAACCCTTCACCGGGTAGTCCTCGGGAAGTTCGAGAGCCAAGCCGTCTAAAAAAATCTTTTTTTTCAAAAAACAAAACTAAAAAAAAAAATTTCCTTTCTTTTCCTTTTTTTTCTTTCTTTTCCAAGCTTTCATTCTCATCTTCCCTCGTTTTCTTTATTAGTGCATGACCCGAGCGAATCCGTCGCTACTTGTTGATTTGGACCCAGAAATCGAACGCTCCTTTCGGAGACAACTACGATTCGGGGCTTCCACTTCTCAAACAGCGGTTGAGGATTCCTTCGGGGATTGTAATTATTCTGAAATGGGAGATCCCAACCCAGGAATGGCTCAGCAAAGGACTATGTCCGATTATGCTCGACCCAACCTGGAGGGGACTGAAACAAGTATTGTTTGACCTGCAATTGCGAACAATAACTTCGAGCTTAAGCCTAGCATCATACAAATGGTGCATCAATATGTACAGTTCGACGGATTACAAGATGAAGATCCGAACTTGCATATTGCTAATTTTCTTGAAATCTGTGACACCTTTAAAATTAATGGTGTCTCAATGATGCTATAAGGCTAAGACTCTTCCCCTTCTCCTTAAGAACTAAGGCCAAACAGTGGTTGAGTTCTCTTCCTAGAGGCTCAATCACTACTTGGAACATTTTAACTGAAAAATTTCTTGCTAGATATTTCCCTCCTGCCAAAACTGCTAAGTTACGAAATGATATCACCTCTTATTCTCAAATTGCTTCTGAGACCCTCTATGACACTTGGGAGAGGTTCAAAGAACTTTTGAGAAGATGCCCTCATCATGCTCTGCCTGTATGGTTACAGGTTCAGACATTTTACAATGGGCTAAATCAAGAAACAAAGCAAATGATAGATGCCGCTTCCGCTGGTTCTTTAGACCGCAAAACTCCGGAAGCCTCTCTTGAGCTTATCGAGGACATGGCGATGAACACTTATCAGTGGAATTCGTCCAGGTCTCGCCCATCTAAACCTGCAGGTATCTATGAAGTGGATTCGGTTTCGCAACTGGCGCTACAAGTGGAAATGTTAAACAAGAAGATTTCGGAGATGACTGCTTCCTCCGCCGCTAAGGTATATGAAAATGTGAATGCTGCTGCTGCCGAGCAGGTGGATTATCTGGGGAACATACCCAGGCCTGCTCAAAATAATTCTGCAAACAATTTTTCTGCTTTTCCGAATTTTTCTTCTCCGCCTGGTTTTTCTTCTTCTTCTAATTCTTATCACCCCGGATGGCGTAACCATCCAAATTTCTCGTGGAGTAATAACGCTAACGTCATACGCCCACCGCACGATTTTACACCACCACCACCTCCGCAACAAAATTTTCAAAAACCTTCCCCTTTGGAAGAGATCCTCGCTAAATATATAAGCTCGAACGATGCCACTATTAGAAATTTAACAGGATCAATGAAAAACTTAGAAAATCAAGTCGGCCAACTCGCTAAGGCCTTTTCCGAGAGACCACCTGGAACTCTTCCCTCGAACACTGAGCCTAACCCAAGGGAACACGCAAATGCAATTTCCCTTCGGAGCGGTAAAGTTGTTAACGAGCCCACCACAAGGGAAGAGCCAAAGGTGATTGTCCCTCCTGTTGTGGAAGCAATTACCCCTACGGAAAATGATAAAACAAATTTTGAAAATGAAAAATCTACTTTAGATAAAGAAAAAGATGTTTCTATTTTTTCTAATGATGACGTTCAAAATGATGCTCCGCTTATCATAAAGGAATTTCCGCCACCCCCTTATCCGGCCCGACTTAGGAAAGAAAAACTAGATGATCAATACCAACGCTTCCTTGAAATGTTCAAACAAATTCATATTAATTTACCATTTCATGAAGCGATTAGTCAAATGCCTAAGTATGCAAAATATCTTAAGGATTTATTAACAAACAAAAAGAAATTAGAAAATTTATCGCATGTAACGTTAAATGAAGAATGCTCGGCGGTCGTTAAGAACTCTAATCTTCCTAAAAAGATAAACGATCCGGGTAGTTTTTCCATTCCGTGCGTTTTTGGTGATCTGTTTGTTAAACATGCATTAGCGGATCTAGGGGCGAGCATAAATTTGATGCCCTTTTCTTTATTCAAAAAGCTAGGATTAGACACTCTTAGCCCTACAAGAATGAGTATCCAATTAGCCGATAGATCTATCAAGTATCCACTAGGTATCGTTGAGGACGTGCTAGTAAAGGTCGACAAATTCATCTTCCCGGTGGATTTTGTCATTCTTGATATTGAAGAGGACGTCGAGGTTCCTCTTATCCTTGGACGACCATTTCTAGCCACCTCTCGAGCGGTTATAGACGTTAGTAACGGAAAGTTGTTTTTGCGTGTGGGAGATGATGAGGTCACATTTTCAATTAATCAATCAATGAAAAATTCCTTACAAAATGATGACTCATGCTTCTTTATTGATGTTTTAAATGAAGATTCTTCCCTTTCCCTTTCCAACATCTCTTCAAATGAATTTTCCTCTTCTTTTTCTGAAATTTCTTCACATGATTTTGAAAACACGGTTATGTCAGCACAAGCAAATTTTGAAAACAATTCTGTCTTTGGTAGAAACAAGTATGAAAGTCTTATTTTTGAAAAAGAAAAGAATTTGAAAAACTCTTATACCGAGCCGCCCCATCTTGATTTAAAACCACTCCCTGATCATCTAAAATATGCCTTTCTTGAAAAAAATTCTAAGTTGCCCGTTATAATCTCGGCCTATTTATCTCAATCCGAAAACGATCAGTTGATCGAAGTACTACAAAAGCATCGCCGAGCTATAGCGTGACAAATTTGTGATATTCCTGGCATAAGCCCCTCCTTCTGCACACACAAAATATTTTTTGACAATAATCCTAAGGGTGTAGTTCAACCACAGCGTCGTCTTAATCCAAATATGAAAGAGGTTGTGAAGGAAGAGGTGCTTAAGTTATTAGATGCGGGGATAATTTATCCGATTTCCGATAGTCAGTGGGTGAGTCCGGTACAGGTTGTTCCTAAGAAGGGAGGGATTACGGTAGTACCAAATGAAAATAACGACTTAATTCCAACTAGGACGATAACGGGATGGAGGATGTGCATCGATTACCGTAAGCTAAACGATGCCACTCGAAAAGATCACTTCCCCCTCCCCTTTATCGATCAAATTCTAGAACGGTTGTCCGGGCACAATTTTTATTGCTTCCTCGACGGTCTCTCGGGATACTTTCAAATCCCTATCGCACCCGAGGACCAAGAGAAGACGACATTCACCTGCCCCTTCGGAACTTTTGCTTATCGTAGAATGCCTTTCGGACTATGCAACACACCCGCCACCTTTCAGCGGTGTATGCTTGCCATTTTTGATAAATATGTAGAGAATATTATGGAAATCTTTATGGACGATTTTTCTGTTTTTGGCGACTCCTTTAATTTATGTTTAGAAAATTTGGAAAAAGTTTTACAACGCTGCGAAGAAACGAATCTAGTTTTAAATTTGGAGAAGTGTCCACTTTATGGTACGCGAAGGTTTAGTCCTTGGCCACAACATTTCCGCTAGGGGAATTGAAGTGGACAAGGAAAAAATTGAAGTAATTGAAAAGTTACCGCCGCCTACAAATATTAAAGCGATTAGAAGTTTTTTAGGGCATGCGGGTTTTTATCGACGATTCATTAAAAACTTTTCAAAAATTACTAAGCCTCTCACCCACCTTCTCGAAAAAGACACTCCTTTCGTTTTTGATGAATCATGTCTCGCGGCATTTGAATTAATTAAATCTAAACTTATAAATGCTCCTATTTTGATCGCCCCAGTTTGGGATATACCTTTCGAAATCATGTGTGATGCGAGTAATCATGTGGTAGGTGCGGTTTTAGGTCAACGAATCGCTAAGAACTTTCATCCGATTTTCTACGCTAGTAAAACTCTCACTTCTGCGCAAGAAAACTACACCACAACGGAGAAAGAGCTCTTAGCGGTTATTTTTGCTTTTGATAAATTCCGACCGTATGTTACTCTTTCTAAGGTTATTGTTTTCACGGATCATTCCGCTCTGAAGTATCTCCTTTCTAAACCGGATGCCAAGCCGCGTCTTATCCGTTGGATCCTCTTACTTCAAGAATTCGACTTGGAGATTCGGGATAAGAAAGGAGCGGAAAACTTAGCAGCTGATCATCTCTCTCGCCTTGAAAATCCCAAGCTAGATCTTTTAAATGAAACTTTTATTAATGATTCTTTTCCGGATGAACGTCTTTTTACTATTTCTTCATCTCCTACCCCCTGGTTTGCCGATCTGGCCAATTATCTTGTGGCCCGGGTCCTCCCAAAAGAATACTCCACTCACCAAAAGAAGAAATTCTTTTCGGAGTTGAAGTATTATTTTTGGGAAGACCCATTTCTATTTCGCATTTGTGCGGACCAGGTGGTTAGGAGATGTGTTTCACGGGAAGAGGGTCACCAAATTTTAAAACATGTTCATGAAGGTCCGACTGGCGGGCACTATCAAGCTAACCGCACTGCACACAAAGTGCTTAGTGCTGGCTTCTATTGGCCAAGCATATTTAAAGATGCACAAATCTTTGTGGGCGGGTGCGATCGATGCCAGCGGACTGGAAACCTCTCAAATAAAAATGAAATGGAACAAAACTACTTTCTCGAATGCGAAGTTTTTGATCTATGGGGCATAGACTTTGTCGGCCATTTCCCTCCAGCTTAGGAAATAAATATATTCTAGTCGCAGTCGATTATGTTTCTAGGTGGGCAGAGGCTCAAGCTCTACCAAATAATGATGCTCGCGTTGTTGTCAATTTTTTTAAAAAATTATTTTCTCGCTTTGGCTTTCCTCGAGCGATCGTTAGTGATAGGGGAAGTCATTTTTGCAACGCTCAACTCACTAAGGCTTTAGCCAAATATGGCGTTACGCATAAATTATCCACCGCTTATCACCCCAAACTAACGGTCAGGTCGAGGTAGTCAATCGCGAACTTAAACGAATTTTGGAAAAAAACGTTTCTACTTCTCGTAAGGATTGGTCTTTAAAATTGGACGATGCTCTGTGGGCCTATCGGACAGCGTACAAGACCGCCATCGGTTGTACTCCTTTCCGATTAGTCTATGGAAAATCGTGTCATCTTCCGGTAGAAGTAGAACACCGTGCGTACTGGGCGTTAAAATTTTTCAATTTCGATCCGCACTCGGTCGGCGAGCATAGAAAAACCAACTAAATGAGCTTGACGAGTGGCGAGCGTACGCATATGAAAATAATAAAATTTATAAAGAACGCACGAAATTGTATCACGATAAGAACCTGCGCCACCCTAAAACTTTTAAACCAGGCGATCAAGTTCTTCTTTTTAATTCGCGTTTACGTCTCTTCCCGGGAAAGCTTAAATCTAGATGGTCCGGACCGTTCACGGTCAAGGATATTTTTCCTTACGGCACTGTGCTACTTTCACACCCGATAAGGGGGACTTTAAAGTTAATGGTCATAGACTTAAACTCTATTTCTCTAATGATTCTGTGACTCCTGCCACGGAGAATCTTCTTTTTGATTCTTAGTTCTCTTATTTTCTGATGGACATTTTATTTTTGGACTTATTATTATTATTCTGCAACTCTTTTATTCGGACTTTAAATGTTGTAATAAAAAACCATTATCGGGCATCTGCCCATGAACTCTTTCTATTTTTTTGCTTTTATTTTGCTATTCCTACCGGAGGCCAATCAAGTCCATGTTCGTGGTCGCCGCTCCGCCGTTGCTGATATCAGATGGATCAAGTCATACCTGCTGACGATCAAGTACTCTAAACAGCAAGCATGGGGAGCGACATCCGCCTTCATCTCACGAACCCGGGGAAGTCCTGTTCTTATTTATTTATTTTTCCTGCATTTTTCTTTTTCTCTTCTTCTCAGTCCCCTTCTCTTTTTCTTTATGTTTTCTTCATTGAGGGCAATGAAGGATTTAAGCATGGGGGAATTGGTCTAGTTTCTTTTGGTCTTTTCTTTTCTGTTCTTGTTCTTTCAAAAGAATTTTTTTTTTTGTTTTAAATTAGTATAGTATTTTATGTCATCAAATCTAAAATCCAAAAAAATTATAAAATATAAAACTCAAAAAAATTAGAAAAACAAAAATCAAAAAAAAAATTGTGCTAAAATCTATTTGAAAAACAAAACCTAAAATTATTTCTATCTTTATTTTTATGTTTCTTCTAGTGAAGTGTAGGCCCGTGCGGTTTCTTAGTTCTATTTAGATTTCTTCGAATTGGTTTTCTAAATTTATCAGTTTAACATAGCTTAGTTTACTAGTTTCTTTTTCTTAAATATAGGCATCTGATTTTTACGTTATAAGTAGCAATTTGTAGTTATGTCTTTTTATTCGGTTAGTTGCTTACGAATGGTTGCTAGGTATCATTAGCTCTTTTTCATTTGCGAGGTAGTCTTTCTTGGTGTCTAGAACTTGTACCAAGCTACTCTCGAAGCATTTGCGCCGTTTTTACGTTCTTTAGAAATGATTTAGGCCACCATTTGAATAGTTTGAGCTTTTCTTGCCCACAAAAACAAAACCCTTGCAAAACAATTTTGGGCATTTTCCTTTTTTTTCTTTGTTTTTAGCTCCACCTTCATTTCATTATGTTCACCAAAGCCAAATATCTTTCCTATTTTTGCACTATAACTTTGAGCTTAAAAAATTATTTTTGTGGGAAGGGTATTATTTTTGAAATGAATTGGAAATTCTCAAGCTTATTTTTGGAGTTTTCTTATCAAATGTTATTCAAAAGAAAAAAATTGAGAGAAAAAAATATATCATTACAAAAGCAAAAAAATGAATGCAAAAAGTTTATGTTTGGCCAAGTTTATAAAAGAAAAAAAATTTCATGGCCTTGTTTTTGTAGTTTCATATTGGAAAAAATGATATACTCGTTATTTCTCACTTCTTATACTATGCTCACCTTGGTTTAGTGCCTAAAACCTTCATGTTTATCTTTGATTCCACTTCCTAATCATTTACCTAAGCCAAGTTTTAATGCCTAGTAGAAGTCCTATTGATCTTAAAACGTAAATTCGCGTAGTGGAGAAAGTGTGAACGTACAAGCCTATGACCACCATCATTGATGGATTTCTTTGGAGGTTATCTTGGAGTGTTTTAGGGTTAATGTCTATCTAGCAACCTAGTAGTTTGTTAATGCGCCGTTTATTTAGAACCTCTACTTTTTGTTGTCCTTATTTTCATTTATTTTGGATGCCTTGCTTTTTAAGATTTAGAAATGTGTAGACTTTTCTTATGTTCTAATGATATTTTTAGGTCTCCACTTTCAAGTTTTCTAGTGTGCACTTCTCACCCCACTAGTTGTTAACATAGGAATTAGGATAGTTTAATTTTTCATGTTTTGTTTTTCTTAAAAATTGCAACCTAAATCTTCTTTGTTTTCATTCCCTAGTTCTTTAAGTTTTATTTGCTTGAGGGCAAGCAAATACTCTAGCATGGGGGAATTTGATGACTTGTTTTAGTCATCCTTTTTTGGGGTAATTTAGTATTCAAAAAGCCTAATTTTATTTGTATTTTATGATTGTTATTTCATGTTTTAATGTTTCTTTACAATATATTAATTCCTAGTGTTATTAGAGTTTTGATATAAAAATCTATATAGTCTTATTATGTGTGTTATGTTATTATATATTATGTTATGATATGTTTTAATTTTAATGTTGTAATGTTTTTATTATTATTGTGTTAGAAATCTTGTTTTAACTTTGTTTTTTTTTTAACTTTGTTATGTTATGTTATGTGTTAACTTTATTTTAACTTTTAAAATCTATATAGTCTTATGTTATTATTGTGACTAATCCATGATTGTTTTGTCTATTTATAGGTTCAAAGTCCAAGCATGTGCAGCCCACTTCAAGCATGTGCAGCCCACTTCAAGCATGTGCAGCCCACTTCAAGCATGGTGCAGCCCGGCCACATATGGTGCAGCCCAAGCAGCTCTCCTAGCCAACCCGAGCCCCCTATGCAGCCCAAGCAGCCCACCTAGCTCTAACCCGAGCCCCTCCCTCAAGAGCAGCCAACCCGAGCCCCCTATACAGCCCATTTAAGCCCACATGGCCGGCCACCCCCCTCTCTTTCCTTTATTCTCTTACCACCTTTCAATCCATGCATGCATCATAATATTTTCTCTCCCTTTCATTTATTGCATACATGCATTCATTCACTTGTTCATGCATGGCCGGCCACCCATGATTATATCCCTCTCTCCTCCATTTAATACATGCATGAACTTTCATCCTACATGGCTGAACCCTCCCCTCTCTCTCCCCTTTATTTTCTCTTCCATTTATTCCTCATGCATCCCCCACTCATCCTCTCTTTCTTATTAATTCCTATCCATGCACCTTGCCACCAATACATTGAACCCACCTCCTCTTTCTTCCCCCTAATTAAATAATATTCATGCACCCTCTCTATCTTACATGGCCGGCCACCCCCCCTTGCCCCCTCTTCTTCTTTCCATTCTAGAACCTTCCCCTCATCTATAAAAAGAACCCATATCCCATGCTTTTGGAGAGTTGGATTTTGGGGAGAGCAAGTGAAGTACTAGTTCAAGAGAGTGCTTTCTTACATGTTGTTAAGTTCTTATTAGTGTAACTTTGCTTTTGATAGTGTATTCTTTTCTTAGGTAGAATAATCTTGTCTACTTATTATTTTGTACTTCTCTGTTTTTATTTATCAATGGAAATGAATTTCTCTTATCTTTCCGTGCTTTCTTTCTTAACTATGCGTAGCTAATCTTCTTTAGCATTTGATCATGAGGATCCATGATTTGAAATGAGAATTATTTTTATTTCATAGTTTTATTTTTGCGTAATTCTACTCGGTCCTTATTTGAATAATTATTGTGTCGACTCCGTATTTCCGGTATACGGTAGTAGGCTTAGGATCTCATATTCGAGTAGCCGAGAGGCTCGTGGATGTGAAAGATCACTCAAAGAAGGAAGGAGTTGAACGCAACCCTAGAGATAGGACGACGTAAATCCTCCGGATTGGAGTCAAATCCAATAGTGCAGATCACCTCGATAATGCAACTTTAGGCTTTTTCGATTTGTAAAGAGATTTCGATCGAATAGTCTATAAGTTAGGAGACCTAATGCTCTAGCGAGATTTTGTCTTATTTTCGGATCCGTCACGGCCGAGTTGGATTTGCAAATTTAAAACTATGCCCTTTTATTTTCTCGTTTCATTTCATGGTGAATCAATGATCAAATGCTAGCCTTTTTTTATATAAGTTTTCGTCTCGCAATTTATCGTTCATTTTACTTCTTAAAAAATTCTCAAATTCCCAATAGTTTTCCGGTAGGATAATAGTTAGAGCGCGAGTAGAAGTACTTGACAACCCCGTGTTTAAATACGACCTTGGTACTACAATTCGACAGGTACGCTTGCATGTTCGGGTTTTGGCCCACCACAAGTCTCGACACCCGTCGACAGGCTTTGTGTCGACACCACAGAAAAACGTCGAGCGAAGATCGTCGACCAAGCGGGACACGCCCTGTGACACGCCCGTGTCACAGGCCGTGTGCCCCAGTCTCGACACTTTGTCGAGCGAATGTGTCGACACTTGGGCCAAGTGTCGACACGGCCTCGACACGCCCTGCGACACGCCCGTGTCGCAGGCCGTGTGCCCCACTCTCGACACTCTGTCGAGCACAAAGTGTCGACACTTGGGCCGAGTGTCGACACGGCCTCGACACGCCCTGCGACACGCTCGTGTCGCAGGCCGTGTGCCTCACTCTCGACAATTTGTCGAGCGAAAGTGTCGACACTTGGACCGAGTGTCGACACGGCCTCGACACGCCCTGCGACACGCCCGTGTCGCAGGTCGTGTGCCTCCTGCCAGAACCAAAAATTTTCAGAACTGCAGACTGAACCTCTTGCAAAAACTGGGGTGTTACAACTCTCCCCCACTTAACAGAATTTCGTCCCGAAATTACAAAACAGAAAGGGTACAAAACTTAAATTGTACCTGACAAAATAGTTCTGGATAGTCTTCTAGCATGGCCTGTTCTCGCTCCCACGAGAACTCCTCACGACCGCAGTTGTCCCAACGAACTTTCACAAGTTTAACTTCTTTATTCCGCAACTGCCGAATCTCCGAATCTTCTATAGGGATTGGAAGGACTCGCGTCCTCAAGTCTTCCTCAATCGGCACCGATGCCGGCTCAATCACCACGCTAGCCTTCACCAAGGCTTTCCTCAACACGGAGACGTGGAAGACGTCATGTAATCCACTCAAATCTGCGGACAATGCCAACCGATAGGCTGCTTCTCCTACCCGCTCAACAATTTCAAAAGGCCCCAAAAACCTTGGACTCAACTTCTTGAGTCGGCGAATCCGCGAGACGCCCTTGAACGGCTTGACCTTCAGATAAACCCAATCACCTACTGCAAATTCTAACTTCCGGTGACGAGCATTAAAATATTTTGCTTGTCTGTCTTGCGCCACCTTCATATGCTCTTGGATGGTCCGTACCAACTCACAAGCGTCATCTACCGCATCCTTTCCCAAAGTTTGGTGTCTCCCGCCTCTGCCCAAGACATTGGCGTTCGACACCGCCTCCCATACAAAGCTTCGTAAGGCGCCATCTTTATGCTTGCTTGAAAACTATTGTTGTACGCAAATTCTACCATGAAGAGGTGATTCTCCCACCTCTTGCCAAAGTCAAGAACGCACATTCTCAACATATCCTCCATAGTACGGTTCGTTCTCTCCGTTTGCCCATCAGTTTGAGGATGAAACGCCGTACTAAACTTTAGCTTCGTGCCCAAGCTTTTCTGAACAAATCTCCAGTCCTTGGACGTAAACCGTCCATCTCGATCACTGACTATGCTCTTAGGAATTCCGTGCAGTCGCACAATGTTGCGAACATACAACTCCACCAGCTTCTCCACGCTGTCCTCTTTCCGATTTGGGATGAAGTGAGCCACCTTGGTTAGGCGATCCACGATCACCCAAATAGCATCATTCCCATGCTGCGATCTAGGCAACCCATGCACAAAGTCCATGGAGATGTCCTCAAATTTCCATTCAGGAATTGGAAGGGGCTTCAGGAACCCGCCCGGTTTCTGACATTCGGCCTTCACCAAGGCACATGTTTGGCAACAACTCACATACAAAGCCACATCTCGCTTCAACCCCGACCACCAAAAGGATTTCTTCATATCCAAGTACATCTTTGTACTGCCCGGGTGAATGGAGTACTTCGAGAAGTGAGCCTCAAACATCAACTCCTCACGGAGATTGCCAAACTGCGGTACACAAACCCTTCCATCCTTTCTCAAGATTCCCCGATCATCTCCCAGGTGCTGCTCTCGCCCGTTTGAGCCTCCAACACAAAGGTTGAAACTCCACATCTAATCGAGTCGCTTCCCGAATACGATCGGACAAGTCGCTTTGCACTTCAATCCAGTTCAACCGAGCCACGCTAGACTCGCCTCTCGCAACACATTCCAATCCAAGGGACTCCCATTCCCGTACCAACCGCTCATCATGAGCTTCGATCCAATTTCCTTGCCCCGAGTACTTTCTACTCAACGCATCCGCCACCACGTTGGCTTTACCCGGCGTATACTGAATCGCCACTTCGTAGTCTCCAAGAAACTCAACCCATCTGCGTTGCCGCATATTCAAGTCCTTTTGATCCAAGAGATACTTCAGGCTTTTATGGTCCGTGAAGATCTCCACTCTTGCGCCATACACATAGTGTCGCCAAATTTTCAATGCGAAGATTACCGCCGCCAACTCCAAATCATGGACGGGGTAATTCCTCTCATGAGGTTTCAGCTGTCTAGACCCAAAAGCTATCACCTTCCCATGTTGCACCAAAACGCAACCCAAACCGCATCCCGATGCGTCACTGAAAATTTGAAATCCATCGGTCCCTTGCGGTAAACTCAGGATCGGAGCCATCATAAGCCTGTCCTTCAGGGCCTCAAATGCTTGACCGCACTCTTGGGTCCACACAAATTTATGGTCTTTGCGAGTGAGAGAGGTGAGGGTAGAGCTATCTTCGAGAAATTCTCCACGAATCTCCTATAATACCCGGCTAGTCCAAGAAAACTTCGGACTTCCGCCACGGTCCTCAACACCGGCCATCTCTGATGGCCTCCACTTTCGCTGGATCCACTGCCACCCCATCACCACTAATCACGTGCCCCAAAAATGCCACCTTCTCCAACCAAAACTCGCATTTGGAGAATTTTGCATACAACTCATTCTCCCTCAACACTTGCAAAACTATTCTCAAGTGGATCTCATGCTCCACTTCCGACTTGGAGTACACCAGGATGTCATCAATGAAGACAACCACAAAAGAATCCAAGTAATCCCGAAATACTCGATTCATCAGATCCATGAACACCGATGGTGCGTTCGTCAACCCGAACGGCATCACCGTAAACTCAAAGTGTCCATACCTTGTACCAAAGGCAGTTTTGGGTATGTCCTCATCCCGAATTCGTAGCTGATAGTATCCCGACTTCAAGTCCAACTTCGAATATACCACTGACCCCACCAATTGGTCAAACAGGTCCGTCTATCCGAGGGATCGGATACTTATTCTTGACGGTCAACTTATTGAGCTCTCGGTAGTCTATGCACAGGCGCATGCTACCGTCTTTCTTCTTTACAAACAACACCGGTGCGCTCCACGGTGAAGAACTGGGTCTAATATACCCTTGCTCCAACAGTTCCTGTAACTGTACCTTAAGTTCCGCCAACTCCTTTGGTGCCATCCTAAATGGAGGACGTGACACCGGTCTAGCCTCCGGCACTAACTCGATCGAGAAGTCGATCTCCCCGCCGAGGAGGCGCTCCAGGAGTTCATCCGGAAATACATCCTTGAACTCTGCCACCACAGGCACTTCCTCAATCGACAGTTGGAGAGACGAACCTCCAATAACGCTACAAGCGCTACACCACCCTGGTTAACCGCCCGCACCAACTGCATGGCCGAAATCAGGGAACAGGCCACTCCACAAAGGCCCTCAATTTGACTTCCGTTTTCCCCTTACTCCTTAGAGTCACTACCTTGGATAAACAATCAATGCTGGCGTGCTGCTCTGCAAGCCAGTCCATGCCCAAAATGACATCGAACTCTACTAATGGTAACACTGCTGCTTCCAGAGCGAAGACAACTCCGTCTAGCTCCCAACAAATGTGCCCTTTAGCCCCGGTGGTCATAGATGACCCATTGGGCATGCGCACTCTCAGCTCTGCTCCCGACGAGAAAGACTCAACTCCTATCCTCCGGATGAAGCTCTCCGCAAGAAAGGAGTGCGATGCTCCCGTATCAAACAATACCCTAGCGGGGTATCCGAAACTAACACGAAGCCTACAACATAGACATTACACAGAAGTCTAAAAGGATGAAGCACAAAATTTAAACTTAAATTTTCTTCATACCTGTCACCACATCAGTCTGGCGGATCGCTTCTTGCTGTCCAAGGTTGTAAGCCCTTGGTTGCACCGGTTGGAACCGAGAAGCGCTCGACTCCGCCATCTTTCCTTTCTCTGCAGCACTGGGGCCCGAGCGCACAGACTGCTCCTGCTTTGACTCTTGCCCCGCTCCCCCTTGCTGACAAGCACGAGCTATGTGCCCAACCTTACCGCAGTTGTAGCACGTCCGGCGGTCCCCTAGAGTGGGAACCCCCAGGCGTCCAGTTGATCGTCTCACCAGATCTGGAAGTGTAAGGCTTCTTCCTCCACCTACTCCCATCAGACTTACTATGAGATTGGAAGGCTTCCCTTCCCCTTGCTTGGGAGTAAAACCCTTACGGCGTGGGTTCGCTCCAAATCATTCTCCAACTCCTGGCGGCTTCAACTAGCTCATTAAATCCCGCCCTCTTCATGGAGATGAGGGGTTGTCTCAGATTCTCCCTCAAACCTTGTAGAAGAGGTTATCCCTCTCTACATCATCCGCCATTGTCGTTCCCGCATAACGACCCAAACGGGTGAACTCTTGCACGTACTCATCCACTATCTTGTCTCGCTGCATTAGATGCAGAAACTGCCTCTGCAGGGCCAACCGAGTTGAAACTGGGATATACCTCTTAAGAAAAGCGTCCCCGAACTCTTCCACTGACGGGTGCGTCCCGGAAACTGGCGGCCGCTATGGCTCACCCACCACAACTTGGCGTCTCCTTCCAACATGAACGCCGCATACTCAGCTTTCTTTTCCTCTGGCGTCTCTGCCGCCCTTAACAGTTCTTGAATGCGAACCCACCAGTCCTCCGCATCCGTTGGCGTTCCAACACCCTTGAAAGACGGGGATGGAAACTCAGGAAATACTTCATGTGTCGGTCTCCATGTCCGACAACTACCCTCTCCGCCAAAGGCTCCACTCGCCTGGCTTCTGCTCCTGGCACGGCCGTTGCCGTATCTGGTGTGGCAGGGGCTGCCACCTGAGCCGCTGCTGCAGCTTGAGCTGCCACCATCGCTTCTGCAAGCATGCGGCAGAAGTCGTCCGGCTACACCCGTGCCCAAAAGACCTGGAGCAGTAGCATTGCTCGCCGAGAGATCATCGCTTGCTCTTGAAGTGCCCGCCTCGTTGCTTGCACTCTTCAGGAAGACAAGAAATAAGGATTAGTCTCCAATCTCAAGACTAAAACATAAGGACACTCACGGTTCCCGCGTTTACTCTTATGTGGATAACTTCTCTACGCACTAACCTTGAATCTAACCTGCCTCTGATACCAAATTGTAACACCTCCCCTGTAGTGGACGTATAATATGGGTCCGCCGGGGCCCCACAACATACGAACGCCACAACTTTAGTATTAAGATGATATAGCTACCCAAACTCAAAACACTTGCACAACACAGCGGAAAACCAAGCACAACTAGAAGTTATCCACTAACCAAAAGAGTAAACAAATGGCCTTAAGGTCTTACAACAAATGTCCAAACGTACACAGTACATCAAACTGAAAGTAGCTCAGCACTCCTAATCTACCTCAGCATGCAAGCCTGACAAAATAAGTCACAAACATAAACATCAATCAAAAGTAGTGCTACCAAAGAGAAAACACTTCATGGGCTTAGCCTTTTTGGCCGGCGTGCTAGCTCCTGCGTGCGATCCTTGCCCTGTAAAAATTATTAGTAACGTGGGTCAGCAAAGGCTGACCTCAAACTGTGTAACAACACATCTCCTCCCGGCCGCCCCTAACGGACCCCGGGGAACCCTCCAACCTGCAAGTCAGCACTTCATATGCAAATAAACATCTATAAATAGAAAAGCATTAAAACAGGCTTGGATGTCTCAATCATCAAACATGTTCTCTATTGGTTGAGCATATAAAGAAAAGGGCCTACTATGCAACATGAATGCAACACCCGGGCTTCACCCAAGGTACCCTACAGCGTATGCATCTAGCACAACATCACATCATTTGGGTACTCACATTTCCCCAATTGGCATAAAGCCGCAAACATTGAGGGGGACACAACTCCCTCACACGGCGCACAGGCCGCCACATGGAATTCTTGCCAAGGCCCCACCCGCTCGTGGGCTTAGCCCCGGGCTTGCCTGCAAGCTCTGACGTCTCATGTCAGATTTCCAACAACCACAGACTGACCGATTCTAAGAAGCCTTGCTGGACCCCACCCGCTCATGGCCTCTTTGCCCGGGCTTGCCCCAAGCTTGGCATTCTCGTCAGTCTCACAGAAGGGGACTAGTCTCGCCGGGACACTCTCCACACATGACGCACATGTCACGGGATAGCCAGCGACCACGGAGACATAGCCACGCCTTGGCAAACACAACCAAGACTAAGCACATCGCAATCCCTCTTTGTACCGTAGCGTTCCCGCGCACCAAGGAAAACATCTCCAACTCGTGCGGAGCTAACCTTGTCCACCAAGGAAACCATCTCCATTCTCATACGGAGCTAACCTTGTCCCTCAAGGAAACCATCTACCGCCACGAGGAGCTAACCTTGTCCGGTTCGACTACAAGTACCCTTTTCTAGCAAACGGGACAATCACCACCATAACACAAACGGCATCTTGCCGCAACGGAAATCTCTACAAATTCCTAAGTTCGTATGCAACATCACCGAGTCGGACTAACAGTCGCGACTACGGCTTCACCCACCATGCCTAATCCACTAGCGAAGCGGATCTCTAATGCAAAATATGTCGGGGACGGACTCAATCAAACCGGAGGTTCCTCTTGAACCTTGGCAAACCAAAGCCCCTCTCATTTGAGAGTTTGGTGCCCAAAAATCTAGAAGAAAACGATGCTAAAAACGTGCATCCTAAAGACCGAGAGGAGAGATGTCGTTACCTTCCGACTCCTCTTTCTTGTCATGGCAAAAAAATAGCCGGATGGAAATCTTCGCAGCGGTCTAAGCTTCACGGATCCGGACTCGGCTCGCGATTTGGAGCTCCGAAACCCTTCCTACAGCCAAGAGTTCTTCTTCTTCCTCCTTGCTCTAGTTTCTCTCAAGAACTAAGAAAGAGAGGACTTGAAAAAGAATGAGGATCTGAAACCCTAAATTCGGACTTAACTTCCCAGGAGATGGCCTGAACCGTTAGATCTCAAAACCAGAAAAAGACTGGCCGCGATTCGCCTGGAAAATAAAAGACCTGGGCCGAACACGCCTGGCACACGCCCGTGTCCAGGGCGTGTGCCTCATTCGCCGTCTCAAATCGACGCGCCTGGAATCAGACACGGGCATTCAACACGCCCGTGTTCAATCCGACACGCCCGTGTCCCCAGCGACACGGCCGTTTGGCCTGCCGTGTGTCTCCAACGACACGGCCCCAACACCAACCCGAGAGGTGACACGGCCTGGGACACGCCCGTGTCCCAAGCCGTGTGCCAAGTCTCGACACCCGTCGACAGGCTTTGTGTCGACACCACAGAAAAACGTCGAGCGAAGTTCGTCGACCAAGCAGGACACGCCCTGTGACACGCCCGTGTCACAGGCCGTGTGCCCCAGTCTCGACACTTTGTCGAGCGAATGTGTCGACACTTGGGCCAAGTGTCGACACGGCCTCGACACGCCCTGCGACACGCCCGTGTCGCAGGCCGTGTGCCCCACTCTCGACACTCTGTCGAGCACAAAGTGTCGACACTTGGGCCGAGTGTCGACACGGCCTCGACACGCCCTGCGACACGCCCGTGTCGCAGGCCGTGTGCCTCACTCTCGACAATTTGTCGAGCGAAAGTGTCGACACTTGGACCGCGTGTCGACACGGCCTCGACACGCCCTGCGACACGCCCGTGTCGCAGGCCGTGTGCCTCCTGCCAGAACCAAAAAATTTTCAGAACTGCAGACTGAACCTCTTGCAAAAACTGGGGTGTTACATGAGGCCCTAGTGAGGTTTGTTTTATGTAAACTTTTTTCCACTAAAGGTTATGAAAATACCGAAATGTTTACATACGTTCGGCGGTTTGGAGGATTTCAAAAAATACAACTGGCTCGAAGCAATTCACTCATTTCTATAGTCGCAATTCCGACAGTTAAGTATAGCAGCAACCAAGAATAAGTCAAACGAGAGTTTGTGCTACATCGAAGGTTGCTCGATCCTATTGGTGGTAGAAAAATTTAATCTAACCTCTTATTTTATCTTCTAATTGACTGGTTAAATGTGGAGTATCATATTTGCAGGTGTGGTTTTATGAGTACACTAAATTTCTAAATGTTGATGATGACTTGGTCAGGCCTCGACTATGTCGATGGTCTCCTACATTCAGCTTTTCCAATAAGTTTTGTTCAGAGAAAATCAAAGCTAAGTCTGCGCGGCCAGGTATGTTGTTCCTTCGTTTTTCATGTACGTGGTTAGATTAAATTGCGACATGAAGAAATATTTTTCGAACAAATCGCTAAAATTAATAGAACATTGTACAATGTGAAGATGGGTTTCGAGAACATATATGCATCCGAGGAGGTGTATTGGAGATGACATGTAGTGATAGTGATTGTCGAAGAGTTCCGATGATGAGGAACATGAAATGTAGAGGATGATGAAGAGGACAGTGTAGAAGAATATGAAATTAGTATGTTAAGAGAAAAAAAAGATGACTATATATCAAAAAAGTAAGGAAAATAAAAGAAAATCTTGAGAAAAAAAAAGAGTAAAGAAGCGTTTATTGAAGGTAAAAGACGGAAGGAAAATGATGATGGAGCAATGAAAATGTTTGAAGAAATGTGAGACGAATGACCTCAAAAATAAACCGAGTCAAAAAAACGTCATGATATCGTGATGGACACTTTTCTCAAGGTTTTCTGCTTTGCACGAGTTAATGATGGAAGCTTTGATGCTGCCAGTTGTTCAAGAGCACTCATGCTATTTATATGGATAAATTTAATTGTTTAATTTCGTAAAATACAATTTCACATAGGTTGCGTACATTGATGCTGATGGTCTTTATTACTGATTAGATTATTGTATCGATTATGATATAATTTCGATATTTACATATGTTATTTGGTACTCTTTAAAAATGTTTTTGAAACCGTGTAGCAATTATATCTGGAGGTTTTTTGATTAGTTTGGTAGAGGTGTATTAAAATTGGAGACGATACATCATAATATGTTTGTATAATATGTATATACGATGGTATTCCAATTGTATTCCATTTGTAATACAGTACAGTTACACGATTATAATTTCGAAATTTAAAACCTCAATAACTTGTTACTATTAAAACAAAGTTATGAAAATATTTTCTGACAATACTACCGTTATACGATCAATAAAGTGCAGATACAAGTGTTTTGAACTTATATTTAGGAAAATCATGTACCGCTATTTGATATACATTTGATATGTTATTGAAATCGTGTAACAATTTTATCTGGAACCTTTGTTTTATTTTGGAAAGGCTTCTGTTATATTTGGAGACGATACATTCATAATACGGTTGTATACAATGTAGATATCATCGTATTTAGCTTTTACGTAAGCAAAAAAAAAAACGAATCTATTTACCACAACATCATATTATCAATGTTAAACACACAATACAGTCGTATTGTAGTAGACTCATGTTGAACACACAATACAGCGTATTGTAGTAGCCTCATATTGTGTGGTAATTTTGTTGATTCTAAAACATTTCGATTATACAAGACGGTTGTATAGTATTTAGATACGACTTTATTCCAGTTGTATTCCATCTCTAATACAGTACAGTTACATGAGTATATTTTTTCAAATTTAAAAACACACAGATTGTTACTATTAAAACATGTTATGAAAGTATTTACTGACAATAATAGCGTAATTAAACTTATATTTAAGAAAAACATATATAAACATTAAAGTTTTAAAACATAATAATCACTACTCTTTCAAATTCTTCACCATTTGAATACATCAGGAATACATGAAAAATCTAATGGTTCATTAACAGAGAAATCATCATTGTCGAGTAATCATCGTTCAAGTCAACATGTTCAATAGTGGGGTTTGAAATTGCATTAGAATCCAACATGGAATGTTACACATGAAATTATGCTCGATTTGAGGCCCAAAAACATCGGTAGCAGAAGAACCTCTCCCTGTAACTGCATGCAACTTCCCTGTTTATCCAAAAAAAAAAAATAAAATTCAGATTAAACAATCATTTTTATGGATTATTCACCATTTAAAAAGATGTCAGATTAAAACAAACTCAAGGTAATCATACTTTGTTTTTTGGAGCTGGATTCTCAATAACTCATAAGTCGTGTCTTTGGGGCCTCCTTCGGTCGTATGGATGATGGATCTTTCAAAACACCATAGTCCTTCTGCATGATGAAAGATCCTTTTTTCTTTTTCTCGTCTTTGTCGATCATATCTTCTATAACTTGACCCACGCCATTGTTACTTTAACCATGTACTTTGCCACTTGACAATTTTCATTTTTTTGGCAAATGTCATATGTCCACCACATCATATTATTTCTGAAAATCATGTTCGACTGAATGTGGTTTGTGGATGTAGGAATTGTAATATTGTTACGCCTCTTAGCTTGCATTGTAAATCTCTTTAATATGTAATTTGAATGAATTTTTTGTAAATTACAGAAATTATAAACCCGTAGAACATGCTCGCACAAAAAACCCTTTGTTTGAAAACCTCCCAAGTGCACTCAATATCATTGCTCTTTGTGTCTATTGTCACAATCCATTGCTTTTCAGGAGCACTAGTATCACGAAGCTGTGTTTTGTATACAATCGTGTCTTGCTCGTACATTGAATCCTCTGACACCATCAAACCAATCGTCCCTTCCATCAAAGCATGCTCGAATATAGAAAATAGTTTTCTAGTGTTTATCTTGGACATTTGTCTTAGTATCATTGAGCTTTTGATTTTTCATGTATGTGTAACTTTTTTGCATTTGAAATCTTCCTCTTGCTCGTACATAGAAAATATTTTTTGCATTCGCCAACAATCAAACAATTTCTCAAAACCAAGAAAACATTCGGTCAGTGAACTTGTAGGCTTCGAGCAACCATGAAGACTGTGATTTGCCGATTCACTGCGTTGTGTGGATAAAATCCTGAGATCAAGTACATCCTTATTAAAAGCAGTGAACCATTTTTCTTTAAGTTTGTGAAGCTCATTTAACCACCGATTCTCTTCCAAATTTCCTTGCTAATCATCTCACTCAAATACAACTCAAACTCCATTTCAGTGTCACATTTACTCATGCAAGTATAAAATAAAGTTCTAATGTGCTTGTCTCGGTTAAAAGTAGGTACCTTAGATGCCGCTTTCTTGGAAATATGTCATTGACATAACCGATGACGAGTAGTAGGAAAAATTCTTTCAATAGCAAATGTCATGGTCTGATCTTGATCTGTGAATATTGTGATCGGTCGCTTAGGTCCTACAAACTTTAAGAAAGCCTCAAATACTCAACCAAAAAGAGTCTATCGTCTCATGTGCTACAAATGCATATCCAACAAAAACATTCTGTCAATGGTGGTTTACTGCTATAAAAGGCGTGCATGCTAAATTATATTTGTTTACCCTGTAAGTGCAGTCAAATATGATGACATCCCCAAAGCATTCATAATCCAATTTTGCCTGGTCATCAATCCAGAAGAAATTATGCAGACGGTCCATTTCATCTGTTTGAATATCAAAGTTGATCCTGGACCCTAGGATCATCGGCCCAAAGGGTTTTTAGTAGGGCTGAACGGTTCTCTCCCTCACTTATTCTCATTTTGGAGTTGACTTAGGGTTTGAGAGAGAGAGAGAGAGAGTCGGAGGAGGAAGAGAGGAGTTTTCTCCGTCATTATCGGAGCTTCAGAGCTCTGATCGTCGTTCCGAGGCCAGATCCGTGAAGAGGACGCAAAGACGCTCGTTTTCATCCGTGCAAGACAAGAGATTCATGGCTAGAAAGAACAGTCGAAGGGTAACGACACTTTTCCTCTCGGTTTTAGGATGTGTGCATGACATATACGCTTTTCTTGTTTTGTTTCAAGCATTCTAGGCACCGGATCTCTCAAGTGAGAGTATTCGGGTTGCCATGGTTCAAGAGCAGCCACCGGGTCGATTATGTCCGTCCCCGACATGATATTGCATTAGAGATCCGCTCCATTAGTGGATTAGGCATTGCGGGTGAAGCCGTTGTCGCGACCGTTAGTCCGACTCGGTGATGTTGTATTGCGAACCTTAAGGATTTTGTAGAAATCTGTTAGCGGCAAGATGACGTCTGTGTTGATGTCTTTCCCCTTTCTCGTGTAAGTACGCGTGACCGGAACTAGACTGAGTGGAAATTAGAGTACACGCGGGGGCACGAGGATGGTACGGTACAAGTGTTGGAATAGGGTGGGAAAGGCATGAGATTGTGATGTCACAAGGCGTGGTTTGTCTCTGCGGTCGGCTGGCTAGCCCGTGACGTTGCAAAGTCATGTGTGGAGAGTGTCCCGGCGAGACAAGTCCCCTTCTGTGGAACTGACGAGAACGTCGAGCTTTGGGCAAGCCCGGACGATACCAGCTGGGTCCCGCTGGGTCTCGTTCGGTGGACTTGATCTTGATATTGGAGTCGGGTCTGGGTCATCGCAAACGGGTGGGGTCTAGCAAGGGTTCTTAGCATCAGTTTGTTTGTGTGGCGGAATCCTGACGTGAGAAGTCAGAGCTTGCAGACAAGCCTGAGGTTTGAGACTCATGAGCGGGTGGGGCCTAGGCGAGCGTTCCGTGTGGCGGCTTGTATGCCGTTTGGGGGAAATTGGAAGTACCCTTGTGGTTGCGTCTTGAACGCCGATGGGGAAATTAGAGTACCCTTGTGATTGCGCTTGAACATCGATGGGGAAATCTGAGTACCCTTGTGTGCGGCTTGAACGCCGATGGGGAAATTGAAAATACCCGATGTGATGATGTGTTAGAAGCATACGGTTTAGGGTGCCCTGGGTGAAACCAAGGATTGCATTCATGCTGCATTGTAGGCCCCTTTATATTACTTGCTCAACTTAGAAACATGTTTGTTGTATGAGACATTCAAACCTGTTTTACACCTTTAAATATATTTGTATTGTTGCATACGAAGTGCTGACCTGCAGGGTGATGGAGTGCCCCAAGGTCCGCTAAGGACGGCCGAGAGGAGATGTGTTGGTTACACAGTTGAGGTCAGCCTTTGCAGACCCACGTTACAACCAATTTTGACAGGGCAAGGATCACAAGCAGGAGCAAGCTCGCCGACCAAAAAGGCCTAAGCCGCATGAAGTGAACTTTCTATTAATTACATGTATTCTGATGGAATGATATTCTCCATGATATGTAATCCGGCTTGCATGCCGAGATAGCTTAGGAGTGCATGTGCACATTACTATTGCTTAATGTTGCTTAAGTGTTGGACTTATGATGTGTAAGGCCCTTAGGTCATTTTGATACTCTTGGTTTGATGGATAACTTCTAGTTTTGATTGTATGTTTCCGCTGTTGATGTCTGAGTTTTGAGTTTGGGTAGTTTATATATCAGCTTATAATGCTGAAGCTGTGGAGTCTGTATGTTGTGGGGCCCCGGCCAGACCCATATTATACAGTCATTACAGGAGAGGTGTTACAAACTGCTTGAACAATAAGTATAAAGTGAGTAGGAGACGAATGCATACCTGAATCCAGAGGCTCTATGGAGGAGGTTGAATTTTGCCGAAGAAAAACAATGAAGTATTCCTGCATACGAAATCCATGAATCAAAAAATAAGAGCCAATATAACCCCCGCTCAAAAAATAAGAGCAATGCAGCGGAGAGAAGAACCTGCAATTGCGTAGTCGGCATTCTGCAGGGAGATGTTGCGGGCGAGATATTGCGCGGCTAGTGGGGAGAAATCGTGCGAGGAGAGGAGCGAGAGTGAGAGAAACGCCATTGGGGCAAAAATTGTTGTGCCGAGCTCCAGCGACAGAAATAGTCGGGGGTCTTCCCAGGATGGCGAGGGAGAAGCGCAATGTCGATCGCTTACTACATTGCCCTAGTTGAGGAGATGAGCGGGAGGAAGGGATGCGGTGCTGGGAGGAGGGGATTTTGTATTGCGCCGTTTGAGTAGTGGCTTCTGGGATTTGTCGAACTTCGGCGCGGAGTCCTGTGGGAGGAGGGCTACCGGGAGATGTTGTTGAGTGAATATCTGTAGAAAGAAGCCAAAGAAGTGGGAAACCTGTGAGAGTGAAAGGTGTGTAAGGGAAGAAATAACTGAGAGATCTGGAGCCCTACTGATCGTTCTTCTGCCATTTGTGGATCTTCCGCGAGAGTGAAAGGTGTACGCGAGCAAACCCTTCCGCCATTTGTGGATCTTCCACGAGTTGTCATTTGGGTGGAGTGACTTCCGCGATAAGGTCGTGGGATTTATTTCACAGAGCAAAGAGGAAGGACGATCCGTGGGATTTTACTTATGTGGAGGATTTGTGGCCTTTGATTAATGAACGATCATGTCGCTAATATTAAAAGTGTGGTGTGCTTCAAGAATGATATATTGTTTTATATAATAAAGATATATATATATATATATATATATATATATATATATATATATATATATATATATATATATATATATATATTGTTCTGGGTCAACTGGTTTTTTCACTACTCCAGAGAATTAGACCGTCTTAGCTCAAAATTAGACCGGGTGTCCAAACAATCAAATAAAAATAGCACAAAAGACAAGAGACTTTTTTTACGTGAAAAATCCAGAAATATTAAAAAACTACATGACCAGATCTGTGTCGGGCCAAAATCTACTATTTCGTTTGAGTTACAAGCGTTGAGAGATTTCCTCAAAGAGTGACAAATCACTTCTCCATTGTAAGTTTTGAAAATGAAAACAACAGAAAATAAAAAAGTCCTTGGAGCCTTTGTAGTAGTGCTCCAGTGAGGAAAATTCTAAGTCCTCGGAGCCTCGACGGAAGCGCTCCTGCTAAGTCGGTGTCTTGATGAGAGTGCTCTTGTGGACTAGAATGACACATTCTTGAAGTCTTGAGATGCTTTCACACTAGAGAGGGAGCAGAGCGAATCCCGAGCAAAGGAACAATCTAAGTCTCATGTCCTCGCCAGAAAATCTCAGATTCAAATGATGGATTGGGGGCCTTTTATAGTTTTCTAGAGAGACTTGGAGGTAATTGTGTCGGGACGGATTTTGAGGCGGCGAATGGTGTTGCTCTGTTTCGGTCACCTGAATCACCAATTTTCATGAAAAGACGAAAGTGCCCCCCAGGCGGTTTAGGCGGCCTGGGTAGGTTGCTGGTGGCGACGGAGGCGGCAGCGTCACCACGCGCATGCGCTCATGGGGTGTGTGCTGCATGCATGCCCAAGGGGCGCTCGCTGCACACGCGCGCCCATGGGGCTCGCTGTGCCCGCCCGCTAATGGGGCTCGTTGTGCCCGCCCGCCAATGGGGTGCGCGCTGCGCGCGCGCCCAGGGAATCTGTCGTGCCTACATGAGTGTGTTGCGCTTGTGCTTGGGCCCGATGTGCTTGCGTACGCTCCTTACGCGGTCAATTGGTCCCCTTGGCCTGGCTCAAAAATACTTAAGGGGAAACACATCAAATGCCCTAAAATTTTCGCAAGTCATGATTCGCGAAGCGATGAACGCAAATTTTTTTGACTTTAGCTCCAGATGTCTCGGAACCTTGTGATCATCAACTTCAGGCGTGAATAATCGTTTGTTGAAGATTAGAATAAAAAAATAATTAGATATTTTTTGTCATATAGTGAAAAATATTCTCTGCCATTTCTACGGGATATTTGATCAGGATATCTTTTACTCCGCTGCCCATTTTGAGATAGGAGAATCTGGCAAAAGATATTCATGTATTAACGAGGCCTTCCATTATAAGCCCTCCTACGAGATTTATAAATTAGAGAGGGTCTTTGTTCTTTTCATACACTCCTGCAAAGTTCTGTGAGTTCTTACTTAGAGTTCGCATGGTCTTGCCACAATCATGTCTCCTTCAAAAAAGTCCAACCCTTTTCAAGAAATTATTCTAGGTCCCGATAAGGGGGAGTGAGCGGGCGGAAATGAGTGCACGCGAAGGAGCACGTCTGAGGCGGCGCCGACGTGGGGGGTACGCAGAGGAGGCGACACGCGACGTGATGGAGCCCTTGCGTGGGCGCGGGTGGGGCGCCCTTACGGGAGCGGGGGACGGTGCCCGTGTGTGGGAGCACCTGCTCAGGGGAGCCCATGTGGGCGCATGGGTGTGCACTCACGGTTGCGTGCGGCGCGTTTCTTCCCGAGGACCTGTGGGCGTGTGTGGGGCCCTTTTGCGGGTGCGCGGTGTGTGGCTCAACATGGATTTTTCCCACTCGCTCTTTTTGTGTTAACATCCGTCTTCTTTGTAGTTGTCGAATGGTGGTGATTCTCCGCGGTCGATGCGCCTTCCCTCGACCCTCGCTTGAGTGAACTGTTGGGGGAAACACTTTGGGATTTTGGTGGACGTGGAGGTCATGATCCCATCCCCATTGGAGCACGTTCAAAACCCTCCTCCGGGCCGCTTTGCGATTATAGAAGGATGTCTGAAGGCAACTCTCTTGTGTGGGGTTGACAAGGATCATGGGCACGTTATGCTTCCTTTGAGAGCATGTCTCCGCATGTTGGTTCGACTTTTTGTGAATAGTGCGAAGTTTTCCTCGATCTCGGTGACCAGATTGAGGTGCAGAGCAGCAAGTGGTGGCTGTCGTTTGGAGACTACCATCATGGGAGAATGTTGTTTGGATTTGTAAGGAACTCATTTGTACAACCCCTATTCATCAAGGAGGGTCTAATCATGCCACGAGGGCAGGGGTCGACGACAATGTTGAAGACCAGGTCAACAATCAGCAGTAGACTAGGAGGGTGATCATTTATTACTTGCGAGAATCAAACTTGCAGGTTAGGCGACCATCCAGCAGCATAGGCGAGTATCAAGTATCTGACCATCCAGGCAAGCATCCGAACAACGGATTGTGGCAGACAAACTCAAATACTCGCCGAGTAGGCGGCTTCCAATACTATCTCGCCAGGCGTGGCCGAGGATCCCGACTGATTCCCAGAAGAAAGTCGTCAATAAGCAAGTCGTGAAGTCAACCGAACCAAAAAGGCAAGCTCGTTGGGTTGGGTCTTCTCGCCTGAAGACCCCATCCTAGGTTTTGTCTATAAATAGGCCCCTAGCGATACAAGAATGACACCTTGAAATCTTGTGATTTTGCCCCCCTTTCATCCCCTCGAAACTAACTACTCTCTGTGTGGTGTCTTCCTCGTACCTAGCTCATCCATCTTTGGTTGTGGAGGAGAAGCTCTTCTAAGTTTTCGGGTACGTGGTAGGACCTCCTTGATATAACATTTGGGGTCCTTTAGTTCTTTTTCTCTCCCTCTCTTGATTCATCTGCAGAACTGGGTGTACCGAAACGTTGGGTCGAGTAACCTCGGGCCGCACTTATATCCACATATTTTGGAGTAGGGAATTTTCTCGGCTTCAATACTTTGGTGCGGTGAGCGTGGATCGCGGTCGGAGGAAAGTCTTGCAATGAGGTATCATGGTGATTGAAGGAAAGTCTTGTCGGCTAGTAAGTGCATGCGTCTGTTTGCCGGTCTACCAAAGTCTTTCTGGGCGGAAGCTATTAATACGGTGTGCTATCTAGTGAATCAGTCTTCATCGATGTCACTGGATCTGAAGTCTTCACAGGAAGTTTGGTCAGGTACTTCTGTTGACTATTCTGAGATTCACATTTTTGGATGCCATGTATACACCCTGCTGCAGGATTCAGAACGGACAAAGCTCGATGCCAAGTCCAAGAGGTGCATCTATCTAGGTCAAAAGGCCGGTACGAAGGGGTTCAAGCCGTGGAACCATGAAACCAAAAGGGTGGAGGTCAAGCACGACGTTATCTTAGATGAGGCCTCTATGCTTAAGAAGTCTCAGCCTCAATCTGAAGAAGTGGAGAAGACACCAATCACACCACTGGAGGTGGAGCTGGAAGGAAAAGACAAAGCTGATGATCATGAAGATTCCTCCGATTCGGAGGATACTGATGTTGTGCAACCTACTGGTGTGGAGTCGTACTCAATTGCCAGAGAAAGGGCGAGGAGAGAGGTCAGACTGCCTCTCAGGCTATAAGACACTGTAGCATATGCTTTTCAGGTGATCTCCTCAGATCCTGGGTCATATCAGGAAGCTATGGAGAGCAGAGACAGCTCTCAGTGGAAAGCAGCTATGCGGGAGGAGATGGACTCATTTCGAAAGAACTAGACTTGGGATCTGGTTAGCCTACGGAAAGGAGCAAAGACAACCAGTTCCAAGTGGGTGTTCAGGAAAAGGTGTCTACATCTGGGAAGGACCAATAGAGGTACAAGGCCAGATTCGTTGCAAAAGGATTTGTGCAGAAGAAAGGAGTTGATTTCGACGAAATCTTCTCACCCGTGGTGAAGCACTATTCCATACGGGTGCTACTTGCTATAGTAGCGATGTGGGACTTGGAGCTGGAGCAAATGGACGTGAAGACGATGTTTCTTCACGACAACTTAGAAGAGGAAATCTACATTCTGCAGCCTGAGGGGTTCATTCAGCCCGGTAATGAGAAAAAGGTGTACAAGCTATAAGAAGATCCCTATACGGTCTGAATAAGGCTCCGAGAATGTGGAACAGGAGGTTCGACACGTTCGTGGCTTCACAGGGTTTCAGCAGGAGTCAGTACGACAGTTGTGTCTACTACATGTTCCTGGCTAATTGGGACATTCTGATTCTGATGTTATATGTCGATGACATGTTGATTGCTTGCCAGTCAGTACGGGAAATTCAATCAATAAAGCAAAAGTATATGCAGAGTTTGAAATGAAAGATCTGGGTCACGCACCGAAAATTCTTGGGATGGAAATCAAGCGGGATAGAAAGCGAGACATGCTTTGGCTTTCTCAGGCAAGCTATATTCAGAAGGTTCTGGAGAAATTCAACGTGATGGAATCTAAACCTGTTACAACCCCTCTTGGACAACAGTTCAGACTGTCATCACTGCAGTGTCCAGATACCGAGGAGGAACGCCAAAAGATGCTCAAGGTGTCATATGGTAGTGCGGTAGGATGGTTGATGTACGCCATGATCTGCACGAGACCAGATATTGCTCAGGCTATGAGCGTTGTCAACAGATACATGGAGAATCCGGGGCGACAACATTGGGAAGCCGTCACGTGGATTCTAAGGTATTTGAGAGGAACTACAGACGTCGGCTTAGTGTTCCAAAGGAGCAAATATGTCAGTACTCTAGAGGGCTACGTTGATTCCGACTATGCTGGCGACCTCGATAGGAGGAGATCTACGTTCGGGTATATCTTCCTTCTAGGTGGAGGTCCCATCAGTTGGAAAGCCACTCTTCAGGACATCGTAGCTCTATCTACGACAGAGGCGGAGTACATTGCTGCAGTAGAAGCAACAAAGGAGGCCATCTGGCTTAAGGGTCTCAACAAAGAACTCAGGATTTTTCATGAGGCGGTGAAGCAGCACTGCGATAGTCAGAGTGCAATTTGTCTGGCCAAAGACCCGGTCTATCATGCCAGGACAAAACACATTGATGTGTGCTACCACAAGTTGAGGAAGTTTGTCGGTAGTGGAGACATACAGTTACTGAAGGTGCCCATGGAGGACAATGTTGCGGACATGCTGACCAAGCCACTGACATGAGTCAAGTTCAAGCACTGCCTTAACTTGGCTCACATTCACGCATGCTGATTAGGGTGACCCCAGGGAGAGGGGGTAGTTCGTCAGAAGGAGAATATCCAAGATGTAGGTGGAGTTCGTTGTATGAGGCGTAAAGGTAGAGATTGTAGGATTGTGACACCTCATCGATCCATGAGATTCATAAATTCCTGATTTTGGAAGAATCCTACTTTGAAATATCATTATGAGTGAGATATTATCTCAGGGTTGTTTCTCCTATTTAGGCTGAGCCTAATTTGACTATCAATATTATCTCCTCATTTTAGGAGATTCGTTATGATTATATATGGGAGTCAGCAGTCCCCCCCCCCCACATGCGACTCAAGCAATTAAGAGAGGATTTATTACTACCGAATTGAGAGATAAGTGGACCCGATCTCATCCCCTGTGTAGCGGCGATTTCGCGCTGAGAGCTCTCTGCTCCGACATCGGAGCTGCGGCGTGTGCGGAGGTTCTCCTCTCGAGCGGTTGTCAGCAGCCGATAGGAGCCATTGTCGGCGCTCCAGTTGAGATCCAGTCGGATTGAAGGCAGTCCACCAGCTGCGATTCTCAGGTGGAAGTTCCAGCGAAGGCAGGCGGCACCGGTGCCTGGAGGAGGAAGACGGCGAACTTGGTTCGCGCGATATTGCCCGGCGACATTGCTATCACCCGGCGATAGCTCCTAAACAGCGACCGGACAGATCTTTTGGGGTATCTCTGATTTATTGTAATCTCAGTGTAATCTATGTAACTTCTCATTTTATTAGTGAATTTTCTCCGGCGCGCTCTCTCCGTGGACGTAGGCGCTTCTCTCCGAATCACGCAAAAATTTGTTTGTCGTCTGTGTGTGCTTGAAATCTTGTTCCATAATTTTTTTTGCGTCATTGCTTGTGATCGACTATATTTCGTTGCGCTACCGCGAGCTCGGTCCGATTGCATAACAGGTGCGTAACCGGGGGTGGCGGTTGGGAATGTGCGTGCGGCGGTTTTGCGCGGTTAGCGGGCACATCGTATGAGCCGGGTGCAATGTGGTTTTCATCACAAATCTCTACTTAAATGGTGAAGATTATGGAAATTTCAGCTATCCGCAACCCGGAATTTCAATATAAAGGAGGCCCCATCAATAAATAAATTCATAAAATATTACTTATCAAGTAGCAATACAGATGAAACTACCATAAAATGTTTCATATAGAAATTGCGACGCGGACAACGATGACACGTATTAGTAAATAAAGTATTCTATCCTAATTAATGTGCACATAATATTGAGTGTGTAATTAACAAGTATATGATCGTGTTTAACGTCGTAAAAATTAGGTTAGGTTAGTTACAAGTTTATTTTAAGTAAATTAAGGTATTTGAGAGGATGTAATAAGGGAAAAATTTTAGGTGCGTCGACGTGCATTTTTACGCTTTAAATTAATTATTTTGATTTCAATTTTTTTTAAAAAAATTACAGAATATTAATGTTTTTATTTTTACGTTTATTTTAAATATTATATTACTCATATTGCATTCATAACTGAAAAAATTACGGCTGTAATTTCATACATTACGATTGTATCATGACATTATGGTCGTAAAATGAAATTACGGCTGTATTATGATTGTAATGTCATATTACATCACTAATGTATGAAATTGCGGCCGTAATTTTTTCCATTTTTGATCGTAATATGATACTTAAATCAGCGTAAAAATATAAACATTAATATTCTGTAATTTTTTTAAAAAAAAATTATAAGTTAAATTAATTAATTTGAAACATAAAAATATGCTCATCATGTAGCTCTATGCATGTCCGCGCATCAAAAAAAAATTTCGTGATTAAGGGAGCTGGCTGGATTTTAAACAAAAAGGGGGACTGGCAGGGCTGAACTGGCTAAGAAAAACAAGGGAGTATACCGGTTTAGGCATGACTCACGCTAAGCCGCCCCATGTGTGTGTGTCACGTATGAGAGGGCTCGAGCCATGATAACAATCAATTCCGGGCAATCATCCACTGATATTATTTGTATGAGTGATAGTAACACCACCTTTATTAGCGCAAGCAACAACCATAAAGTTACAATTGTTCCGATGAGGCTCATGCATTGAGTTTCTTCAGATAGCTCACCAAGTCGTCAATGTATTGGCGACTTGAGCGTTGAATTCCTCGGTGTGCTTTGCTCGGCCGGAGTCCACAAAATCATAGTTCATGGTGGTTGAACTAAAAGTTAGTTAATAATTATGGAGATACAAGATGAGATGGAAGATTTGCTACCAATAGTATCACTTAAAGAGTCCCAATTTTTCTGGCTCATATCCACATGTATTTCAAGGGTCATCACCTTATAGGATCTGTGCGTCACTAGGAAAAGCCTTGAAGATGAGCCTTATCTTTTCCTTGGTTAATGCCTTCCATATAGCTTTGATGCCGATTTCACCGGCTTCAATTTGGTACTTGTTTTCTACCCTCCTCGCGGTGACAGACGCGGTCAACCCTTCAAGGAAGCAGGTTGTTGAGGTCCCGCACAAGATAGTCTGTAATGACTCATCAGATGTGGAATAGTCATTTAT
This sequence comes from Platanthera guangdongensis, assembly GCA_039583875.1. Classification (NCBI taxonomy): domain Eukaryota; kingdom Viridiplantae; phylum Streptophyta; class Magnoliopsida; order Asparagales; family Orchidaceae; genus Platanthera; species Platanthera guangdongensis. Next base: position 161,297,688 of record CM077160.1, on the reverse strand, counting down.
AGTATCTCCTGCGTAGAGTCATGTCCTAGAGTGACACGAAATTCAATGGGTCGTTCCGAGTCGGTTTCGACACGCGCGAACATATATTAAATTTCTTAATAATCTCCTCACATGTCCTCCGTAAACCCGACGTCAGAAGATGAGTGGCGTGTGCAGTGTTCAACCAAACATGAAGCACTCATAACCGTATTCGTCACACTTGTCAAAACACATTGGATGTTAAATAGAACAGTTGTATACATGTATAAAAAACAAACATAAACTCAGCAGCATCGCATCAAAGTCAAAAGTACAATCACAATATAGGTACCAGCACACCTATTGTCTCATGACCAACTAAAGAGCAAGACAGTCCAAATAAAATAAGTGAAAGTAAAAGAGAGCTAAATAGTGTTTTAAACAGAGGAAAACTAAAGCAATACTCTAGAAATCATCATCTATCAGATCATCCTTGTCAGAATCACAATCTGCACATGCTCCTCCATCAACAACAGCTCATGTATTTTTCAACAGATATTTCATTTAGAATGAATTCCAACTTTTGAAAAAGTATATCTATTTCTATTTGTAAGAACATAGTACTTTAGAATTAACTTAGAGGACACCTAACATAGAGTATTGTAGGTTCTAGCTCAAAATCTATTATCTATTTTCAAAAGAAACGAACTTATGAACTTCTGGATACCACAACTGTATCTGCGTTTCTATGTGGAATGTCACGATTACTGTTCTTCTAAAGTTAACTGGAACTCATCAAATGTGGAATTGAACCAATCAACAAAAGAAGAGTCAAACTGAGTCAGATCGTGTTATCAAATGTGAAATAACACTCTCTTCCAAAGTAAGGAAGACGAATCCCGATGAAGTTGTTAACATCAGATGTGAAATGAAACAACTTACCAGATTTGTACTCAGCAACCACGAACATCAGTGAAGCATAACACGCTTGCTTTGACAAAGAAAAGTGAAAAAATCAAAATATTTGGACTAAGGCTGAACTGAATTGCCTAACCTTGAACTAAAGCTGATCTTAAATCGTCTTGACTCTCATTTCCCCCACTGTTTTGATTAATCGGTCCTTGAGCATCTCTTTCGTCAGTAGATCAGCTAGATTATCCTTCGATCGCACATCGATCAAGGTGATAACGCCTTGTTCTTTCAGATAATTCAATAGAACATGTCTCAGTCGTACACGTCTTCTCTTAGTATTAAAGAGGACATTCTTAACAACTTGAACTGCAGCCTGATTATCACTATACAATCTCAAAGAATTGACTTGTAGCCTAAACAAGGGAATGTCTAGAATCAAATTCCTGATCCAGTCTGTCTCTTCACTAGCCAAAGCTATGTCAAACAACTCGGCTTCCATAGAAGAGAAAGCTATACAAGTATGTCTTTTGGATTTCCAAGCAACAACTGTTCTGCACATAGTGAATATAATATGAAACCCCTATCGCAGGTTTCCCCCAAATGAATCAGAAGTTTTCAAAAATTGAGTCACAGTAGCACACATCACAGAAAAGAACATACAAGTTTATTATTTTCCGTGAAACCTCAACACCCCAATGTCAAGCCAAATTTCAGCCAGCAAACATATCCAGCAACTAGATAAAACAGCTAGGCAGCACATCAAAACAGCCTTTACCAACAGCCAACCGACACAGCCAATACACCACACCAGCCAGCACACCAAGCTAGCCAGCACATATAAGTAAATCAGCCCACCATTAAAGGCAGCAAGCCCGGCCAGCCCACATAAAATGGAAAATTAAATGAAATCAAGGGAAACGGAAAATAAAATCAAATGAATGCGCAAAAGAAAACTCTTGAGGAAAAAAAATAAAATATCGTACTGCCTTTTTCATCATCGGGGATTGTAAAATAACTATTTATATAAAATCAAACATTATAATATGCGGTGTGCCATATTTGGTTCGTCACATATAAATCCACTAGTAGACTTAATATTATCAACTTCTGAACACCACGATGCATCAGAGTGTTCATCCACAGTAGGTGGGGAACCAGTGTAGCACATAACATGATCTTTAGTACCTCTTAGGTATCTCATCAGCCTGTCTAAGACATCTTAATGTTCTTTGTCTGGGCTACTGGTAAAGAGACTCAGCATGCCAACAGAGAAGGCAGTGTCTGGTCTTGTACAACTTGTGGCGTACATGAGACTACCAATGATCTTCGAGTACTTTACTTGATCAACGTTAGTCCATTCATTTGGATGCACCTTGACATTTAGATCAAACAGTGTCTCTACAGGCCTACAGTCTTTATAACCCCAGGTAAAAAGAATTTTCTCTATATAATGAGATTGACTAAGGGTAACATGACTTTTGTCTACTCCAAGTTTCATTTCTAGAAGGGTAACAATAGGACCAAGGTCTTTCATGTCAAATGCTTATGCAAGAGTGGATTTAATATCTCTTACTGTAGTAAGATTTGACCTCAGAATCAATATGTCATCCACATACAAGTATATGATGACTGTTTTATCTGACATTGAGCGGCGATAGAGACACTTGTCTGAGAGACTGGACTGATCAATTCAAATGCTTTTTACCACTTGGTCAAATTTCATGTGCCACATCTTAGGCGCTTACTTAAGACCATAGATTGATTTATCTAACTTGCACATTTTCTCTTTTAGATCTTAATGTACATAACCTTTATGTTGTGTAATATAGATCTCTCCATCAAGCTCTCCATTTAAGAAGACCGTCTTATATCCATCTGGTGAACTATAAATTTCTTGATAGAAGCTATGACAAGAAGAATCCTAATAGTGGATATGTGATACATAGGTGAATAGACGTCAAAATAGTCAATCCCTCATGTTGTTTGTAACCCTTAGCTACTATATGTGATTTATATCTGGCTATCTGTGCAATTTCTTCTTCAGTGCCCACTTACATCATAGGTCTTTAGCTCCTTTCGGCAAGTCAACTAGATGCCAGATGTTATTTTGTAGCAACGAGTTCATCTCATTATCGATGGCTTCTGCCCACATTATCGAATCTCTAGATCTCATTGTTTTTTGATAGGAGAATTGATCATCCTCTAAGTGCTAGGTGATGAAATTCTCACCAAATTTCTTAGGGTTTTATCTCTTATAAATGCTCTAATAGAAATAGGTTCCACATCTAGAGGCTGGGGAGCAGTGCTAGAGGGGCCAGCTTCAGGTTCTACAGTAAATTCTGAAATCATGTTAGTAGACCCGGAGATGGTCAAGCCGTGATCTTTAACAAATTTATGTTCAAAGAAAATATTTCTAGATTCTATCACTGTATTAGTGGATAGATCTAAAAATCTGTTAGCTGCAATTTCTTCTGCACTACCTAGATAAACACATGTTGTTATTCTAGGTCTCACCTTAGGTCTCTTAAGGTATTGTATTCTCACATAAGCAATATAACCCCAAGTATTTAGAGTGTCATATATATAAGGATGGTCGTGCCACAACTCATACATACTAGAATTGATCTTTGAGTGAGGTACTCTATTTAGAATATGATTTGCAGTTAGGACTATTTCCCGTCAAAAGGAATTATACATGCCAGCTGTCAAGAGCATAAAATTTAGCATATCTGATAAAGTTCTATTTTTACGCTTAATGATACCATTCGACTGGGATGAGTAAGGAACTATGGTTTCTAGGATTATACCATCAGAGACATAAAAGTTCTTAAACACAGTTGCAGTTGTTGAAACCGAATTCTCGGTCTCTTGTGGAGTTCACCCTTGGAGAAGGGGTGACCGAACACCTACTACCCTCAAGCGAACGATCTAGGCACAGGACTAGGAACACAAGGGACAGACCCAGGGTCTCAGCGTGGAGGTCACACCGCATACCCGAAACACTAACTAATTCTTCCCATCCTCAGCCAAAGGCTGAGACAAGACACCTTCGGAGGGCTCTCTTGGCCGATCGAAACATCTAAGGAGGATCTCAAGACCAACTCTCTCCTATCCAGATGTGTCTCCTTGGGTCTATGCAAAATGTTCCTCACCTGCCCTACCAATGGCGCAACCTCGTCGAGCAATTCTTCTCTACGTAGCCTCAATTGGGTCGCAAACAACATAACTCTGCTGTTCTGAAAGGCTATGAGCAGGCCCTCAAGGGATTCCCGGTAACTTTACCTCGGGGCCCCCACGGGGCGAGTGGTTCACGAGTACATCACTCGCCTAAGGCGGAAGATATAGATCACATACACAGAGCATCACAGATATTTAAATTACAAGAATATAAATTGCATACTTCGGCGCTCAGGCCGGCAACATAAGCAAAAATAGGCCTTCGAGGGCCGGCACAAACTTGGGCTTAAGCCCGCTATTCCCCGCTTGGTACTGCAACACCTGTATATCAACGTCCCGCCAAACGGTGGCAAAAAAAACATCGGCTCCACCTCTGCCTCAGAGCGGTGATTCTTATCTCCTAAGAGCAAATAATAAACAACTTCCACGGAGTTTTCCCGGGGAACCCCAGAACATCACTAATCCGGCTTACACATCCGGATGAGTTTCGCACAACATGCCTAAATCCGTACTCACGCTTCCGGATACTAAATGCAACCAGCTGCGGGGATGTACACATCGACCCGTCGGAGAGACCGCTTCCCCCCCACTTGTTAGTGGAGAGGGGCTTCCATGCAAATATGATAATTGAGGGATTCACTTGCCTGAGAAGAAACTTCGTTACCCTTGACGCGTGTTTGGCGGCGGTGCCGGGAGAGGAGCTCTCAGCCGTTGTTGCTGGAGGCGGTGCCGGGAGAGAAGCTCCTGGCCAATCTAGCTGAAGGCGATGCCGGGAGAACAAATCTCGGCCGGTCTTGCCCCGGGTGGCTGCAACGGGGAAGTAGAGCAAGGGTTCGGGCCTTGCTTTGGGCGGCGACGGCGAGGAGGAATAACAATGACTCAGGCCTTGATTTGGGCGGCGCGTGTAGCGGCGCTCCGGCTGCCCTTTTTAGCCGGCGACGGGAGAGAAGAAGGTGGAGACGTCGGGCTGCCCCTGTTGGCCGACGGGAGAGAGGAAGGGGGGGCGGCGTCCTGCTGCTGCTGTAGGCCGACGGGAGAGAGGAAGGGGGGTCAGGCTCGGCCTTGCCTTGCTTAGGCGGCGGCGAGAGAGAGAGAGAGAGGCGATCTGGATCGGGTTTTTTCCTCCCCCTGCTGTACCGGAGCCCTCTCCCCCCTTTTTCATTTTTCCTGCTGCTTGTCTGTTGTGCCCTCCCCGACACCCTCCTCTCCTTATTTCTCTTTTTTATTTTCTTATCTTTCTTCCTGCCCCACTCCTCCCGAGCCCCTCTCTCCCCTTTTTCTTTTTTTCTGCTCCTTTTTTCCCACCCCCAATGTAAGTATATATATATAGATAATATATATATTGATATTAATATATAATATAATAGTAATATATTATAATATTAATCCAATACTGATAAAATGCATTTACATATAAATTCTCCGCACGCATGCACGACTACTCGCACGTGCTCGAACGGGGCTGCACCGAATCATCGCCCATAGCATATCTCGAGCCCGCCACTTGGGGAGGATCCCACTCGGCCGGGTACGGGGTTGTACACAATCTCCGCTCTTTTCGAGGTTGGCACAAGCTCGGAAAGAAATGTCTAACCTCAAAGTATCGGGCGAGTGGGAGCCGACCCAAAGAAAAAATTTGAGAGAAACTGAAAATTGCACTTAAAACACTAATCTCTCCATGCCCCATTTGATCTTTTTGAACCACTCGATACCTGTAATGCTCTCTGCTATTCAATTGCCCTTATACTATTTCTTACAATCAGTATACAATTTCTCATGATATTGTGAAACAACAAAGTCATATATTTTGTATCCTCTTGCACACGCGGAGCTAATCCTTTCCCCCCAGGTGTGCCTACAACCCTGTCCAGCTAATGAGAGCCTGACATCGAGTCTACCCGGGGCCGAGCAGCACTCGGGGTCCCTGCAAAAATATCCAAGAATCAATCCTTTCCCCCCCAGGTGTGCCTACAACCCTGCCAGCTAATGAGAGCCTGACAGCGAGTCTACCAGGGGCCGAGCAGTACTCAGGGTCCCTTACCCCCCAGACGAGCCTACGGACCTGCCAGCTAGTAGGAGCCAGGCAGCGGGTCTACCCGGGGCCGAGCATTACTCTGGGTCCTGCAAAAATCTCCAAGAACCAATCCTTTTCCCCTAGGTGTGCCTACAACCATGTCAGCTAATGAGAGCCTGACAGCGAGTCTACCCGGGGCCGAGCAGCACTCGGGGTCCCTTACCCCCCAGGCGAGCTTACGGACCTGCCAACTAGTTGGAGCCAGGTAGCGGGTCTACCCGGGGCCGAGCATCACTCGGGGTCCTGCAAAAATCTCCAAGAACCAATCATTTCCCCCCAGGTGTGCCTACAGCCCTGTCAGCTAATGAGAACCTGACAGCGAGTCTACCCGGGATCGAGCAGCACTCGGGGTCCCTTACCCCTCAAGCGAGCCTACGAACCTGCCAGCTAGTAGGAGCCAGGCAGCGGGTCTACCCGGGGTCGAGCATCACTTGGGGTCCTACAAAAATCTCCCAGAACCAATCCTTTCCCCCAGGTGTGCCTACAACCCTGTCAGCTAATGAGAGCCTGACAGCGAGTCTACCCGGGGCCGAGTAGCACTCGGGGTCCCTTACCCCCCAGGCGAGCCTACGGACCTGCCAGCTAGTAGGAGCCAGGCAGCGGGTCTACCCGGGGCCGAGCATCACTCGGGGTCCTGCAAAAATCTCCAAGAACCAATCCTTTCCCCCAGGTGTGCCTACAACCCTGCCAGCTATTGAGAGCCTAACAGCGAGTCTACCCGGGGCTGAGCAACACTCGGGGTCCTGCAAAGTATTCAAACTCTCCATCGGCATCAGGGAGAGAAGCGTTTCAAATAGGTGCAAATCCTACCCCGAGTGCTACGGGATTCCAACAACAACTATTAGGATGGGACGACTCCGAGTATGAAGACCTTACACACAAAGTGTCAGCACACGACCCTGGTCGTCACTTGGTTCCACTTCTATAGCCATGACGTTCGCCTGAGTTCTTCTGTGCTGCTCACTCTCCACGCTCACCGCACCAAAATGTTGAAACTGAAAAACGGTCTCCTGTGGAGTTCACCCTTGGGGAAGGGGTGATCGCGCACCTACTTCGCTCCTGCAAGTAAAACAACAAGGGAAATAAGGAAAAACTGACCCAAGGGCTCGGCGGGGAGGACCTACCACACACCCGAAAGATCTAAGAGCGCTTCCCCTACTTAGCCAAAGGCCTAGTTAAGGTATCCTCAGAAAGCGCTTGAGAGACGGAGCAATATAGCATAGGAAGCATGCATTCTGAGGTACCCCTTGGGTACTATTTATAAATTTCTAAAAATGACCTGCAAATAGCCAACTCCCGCTGTCCTGAACGGCTATGTGCAGTACAGGTTGGCCTGCCAACAGTGTAACTCCGCTGTTTTGAAAGGCTATGGGCAGGCTAGCGAGGGCATTACAGTAAAAAGTACCTTATACACCTGGGCGAGCTCGGCCACCCCTGAAGATCCTGCTCGCCTGCTGACTGCTGAGCTCCATAGGGCAATTGCGAGCTGGCTATTGTGCTCGCCCTTCGATTTTCCTTCATTAGTCGAGCTCAGCTCGACGAAGTCTGGGTTTAGCTCAGCGAGTGTCGAGCTCGGGGTCGACGAATGCCGAGCTCGGCCTTCAGATCTCTCTGCCGAGCTCGTCTGTTGCCTCCAGCTTTCTCTGCCGAGCTTGCCTGCTGCCTCCAGCTTTCTCTGCCGAGCTCGCCTGCTGCCTCCAGCTTTCCCTGCCGAGCTCGTCTGTTGCCTTGGCAATCTGAACTGCCCGGTCTGGTTCTTGTCGACCTCGCTCGCCAGGTATGGGGTTGTACAGCAGTGTATTCTCCCTCTTGATCACTTCTAAATCTCTTAATCTTTAGGTTTAACTGGTTCTCAACTCAAGTTTTAAAGATCTTGAAGGTCTTGAATGTTTTATCTTTCAATTTCAATATGTAAACATGACAATATCTTGAAAAATCATCGATGAAGGTAATAATATACTTCTTTCCCCCTCTAGTGGCATGACTTCAAAATCACAGAGGTTGGAATGTATCAATTCAAGAAGTTGTGTGCTTCTAGATACTGACTTGAAAGGATTTCTAGTGATCTTAGTTTGAGCACAGAGCTCGCACCTATCAAATTGAAAAGAGAGATCTAACAGGATATTATGACTCTTAGCTAGATCTTGTATTTCCTTATAGTGTACATGTCCAAGTCTATTGTGAAATAACTTAGGATCAATCAGAGTTGAACTCACTTAATTAATGGACTCATTATATAGGCTAAGTCTATACATAATATTGATCATATACGCACAATCAAAATTATGTGAATTAACGGCTAAAGTTATTCTACCATTTTAAGTTGTAAAAGAAATTACATACTTATCTAATAAACTCATGAAAACTAAATTTTTAGTTAAAGTAGGAACTACTGTAACAAGCTTTAAAATTAGAGTTTTACTTGAAGAGAGTATCAGCTATGCTGTCCCAGTATGCGTAACATCAGTCTCTCCTCCATTGTAGTTTTCAACTTTGTCATAGACTGCTCTGACCTCTGAGATAAGACCTCTATCATTAGTGACGTGATAGGTAGCATCGCTGTCCATCCACCACTCAGAAGACGCACCGCGGTGACTACTCTCAATCATAGCCACGAAGGACTGCGGATCAGAGTTGTCGACAACCATGTTTGTCATATTTTGTGGGGCTTCCTTCTTTTACTTTTTCGGACCCTTGCATTCAGCGACCCAGCGACCCCACTTTTTGCAGTAATGACACTTGTCCTTCTTTCTTTTGAGAGAAGGTTTTTCGATCGCCAACTGTGTAGAAGTATGACTCTTAGGTGTCGGGGGCTTCCGAGAAGGCTTGCTAGGTCGAGAAACGAAGTTGACAGCCTGTGGGGGCTGAGCAACTTACTCTAAACTTTTCCCATCAACATTTTGATCCTCAATGTGGATGAAATTTTGAGTTCATCCAGAGTGATCTTCTCCTTCAGTCTGTGTATTTCAGTTTTGAAAGCGAGTCATTCATGAGGCAACTTGCTCAGAATCAGATACACAAAGAGATTATCGTTCATCTTTGACTGATTGTCCTCCAGCTTGTGACACAAGTTTTTCAGCTCTATGATTTGTGAAGTAACTGACAAGTTTGTTTTGAACCTGAAGTTGAAGAACTTCTCTCTAATAAGTGATTTTGACAGTCCCTCCTCCTTTTGGAAATGTGTGTTCAAGCGATCTCAAATCTCTTTTGCAAATTTATATGCGTAGTAGGTCAAGGTGTGACAAGAATTCAAGGAGTTCAAAAGGTAGTCCCTGCAGAAGTCCTCATCCTTGTTCCACTAGTATTCGTCAACATTCACATGGGTAGTGGCAAAATCACTCTAAACATTATAGAAAATTTCACGTTCTTTCATTCCTAGTTGGACTTGAATTTTCCAACTGAGAAAGTCAGTGACATCGAATCACTGCAATTTGACAGTGTCGAACGAACTTTTCTTCGACATTGCGCTAGATTTAAACAATAATAAAAATTCTAGAACGAGATCACCTGAGTCATGCAAAACTGAGTCCAAACTTTCGAATCTAATCCATAAAAAATAATTTGTTTGCTCCTCTCCAATTGAACGCGGTCGCCGAAGACTAGCTCTGAGCGACAATAACTCCACTGATGTAGAGAGGAGATGATTGCTCCTCCAAGTGGCACAACACACACTTTTTGGTGTTAATCACAGTTGGCAGAGGCCAAATCACAATAGAGAACAGCTTGATTGGAACAAGGGGACACACTGTTCGTCAAGTGCAACTTGAAGAGAACTAGATACGGACCAAATAAAATATTTCTCCTTTGAAAGAATACCCTACTGTGCTCCAACCTTGATCTCCTTCTTTGAGAGGATCTGCTACAAACACATCAGAAGAGCAATAGGTAGTTGGCTATAGAGATATTCAACAGGGATCAGCAACAAAGAGGCCCTTCTCCTTCACGATATGGAAATCAGTGACAGGAAACTCACGACCGCCCTAGATCGGCAACCGCCTAGTCCAGAACCACAAGATGTGGACGAGATATGTCTTCCCGGAGTAGGCAATGTAGATATGGGACGGGAAACGACAGAACTGGAGAAAATGCACTCTTGCAAGTGACTGCACTGGATCGGCGACGGGGAGACAGCCTTAGATCGATTTGTGATCAAATCCGCAGATCTTCCGCGAGCCTTCTCGCCGCGAGAACAAGAATACCAGGAGGCGATATGCTGTTTTCCGGCAGGTGCGAAAGAAATTTTGCACAGGGCTCGACGAGAAAATTTCTAAATTTGTGATCTGCGATAGAGACCGTCGAGCTTAGTAGCGACGAGGCGGACAGATCTGCAAGGACGAGGCTAATATTCCTTCGTTCCTTTCCAGCGACGAGGGAGATCGGGAAGAATGAACAAGAGCGGCGCCGAGAGCCAAATCGTGACAACCAGAAGCGAATGGGGACGAGAGCAAAATCATCTTATCTTGAGAATGTTGATGATCCGCTCAAGATAGTCCACAATGACTTATCAGATGTGGAATGGTCATTTATAGTATTTCCAGCGTAAAGTCATGTCCTAAAGTGACACGAAACTTAATGGGTCGTTCCGAGTCGGTCTCGACACACACGAACATATATTTAATTTCTTAACACAGGCAGGCCTCGTCGAGCTATTTAAATTGTGTCAGGCCGTCGGCGGCCTGTGCCAGATATATATATATATATATATATATATATATATATATATATATATATATATATATATATATATATATATATATATATATACGAGTCGCAGGCACGGGCCTCCGGCCCGATGGCTACGCGCCACAGTACCTGGCCGCCGACGGCGGGTTTCGCCCGCCCCACCACCCCCGGCAGGCTCCGCCCGAAACCCCCGGCGGGCTCCGCCCGCCCAATTTAAATTTAAATTAACATTTTTAAATGTTATATAATATATTATATATATATTATAATATTAATATAATTTTTATATTAAAAAAAAGGAAAATCGCGCCCGCCCCCCCCCCCCCTTCACGGCTCTCTCCACCGCCGGCGGCGGAGCCGCCGGCGGCCTGACCGGCTGCCCCCGGCAGGTTCGCCGGGCGCAGGCGAACCTGCCGGCGGTGATCGTGCGGCGCTCCGGCGGGGCCACCGCCGGCGGTGGCCCTGACCGTGAGGCCCAGATCTGGCCTCACGGTCAGGGCCACCGCCGGCGGTGGCCCCGCCGGAGCGCCACCGGACCACCACCGGCAGGCTCGCCTGCTCCCGGCGAACCTGCTGGTGGCCGCCGGTCAGGCCGCCGGCGGCTCCGCCGCCGGCGGTGGGGGTGGCCGTGAGAGTGGGGGGGACGCGGAAGGCGGGATCGGGAAACAGGAGAGAGAAGAGCAGAATTTTTTTTGGGTATTCTGTTATTGGCAAATCAGATGTGTTATTCGCAGCCCACGATCTAACGGCTCTGGATCCAAATACTCGAATCCGAGGGCCCTTGTTTTTTCCCCTATTTTCGAACTCACGCTATTGGCAGACCACCATATATCTTTTTAAGATAGTATATATATATATATATATATATATATATATATATATATATATATATATATATATATATATATATATATATATATATATATATATATATGTCTTTAAATTTCTTGATGATTCTTGCAAATAGAACCCCGTAGACCCGAACTTAAATTTCAGGGACGAAATTATTTTCTTGTTTATTGGAATTTGTAACATCCCATGTTACTTCTGGACCCCTCAACTTAGATTGGGTTAGGCATGGGGTGAGATTTAAGGAGATCAACTAGGTTTGACAGTAGGTAGTGGGTGGTAGCCATGTGGAGCCCACTATAGGACCAAAGTCAAACTAGGTCAAACTAGCCTAAATAGGGACCCTAGCCACACCATGACCCCACCACATTGCCCTAACCCTAAAAACAATCTAAGTGGACCCTAGGGCATGTCACTAGGTCAACACTTTGACCCCAATTGACCAAAGTCAACCTTGAGCTTAATTTGGTCAAACCCACACTCATAAGCCCAATTAGCCTAAGTAGGGCACCCCCTTGACCCAACCCAAGTTGGGTGGTGCCACTAGACTCATTTCCACCAAGTAGGGTCAGTGCACTCACCATGGTTGACCAAGTCAACCCTAAAAGTCAATTTGGTCAATATAAGGCCTAAAGAGAGAAAATGAAGGCCAAGCCCAATCCCATTGGGCTAAGCCCATCCAAATCAGCCCAAGCCCAACCTAAGTGGTCAAAGACAACTCATAACCCCCAAGATCAGGAAAGAGAATACATGCAAAGGGGTAGAAAAGGAATTTGGAGAAGAAGAGGAGAGAGAAAAGGGAAATGAAGGGAAGGATGGCCACATGGCCACCCCATCAGTTGGTCTTAGCTGCCCAAAACCAAGTGGCCTACCTCCCCTCTTCATTTCCAGCAGAAAACCAAGGCTGTGAGCCACTTGGCAGCTGGGCGGAGCAAACAAAGCTCAAACCGAGCTCAATTAAGGTGTACCTCCATGTACAGCCAAATTCACTCCAATTAGGCCTCACCAGAAGCTTCAGGAGATAGAAGAGAGTGGAAATCGAGTGCTGGATCATGGAGAATGGTGGAGAATTGAGTTTTCGGGGTGGAGCTCGCCGGCGCACCACCACCACGGCAAACCGCCGCCTGACCCGCAGCCAAGCCCCAATTCAGGTGCGTTTCGCCTCGCCTCTTCCCGTACTAGGTTTCTAGATCAATCTAGGGAGATATCGGGCTCAATCGAGCCCGATGCCATGAGAGAAAATGGAGAAAACCGAGCCTTTCTCTTCTTGCTCGGGTTCGCCGGAGGAGCCAACTCCGGCGGCCCCACCGCCGGGAAACGCTAGCCCCCACCTTAACGAAGGTGGTGGCGATATCCGTCGGCGGTGGTGGTGGCTCAGCTGGCCGGAAAATGCCAGCCAAACATCGTCCAGGAAGATGCAATCATGGCCGTCAAACCATCGGGGACGATGAACCGATTCCGTCGGTTTTAGCTTTAAGATTCGTGCATTAGATTTAAATGATTTAATTAATACTTGATGAATAGTGAAATCTCTGTCACATTATTACAGCCACCTTGCAGTTAATTTTAGGCCTCTTAGAGGCATTTACAGAACTTAGCCTCTTAATGAAAATTGTAGCCAAGGGTCTTATCTTTAATATGCCACCCTAAACATGTGATATGGTGTAGTGTACAGTCCTGTAGGACATTTCTCCTAGGACTGGTCCTAGAGTAGGGCAGAAATTAAATTGGATGCCCAGGTCAAACCATTAGTCACCATGACCCCAAATTTTGGGCACATGCATGAATTGGGCATACTTAGCCCCTGCCAAAATTTAGGAATTTTTAGAGAATATTTTCCTATAGTTTTTGCTAAAATATCAAAATACAAATAAATGAAATATAAGGAGTTCTACTCCTCCCCATGGCCCCAAATCTTGGTGGTAGGTCAGTGGGGTCATCCTTGGTGCATGATAAAATTTTCAGCACCTTGGGTTCACTGCATGTTGGAGAATCCACTTGCATGTGTTAGCATATGTTATGCCTTGGTGTGTAATTAGCAAAAATGCAAATATAGTGTATTTAGCCCAATGGTGACATGCAGAGGTCTTGGAATTATTTACAGTGGTTCATTAGGGTACATTTCACCCCTCAAATTAATCATGGAATTTTTGGAATCAAAAATTCCATTTATTGGAATTTATTTTAAATATAGCTATTTTGGAAATAAAATTGGAAAATAGGTTTTCCTCAAGTACAAATCCTAAAATTTTGCCAAGGCATAGATAATGTCACATTTGACTTAGGAAAAATATGATCCCTCTGTTTTGAGGAACTTTTGGAGTAGATATCTTAAATTGCCCATTTTACCCTTATCTTATTAATTCTTGAAATGATGGATATATACCTCTGAAAAATTTGGAATTTATTCTACTGCTATAAAATGGTATTATTAGTTTTGCATGAATTTCTCAGAATTAATGGATGCATTGTTAGTTGTTAGATTAATACAATGGCATTTTTGGTAAATATGTTATAATGGAATTTTATAGGCCATTACACAATAAATGCTGATGATACTCTGCCAATAGTCATAAATTAGTGCTCTAAAAGTTCTGTAATTTTCCTGGAATTTTTGATTTCATAATGCCTATACTTCATTTGGAAAAATGGAATTTGTGTGAAATTGATATTAAATAGGAAATGAGAATAAATAATTTAAGGAAAATTATGAAACTCTGTAGGCAGCAATATTTTACCAATATACATCTCAGGAAAAATTCCCTAGGTCAGTGGATATTTAATCATACTACTTCATGTGTAAAATGACCTAGCGTTTAAATTAAAAGATTTAATTAAAGGACTATTTGGCCAAGAAAAATTATGAGAATTCATAGGGTAGTTCCCTTAGTCCATACCACCCTAAGATAAATATTTAGAGGCAAGATGCCTTAAGGTTTGGAAGATCACATTTTTAGGGTAATCATAGGTAATGGTCTGCATATAACACAAATAGGTCTTGCCTTAGGAGTTACCAGGGGATTGATTATCGGCCGAAATAAAAGAGTTCAACATGAATAACCCTGGTGGGTAGAATTGTCTTAGTGAGGGATCAAAAGTGCAAGTCTTAGTTAGCAACTGGAGTGGGGGGTCGGCGGAAGACCGTCGGCTTCCCGGTAACACCTTAAGTCACTAGGGTTGAACTAGAGCAATAAGGAGAGCTGGGGAGATACATGGGTAGTCATCAACTAAAATAAGTATCCTTGCGAAAGGGAACGCTGGGCGTAATCCCAACACAGTTCCTAGTGCCCCTTGAGAGCCCTTCACAGGGAATACCGGGGGCAGTCCTGGGATTAACCTTAAATCTCTAAGTATAATAACCCGTAGACAAGAGTAGTTTAATAGGTTAGGACATTGTTGTACCTTCTCGCCCGTGTAGGATTGGAGAGATTCATGGTATATGCTCACCCATATGAGGTTTGAGGGAGTTGGTATAAAGACACTAATGTGCGATCTCACCCGTTTTGGGGTTTGAGGGAGTTAGTATAAAGGCACTAATGTGCGTTCTCACCCAGGTTTGGGTTTGAGGGATTCAGGACGGGTTTGGTCCTGCGAGCGGGAGGCTCGGTATGAATTACTTGCATGTGCATAAATATCGTGGCGGGGCATGCGGTACTGGCCGTTCGTCACACCGATGGTAGTACGGTGCACCAGGCGGTTGTGAGAGTTAGAGGGGCTAGTGGGTTGTTTTACACTGCGGTCTGGAGGACGATCCCCGATAACGCACATCCGACCCAACAAGACTGACGGGTTTGTCAGCAAAGTACGTACGCGAGACTCTAGAGTGAACCTTGGACGTGTACAGAGGCGTATGAGAGGGGTCTAAGGCTTGGTAGTGTGCATACCGGTCTAGAAGCGGAGACGCCCGCTCCGCTGCTGTCGTAGCCACAGCGGTGGTACCCGAGAGTGATGCTAGCTCTCAAAAAGTGGGAACTAAAGGTCTGTGATCACAGAGTCGTTGTGTGTGAGTTGCACTTGCCTGCGCATAAAATTGCATCATATCATTCATTCATATTAGGTCATACGCTTCATAGATCTTTATCATATAAATTAGTATGGGCTCTTTTATATGATAAGTTAAACCAGTTTGTAAGACCCCCCTCCCCCTAACCAAGGAGGGCTACCGGATCTCATGCCCAGAACCGCCGTCTTACGGTGGCACTAACTCACGGGTTAGTCGGCACCGCAACACGCCGATTCTGCCGGCTAGTACGATCATTTAACCTGTAGGCCAATATGAGAAGAAAGAAGTAAAACTGTGTATGTAAAACCATCAGTCCACAAGCCACATAGTACAATCATGTAAATGAAATAAAAAGTACATCACAATAGTCCACAAAAGAGTACAAATGAAAGAGTAAAGAGGGCTTATGCCCAGTACATCAAATCACTCTCTCACAAAATAATAAATGCGGAAGCTAAACTAGTACATCAGATCTCGTCCCACCTGAGGACGCACAGTAGTGGTAGTAGCCTGCTGAAGCGGTATCTGCTCCTCATGTCCTGCCTCCTCTGGGCCTCTAGTAGCCGATCTCTGATCAATCGAATCTGAGCCTCAGTGTCCTCTATATAATCAGATCCAAGAGCCCTGGTATCCACATCCTGAACCCATGATAACGGTGTCTGGCATCTCCTCCCATAAAGTGCCTCGTATGGAGCCATCCTGATGCTCGCCTAGTGGCTGTTATTATACGAGAACTCAATCAATGGTAGCAACCTCTCCCAAGGCTTCCCCGTATCCAATACGCATAATCTGAGCAGGTCCTCCATGGTCCGGATGGTCCGCTCGGTCTGTCCGTCGGTCTGCGGGTGGAAGGCGGTACTAAAGGTAAGCCGAGATCCCAAGTAAGCATGCACGGCCCTCCACTCGCTCGAGGTGAACCGACCATCACGGTCCGAAACAATAGTCCTGGGGATGCCATGATATCTGACGTACTGCTCCACAAATAATCTCACCAGAACTGCAACTGGGGCATCCTTTCGAACTGGAATAAACCGCGCTACCTTGGTCAATCTATCCACTATAACCCATTTAGAATCATGCCCAGAGTGGGAGCGAGGCAATCCGTGTACAAAGTCCATAGCAATGTCCTCGAACTTCCACTCTGGAACTGGCAGTGGCTGTAGTAAACCTCCCGGGCTCTTGCATTCTGCCTTCACACGCTGGCAAGTCTCACAATGGGTCACAAAATCCGTGATCTCCCTCTTCATCCCGGGCCAATACATAGACCTCCGCAAATCTGCCCACATCTTGGTGATGCCGGGGTGCACTGAATATCTCGAGCAATGTGCCTCTCGGAGTATGTCATCCCGGATACTGCCCCCTGCTGGTATGTAGATGCGCCCCCGGAACTGAAGAAGATCATCCTGTAGCATGTAGTCCTCGACCTTGCCCCTCTCTAGGGCACTGAAAATCGACTGTAACGCAGCATCCAGCCTCTGATGTGCTCGGATGCGCTCCTGTATATCATCGTCACTGATCACTGAGCTCAAATACTCTCTATATATGACTGGCTCGGTCTCGGACACCATGGTAATGTGCATGTCCTCCATCATCTGTAGCAGCTCTATAGACATCAATCGGGGCTCCGGTCCAGAAGTGTCGGCCCTCCTGCTCAAAGCATCCGCAACCGTGTTCGCTTTCCCCGGGTGATAGTGGATCTTGTAATCATAATTGCAGAGGAACTCCAACCACCTCCTCTGTCTCAGGTTTAGGTCCTTCTGTGTATCGATATACTTGAGATTCTTGTGATCCGAAAAGATGTCACAATGAATCCCGTATAAATAATGCTTCCATATCTTTAGGGCGAAAACCACAGCCCCGAGCTCTAGGTCATGTACTGGATAGTTATGCTCATGCTTCTTCAACTGTCTCGAAGCATAAGCAATAACATGTCCATGCTGCATCAGGACTGCACCCATCCCCTGATAAGAGGCGTCCGTGTAGATCTGAAATCCTTCGCTCCCGGATGGAAGCGCAAGAATGGGGGATGAGATGAGTCGGTCCTTCAGCTCCTGAAAAGCCGTCTCACACCGCTCTGACCAAACAAAATCTGTGTCCTTCTTCGTCAAGGACGTGAGGGGGAGTGCTATCCTCGAGAATCCCTCCACACACTTGCGGTAATACCCTGTTAGTCCCAAGAAACTGCGGATGTCAGATGCGGTCTTCGGCCGTGGCCAATCCCTTACTGTCTCTATCTTGGCTGGGTCCACTGCTAACCCAGCCCCACTGATCGTGTGCCCCAGGAAAGCCACCTCTTGTAACCAGAACTGGCACTTCAAAAATTTTGCGTACATCTGGGTCTCCCTCAGCCTCTGCAGGACCTGTGTCAGGTGCTCCGTATGCTCCTCCTGAGTCCGAGAATATATAAGGATGTCGTCGATGAATACAATCACGAAGCAGTCTAGGAAAGGCTCGAATACACGGTTCATTAGACTCATGAATGCGGCAGGAGCATTCGTGAGCCCAAAAGGCATCACCGTGAACTCGTATAATCCATAGCGTGAACTGAATGCCGTCTTCGGTATGTCCTCTTCCCTGATACGGAGCTGGTAGTAGCCGGATCGCAAATCTAGCTTGGAGAACCAGAAGGCTCCCTGTAGCTGGTCAAATAACTCATCTATCTGAGGCAGAGGATAGGTATTGCGGACCGTTAACCGGTTCAGCTCCCGGTAATCTATACATAATCGCAGTGATCAGTCCTTCTTCTTCACAAAGAGAACTGGCGCTCCCCATGGCGATGAACTGGGCCGCACAAATCCTGACTCGACTAGCTCCTGCAGTTGAGTCCTGAACTCTGCTAACTCCCTGGGAGCCATCCTGTAGGGTGCCCGGGACACCGGCTTCGCTCCCGGTACTAGCTGAATCCTGAAATCCAAGTCTCTAGCAGGAGGTAGCCCGGGCAATTTCTCCGGAAATACGTTGGAGAAATCCCGGACCACCGGAATATCTGAGATAGTCGCCTCTGTTCCCACCATCTCGAAGCAGACAAGATAAACTTCTTCACCATGCTCATGGGCCTTCACAGCCTGTACAGAAGATAACAGTAGGTGGCAGATATGCTGGATACCTTCAACGATAACATGAGAGTCGCCATGCCTTAGCGTGATCCTCCTGGACGGACAATCTATCTGAGCATGGTTCCGATGCAACCAGGCCATGCCCAAGATCAAGTCAAAGTCCTGCAGCTTCAGAATAGTTGCCGGCGCCTCAAATGCCTTGCCGCCAATCTCGGCCTCCATATCACAATGTGCAGTGGTCCGCAGCTCCGACCCATCGGGTAGACGCACCCTCATCTCTAGTCCAGGAAACCTCTCCACGCCTTCGAGTCCGTCGATGAAGGCCTCTGATACGAACGAGTGTGAAGCACCCGTGTCGAAGAGAGTATGAGCGGGCTTGCCGCTGATCATAACTATGCCTGAGGTTTGTTTAGGTGAAAATTAATTGTTATCCTATAGTTCCAGGTACTATATATATATTTCATTAAAAATCCAAGAAAATCCATAATTAACTTTAAGTACCTGTGATAACCTCCTCGGGATTCCTCGGCTCTGTGAGGTCCAAGGCGTATATCTGCTCCTGCTCGCGTCTCCTGCCGTGATATCCCCGACCTCGGCCTCGTCCTCGGCCTCGTCCTCGGCCCTGCTGTACTGGGGCCACTGGAGGTGGAGGAGGAGGAGGGGGATGGAATCGGTGCGGGCACTCCGACCTGATGTGCCCGGGCTGGCGGCATCCGTAACAAACCACTTGTCGATGGCCTCGGTCATCCTGTCTCCTCGGATCATGCATCTGTAGAGGTGGGGGAGCCAATGCTGGAGGAGGCCCCTGCTCCTGCCTGAAGTTGGGACGACGACGTCCCCTACCCTTCCTGTATCCGATGGTCCTGCCTCTCTGAGAGCCCCTACTGCTCTCTCCTGACGTCGACCCATCAAATGGTCTCTTCCCTCCCGCTCGCACCATCAGCTGGTCAGCCTCCAGCTTATTCGCCATCTCGATGATCTGCCTAAATGTGCCATGAGAAATGAATAGCAGGGCCTGCCTCAAATCGTCCCTGAGGCCCCGGTAGAATCTCTTGGCATACCTCCTATCATCGGTATCCTGAATCCCTGCGAACCTGGCCAAGTGGAAGAACTCTCTCGGGTACTCTATCACCGATCTAGTCCCCTGCTTGAGGTTCAAAAAACTCTCCTCCAAGGCATCTCTGTCCGTAGCAGAGACGAAGTGCTCCAGAAACACGTCGCCAAACTCCTCCCATGATATCTCTGACAGCTCAAAGTCCGCATAAGTAGACTCCCGGACTGATTTCCACCATCTCTTCGCATGAGCCTCCAGCACAGAGGTGGCTAGAGGTACTGCCTCGCCGACTGGGCAGCTGATGCCTGCTAAGATCTCATGTATGGCCTCCAGCCATTCTTCCGTCTTCACCGCATCCTCTGTCCCACGGTACGTCGGTGGGGACAGGCTCTTGAATGCACTCAGCCAGCTCGACCCCGGATTTGGCTGTGGAGCCGGGACTTGCTGGGCTCTGAAGGCATCCAGAATCGCCGTCAGGGTCTGCCACATCTCCGTATGTAGGAATATATATATATATATATATATATATATATATATATATATATATATATATATATATATATATATATATATATATCATATATATATAAGATATATGAATTCGTTCAAATAAAAATTCATTGAATATATATAAGCCATTAGATTTTTTTCATCAATATTCATGAACCATTGATATTTTTATGATTAAATAATTATAAATGTATAGATATCCTAAAGCTAATGCACTCTAGGGGAGAGAGAAAGAGAGGGAGAGAAGGCGGATGAGAGAAGGTAGAGGAAGTGTGGAATTTATATTATATAATACAAGTGACAGGCACGGGCCTTCGGCCCTCGGCACATTCGACCGGGGTGCGACAATCGGCGGGGTGCGACATTCGGTGGAGTGCGACATTCGCCGGGGGTGCGACATTCGCCGGTGGTGCGACATTTGTCGTGGGGACGACATTTGTCGTGGGCGGCGACATTTGTCGTGGGCGATTACATTTATCGTGGAGGCGACATTTGTCGTGGGGGGCGACATTTGTCGTAGGAGCGACATTTGTCGTGGGAGTGACAGGAACGGGCCTCCGGCCCTCGTGCCCCGCGCGACAGTACCCAGTAGCGACGGCGGGCTTCGCCCGCGCCCAGCGGGCTTCGCACCTATGCAATATGATATAGTATATATTTATATAATATATTATAAATATATAAAATATATAAATATATATTAGTAATGAGAGCAACTGACAGCTGATAGGGTGTAATGAGAGCACTTGACATGATGTTTTTTGGACATTGTGCCTTATAATTGTCTGCTATCAGCCTATTAGCTTTATTTTGGAGGTGACTTTAGGGTGCAATTACATAATATATTATAAATATATATAATATATAAATATATATTAGTAATGAGAGCAACTGACATCTGATATGGTGTAATGAGAGCACTTGACATGATGTTTTTTGGACATTGTGCCTCATAATTGCGTGCTATCAGCTTTATTTTGGAGGTGACTTTAAGGTGCAATTACATAAGTAACCTTTATTTTCAAATGTATTTGAATATTTCTTGAATTTATGTTAGTCTTAAAGTAAAAAGATTGAGGGTATATTAGGCTTTATGAATGTTGCACCAAAGGGAAGTTTTCCTTTATAGAATAGTATAGATATAGATATATTAATATATGCGATTGAAGAGAGAGATAAAGGGAGAGAAAGAGGGGGAGAGAGAGAGTTGGGGAGAGAATAATCTTTTTAGGTGAATACGTATATGTTTTTTGCAAAATAAAAATTTTAATAATGATTTATATTTTTTTGCGGTCATTTTAAGTACTCATATGTATACGTTGTGGACATTGCCCGCAAACGCATAAAGCAATGACGAAGCCTGTGCGGAGGCAGGCGAAGCCCGCCTGAATGCGGGCGAAGGCCACCCGTGAGCATCGAGCACGGGGGGCGGGCGAAGCCCGCCGGGGGGCAAGGCGAATATTATTTGTGAAGCAACCGAAGGCCGCCTGAGAACATCGAGCACGAGCGAAACCCGCCTGCATGTGGCCGAAGGCCGCCCGAGAGCATCGAGCACGGGGGGCGGGCGAAGCCCGCCGTCGGCGGCCAAGTACTGTGTCGCGTAGCCATCGGGCCGGAGGCCCGTGCCGCAAAATACAATGAGTTAGGCCAGGTACTATGCAGCGGAAGCAGTGGTGTGCCCATGTGCAAAAGTAACATAAAATGGTCCACAAAGTACAATGAGTTAGGCCAGTTCTGTTTTAACCTTACCTTTATGCAACCTTCACAGGTCGCCGCGCCGCAAAATGTGGCTCCTCCCCCTCCAGCTGCCACTCCATTCTTACATACGGAGATGGGGCAGACTTTGACGGCGATCCTGGATGCCTTCAAATCCCAGCAAGTCCCGGCTCTACAGCCAAATCCGGGTCGAGCTGGCTGAGTGCCTTCAAGAGCCTATCCCCACCGACGTACCGTGGGACAGAGGATGCGGTAAAGACGGAGGAATGGCTTGAGGCCATACACAAGATTTTAGCAGGCATCAGCTGGCCGGTCGGCGAGGCAGTACCTCTAGCCACCTCTGCACTAGAGGCTCATGCGAAGAGATGGTGGAAATTAGTGCGGGAGTCTACATATGCGGACTGGGAGCTGTCAGAGATATCATGGGAGGAGTTTGTCGATGTATTTCTGGATCATTTCGTCTCTGCTACGGACAGAGATGCCTTGGAGGAGAGGTTTTTGAACCTCAGGCAGGGGACTAGATCGGTGATCGAGTATCAGAGAGAGTTCTCTCATTTGGCCAGGTTCGCAGGGATTCAGGATACCGATGATAGGAGGTATGCCAAGAGGTTCTACCGGGGCCTCAGGGACGATTTGAGGCAGGCCTTGCTGTTCATTTCTCATGGCACATCTAGACAGATCATCGAGATGGCAAAGAAGCTGGAGGCTGACCAGCTGATGGTGCAAGGCAGAGGGAAGAGACCGTTTGATGGGTCGACATCGGGAGAGAGCAGCAGGGGCTCTCAGAAAGGCAGGACTATCGGATACAAGAAGGGTGGGGGACGTCGCCGTCCCAACTTCAGGCAGGAGCAGGGGCCTCCTCCAGCATTGGCTCCCCCACCTCTACAGGTGCATGATCCGAGGAGACAGGATGACCGTGGCCACCGACAGGTAGTTTGTTACGGATGCCGCCAGCCCGGGCACATTAGGTCGGAGTGCCCGCATCGATTCCATCCTCCTCCCCCTCCACCTCCAGTGTCCCCAGTACAGCAGGGCCGAGGCCGAGGCCGAGGACGAGGCCGAGGCCGAGGACGAGGCCGAGGCCGGGGATATCACGGCAGGAGACGCGAGCAGGAGCAGATATACGCCTTGGACCTCACAGAGCAGAGGAACCCCGAGGAGGTTATCACAGGTACTTAAGGTTAATTATTAAATATCTTGAGTTTTCAATTATATAGTACCTGGAACTATAGGGTAACAATTAATTTTAACGTAAACAAACCTCAGGCATAGTTATGATCAGCGGCAAGCCCGCTCATACTCTCTTCGACACGGGTGCTTCGCACTTATTCGTATCCGAGGCCTTCATAGACGGACTCGAAGGCGTGGAGAGATTTCCTGGACTAGAGATGAGGGTGCGTCTACCCGATGGGTCAGAGCTGCGGACCACTGCACATTGTGATATGGAGGCCGAGATTGGCGGCAAGGCATTTGAGGCGCCAGCAACTATTCTGAAGCTGCAGGACTTCGACTTGATTTTGGGTATGACATGGTTACATCGGAACCATGCTCAGATAGATTGTCCGTCCAGGAGGATCACGTTAAGGCATGGCGACTCTCATGTTATAATCGAAGGTATTCAGCCTATCTGCCACCTATTGTTATCTTCTGTACAGGCTGTGAAGGCCCACGAGCAGGGAGAAGAAGTTTATCTTATCTGCTTTGAGATGGTGGGAGCAGAGACGACTATTTCAGATATTCCGGTGGTCCGGGATTTCTCCGATGTATTCCCGGAGAAATTGCCCGGGCTACCACCAGCCAGAGACTTGGATTTCAGGATTCAGCTAGTACCGGGAGCGAGGCCGGTGTCCCGGGCACCCTACAGGATGGCTCCCAGGGAGTTAGCGGAGTTCAGGACTCAACTTCAGGAGCTAGTCGAGTTAGGATTTGCGCGGCCCAGTTCATCGTCGTGGGAGCGCCAGTTCTCTTTATGAAGAAGAAGGACGGGTCATTGCGACTATGCATAGATTACCGGGAGCTGAACCGGTTAACGGTCCGTAATACCTATCCTCTGCCTCGGATAGATGAGCTATTTGACCATCTGCAGGGAGCCTTCTGGTTCTCTAAGCTATATTTGCGATCCGGTTACTACCAGCTCCGCATCCGGGAAGAGGACATACCGAAGACGGCATTCAGTTCACGCTACGGGTTATATGAGTTCACGATGATGCCTTTTGGACTCACGAATGCCCCTGCCGCATTCATGAGTCTAATGAACCGTGTATTCGAGCCCTTATTAGACCGCTTCGTGATTGTATTCATCGACGACATTCTGATATATTCCAGGACTCAGGAGGAGCATACGGAGCATTTGACGCTGGTCTTGCAGAGGCTGAGGGAGTCCCAGATGTACGCAAAGTTTTCAAAGTGCCAGTTCTGGCTGCAGGAGGTGGCTTTCCTGGGACACACGATTAGTGGGGCTGGATTAGCAGTGGACCCAGCCAAGATAGAGACAGTAAGGGATTGGCCACGGCCGAAGACCGCATCTGACATTCACAGTTTCTTGGGACTAGCAGGATATTATCGTAAGTTCGTGGAGGGGTTCTCGAGGATAGCACTCCCCCTCACGTCCTTGACGAAGAAGGATGCAGATTTTGTTTGGTCAGAGCAGTGCGAGACGGCTTTTCAGGAGCTGAAGGACCGACTCATCTCATCCCCCATTCTTGCGCTTCCATCCGGGAGTGAAGGATTCCAGATCTACACAGACGCCTCTTATCAGGGGATGGGTGCTGTCCTGATGCAGCATGGACATGTTATTGCTTATGCTTCAAGACAGTTGAAGAAGCATGAGCATAACTATCCAGTACACGACTTAGTCTTTTTGAATAATGGTCGGTGACCATACTATTTTTAGGAGCCCGAGGAGATGGAGCACCAGCACGACGAGGAGACAGGACGTGTGTAACAACCCCATCTGTTCATATGATATATTCTAGAAGGTCCGACCGGGGCCCCACAGTATATATCACAAAACAGGCGGTGAAGGTACAGGATGATACCAGAGCAGCGCATCGCACCTATCACAAATCATTCTAGCGGAAGCCTAGACTACAACTTGAACTCCTCATGAATGTACAAACATAAAACTCCACATTTTATACAATATAGGAATGTCTTACAACAAGTCCAAAGAGTTGGCCTTATGGCCTTACATGGATTTCAAACAGCGGCCTAAACAAAATGGCGCGCAGGCCGGTCACAATAAAAGAAAACACACAACAACACAGATAGCCTTCGAGGGCTAGCAGCAGTAGCAGCAACAGCAGCAGGAACATCAACCTCTATGCGTCCCGCTCGGCTCTCCCACACCTGTACAGGGACAATCCACCCAACGGTGGCAAACAAAAGCAACGGTCAGCGTTCAGCTGACCAAATTATAACGACCCTACCCCGTCTCTCGGGGCAGCGGTAATCTTCCCTGCAGGCATAGCAAATCACAAGGATGGCACTATATATCATTAAAATGTGCTTTCACGCACACAAGCCATCACAACCGTTCGCCACCCGGCCCAACGGTCCGTGCACTCAGGGCACATTCTTGGTGTTCTGGCAAAGCTATTGCCCACCACCGTATCAGGGTCATCACCCAACGGTAAATCTCTTGAGCATTTACTCCATGGCGTGCAGCCGGAGTTAGTCTTCCTACACCGGGATGGCCCGTAGCCCCCCATTGTGTCATGGCACGCAGGCCGAAGACTCTTGCTATGCGCTCCAACAGACCGCACCTTTTGGTCTCACGTCGGACGGACATAGCGCAGGTCGGATCCTCCACCCCTCGTTGCTCAAATCGCCTTGCCTTCTCCGAGTACAGCGTACTCATGGCTATATCAAAGGCGCGGGTCAGTCTCACCAATCCTGTTCTTGGCATTCAAGCCTGGGCATATCTCGATACCCATTTCCTTAGCACAACAGCGGGTCTTTCCTGGGCCTTCCAGTACTTTCTGTGACTCTCTTCACAGGTGGACACCGCACAAACACAAATGTCAGGGGTCTTTCCTGGCTATCATGCCAGTACTTCCTGTTACTCGCTTCACAGGTGGACACCCTACGACATGAAGCATCACAAAGGGCTTTTCCTGGTCACACCAGTACTTCCAGTGCCTCATTCACAGGTTGGACCCAAAAATATCACATGGCTATTTTTTCCTGGGCTACCACCCCAGTACTTCCTGCTACTCCTTTTCGCAGGCATAACCCGCAGACTCCTTAACCTACACGTTATCACGGAGTCTTCTTCGGGTCGTATGCAACATCACCAATCCAGACCAACCTGTCCAGATGGGCTTCACACAGCATGCCTATTCCGTACTTCATTTCCGTATCTATATACTATCAAAGGGGATGTCAAGCATCCACCCAAAGATTTCCAAAATCAGCCACCTCTTGGTGGGGGAAATCACAACGCTATGCCAAAAAGAAGCCTTCACATGGCTAGGAAGAAAAATCGTTACCCTTGACGACCGCTTCGGTGTCATGACCTCAAAGCTTGCTTGCAAGACTCGCAAGAGCATTTCCTCCGCAACGCCGGCTTCGGATTTCTCGTCGGTAACCAGCAGCACCACCAGCAGCAGCCCCCTTTCCTTCTTCCTCCTCCTTTCTCTCTCTCTTTCTCTTAACTTGAAGAAAGATCAAGGCCAAAACAAATGAGAATCACTTCTCAGTTTTCGGCCTTTAGGAAAAAGAGAAAGAAGCTTCAGCCCTTGGATCCCAGCTGAAGGAATGGACGGCCACGATTTTGCCAAAAACACAGATTTTGACCCGACACGGCCTCGAACACGGCCGTGTGCCAGGCCGTGTGCCTCAAGCGGTGGTTGATGACTAGTTTTAGTCATCCTTTTTAGGGGTAATTTAGTATTCAAAATGCCTAATCTTATTTATATTTTATGATTGTTATTTCATGCTTTAATGTTTCTTTACAATATTTTAATTCCAAGTATTATTAGAGTTTTGATATAAAAATCTATATAGTCTTATTATATGTATTATGTTATTATATGTTATGTCATGTTATGTATAATAATTATAGTTAATGATATGTCTTAATGTTTTAATTTTAATGTTGTAATATTTTTATTATTATTGTGTTTTAAAATCTTGTTCTAACTTTGTTATTTTATGTAGACTAATTCATGATTGTTTTGTCTTTTTTTGTATGTTCATGCCCAAGCTTCCAAGCCCACATCAAGAGCAGCCCGAGCTTTCAATTTGGTGCAGCCCTCATGGTGAACCCGAGCCCATGAATGCAGCCCACTTCAAGCATGCAACCCGGCCCTCTCCTTGGTGCGGCCCGGCCACCCATCTACTTCAAAAATGCAGCCCACTTCAAAGATACATGCAGCCCAAGCAGCCCCCAACCTAAACCCGAGCCTATATTAAAGCCCAAAGCAGCCCCATGCAGCCCCTCCCTCAAGAGCAGCCCACCTAGCCTCCTACCCGAGCCCATGCATGAATATATCCATGCATGGCCGGCCACCTTTCATGTCATACATGCATATTATTTTCTCTCTTCTCCTCCTCATTTAATGCCATGCATGCATCCCCTCTTTCATTCCCACTCTCTCCCCTTTATTATTTTCTCTTCCATTTATTCCTCATGCATCCCCCACTCATCCCCTCTCTCTTATTAATTTCTCTATCCATGCACCTTGTCACCAATGCATTGAACCCACCTCATTCTCTCCACCTAATTAAATGCCATGCATGCACTTCTCTCCTTACATGGTCGGCCACCCCCTTGGCCTCCTCCTCTTCAATTCATTCTAAATCCTTCTCCATCTCCTATAAAAGCCACCTCATCCCTCAAGCCAAAGGGAGAAAAATTTTGAGAAGAAAAGTTTCAAGTTGAATGTGAGTGTTGAGTTGGATTTTGGAGAGCAAGTGAAGTACTAGTTCAAGAGAGTGCTTTCTTTTATGTTGCCTACATGTTGTTAAGTCTTTATTAGTGTAACTCTTGCTTTTGATAGTGTAATCTTTTCTTCGGTAGCATAAACTTGTCTCCTTATTATTTTGTACTTCTCCGTTTTTATATATCAATGAAAATGAATTTCCTTTATCTTTCCGTGTTTTCTTTCTTAACTATGTGTAGCTAATCTTCTTTTAGCATTTGATCATGAGGATCCATGATTTGAGATAGGAATTATTTTTTTTAGTATAGTATTTTATTTTTGCTAACTTTCGCTCGATCCCTCTTTGATTTATTTCGAGCCGACTCCGTATTTCCGGTATACGGTAGTAGGCCTTTGATCTCATTTCATAATAGTCGAGAGACTCATTGATTTGAAAGATCACTCAAAGAGGGAAGGAGTTGCACGCAATCCTAGAGATAGGACGACGTAAATCCTCCGGATTGGAGTCAAATCCAATAGTGCGGATCATCTCGATAATGCAACTTTAGGCTCCTTTGATTTGTAAAGAGATTTCGATCAAAGCGTCTATAAGTTAGGAGACTTAATGCTCTAGCGAGATTTTGTCTTATTTTCGGATCCGTCACGGTCGAGTTAAGTCGCAATTATAAAATATTATTCTTATTCCTCCTATCTCTTTTCATGGTGAATCATCGATCAAGTGCTATCTTTTAATCCATAGTTCCGTTTTAAATTTCGTTTCAGTTTGATTTTAAAAATTCTCAAAACCCACTTTTCTCCGGTAGGATAATAGTTAGAGCGTGAGTAGAAGTAATTGACAGCCCCGTGTTTAAATACGACCTTGGTACTACGATTCGACAGGTACGCTTGCCTGTTCGGGTTTTGGTCCACCAAGTTTTTGGCGCCGTTGCCGGGGAATTTTCTTCGTCAATATTTTGAAAACGCTTGCGCTATTACTTCTACAAAAAAATCAAAAAAAAAATTATAATTTATATATTTAAATTTCTATAATCAACCCACTTCACCTTATTTCTACCCCACCTAAAATCTCTCGAAAAGGGTAAGGGGCTTTAAGCGCCACCATTTTACCTAGTACCGGGCGAACCCTTCACCGGGTAGTCCTCGGGAAGTTCGAGGGCCAAGCCGTCTAAGAAAAAAAAATCTTTTTTTTCAAAAAAACAAAAAAAAAACAAAAAACTTTTTCCTTTCTTTTCCTCTTTTTCTTTCTTTTCCAAGCTTTCATTTTCATCTTCCCTCGTTTTCTTTGTTAGTGCATGACCCGAGCGAATCCGTCGCTATTTGTTGATTTGGACCCGGAAATCGAACGCTCCTTTCGGAGACAACTACGATTCGGGGCTTCCACCTCTCAAACAGCGGTTGAGGATTCCTTCGGGGATTGTAATTATTCTGAAATGGGAGATCCCAACCCAGGAATGGCTCAGCAAAGGACCATGTCCGATTATGCTCGACCCAACCTGGAGGGGACTGAAACGAGTATTGTTCGACCTGCAATTGCGAACAATAACTTCGAGCTTAAGCCTAGCATCATACAAATGGTGCAGCAATATGTACAGTTCGACGGATTATAAGATGAAGATACGAACTTGCATATTGCCAATTTTCTTGAAATCTGTGACACCTTTAAAATAAATGGTGTCTCAGACGATGCTATAAGGCTAAGACTCTTCCCCTTCTCCTTAAGAACTAAAGCCAAACAGTGGTTGAGTTCTCTTCCAAGAGGCTCAATCACTACTTGGAACATTTTAACTGAAAAATTTCTTGCTAGATATTTCCCTCCCGCTAAAACTGCTAAGTTAAGAAATGATATAACTTCTTATTCTCAAATTGCTTCTGAGACCCTCTATGACACTTGGGAGAGGTTCAAAGAACTTTTGAGAAGATGCCCTCATCATGCTCTGCCTGTATGGTTACAGGTCCAGACATTTTATAATGGGCTAAATCAAGAAACTAAGCAAATGATAGATGCCGCTTCCGCTGGTTCCTTGGACCGCAAAACTCCGGAAGCCGCTCTTGAGCTTATCGAGGACATGACGATGAACACTTATCAGTGGAATTCGTCTAGGACTCGCCCATCTAAACTTGCAGGTATCTATGAAGTGGACTCGGTTTCGCAACTGGCACTGCAAGTGGAAATGCTGAACAAGAAGATTTCGGAGATGACTGCTTCCTCCGCCGCTAAGGTATATGAAAATGCGAATGCTGCTGCTGCCGAGCAGGTGGATTATCTGGGGAACATACCCAGGCCTGCTCAAAATAATTCTTCCAATAATTTTTCTGCTTTTTCTAATTTTTCCGCACCCCCTGGTTTTAATTCTTCTTCGAACTCTTATCACCCCGGATGGCGTAACCATCCAAATTTCTCGTGGAGTAATAACGCTAACGCCATGCGCCCACCGCACGATTTTACACCACCACCACCACCGCAACAAAATTTTCAAAAACCTTACCCGTTGGAAGAGATCCTCGCTAAATATATAAGCTCGAACGATGCCACTATTAGAAATTTAACAGGATCAATGAAAAACTTAGAAAATCAAGTCGGCCAACTCGCCAAGGCCTTTTCCGAGAGACCACCTGGAACTCTTCCCTCGAACACTGAGCCTAACCCAAGGGAACACGCAAATGCGATTTCCCTTCGGAGCGGTAAAGTTGTTAACGAGCCCACCACAAGGGAAGAGTCAAGGGTGATTGTCCCTCCTGTTTGTACCCCCAAGGAGAATAATAACATAGATCTTGAAAAAGAAAAATCTATTTTTGAAAAAGAAAAGGATAGCTCCATTATTTCTAATTCTGCAAAAGAAAAAATGGTTTTCAAAATGATGCTCCGATTGTTCTAAAAGAATTTCCGCCACCTCCTTATCCGACTAGACTTAGGAAAGACAAACTAGATGATCAGTACCAACGCTTTCTTGAAATGTTCAAACAAATTCACATTAATTTGCCATTTCATGAAGCGATTAGTCAAATGCCGAAGTACGCAAAATATCTTAAGGACTTATTAACGAACAAGACGAAATTGGAGAACTTATCTCATGTAACATTGAATGAAGAATGCTCGACAGTCATTAAAAATTCTAATTTGCCTAAAAAGATAAACGATCCGGGTAGTTTTTCCATTCCTTGCGTCTTTGGTGATTTATTTGTTAAACATGCGTTAGCAGATCTAGGAGCGAGCATCAACTTGATGCCTTTTTCGCTATTTAAGAAGTTAGGATTGGGCACTCTGAGCCCTACAAGAATGAGTATCCAATTAGCTGATAGGTCTATCAAGTATCCACTAGGTATCGTTGAGGACGTGCTAGTAAAGGTCGACAAATTCATCTTTCCGGTGGATTTTGTCATTCTTGATATTGAAGAGGACGCCGAGGTTCCTCTTATCCTTGGACGACCATTTCTAGCCACCTCTCGAGCTGTTATAGACGTTAGTAACGGAAAGTTGTTTTTGCGTGTGGGAGATGATGAGGTCACATTTTCTATTAATCAATCAATGAAAAATTCTTTACAAAATGATGACTCATGCTTCTTTATTGATGTTTTAAATGAAGACTCTTCCCTTTCCCTTTCCAACATTTCTTCCAATGAATTTTCCTCTTCGTTTTTTGAAATTTCTTCACATAATTTTGAAAACCCGGTGATGTCGATCCAAGAAAATTTTGAAAATAATTTTGTATGTAGTAGAAAAAAGTATGAAAACCTTGTTTTTGAAAAAGAGAAGCATTTAAAAAATTCTTATGACGAACCACCCCAGCTTGATTTAAAACCACTGCCTGACCACCTCAAATATGTCTTTCTTGCAAAAGATTCAAAATTGCCCGTTATAATCTCGGCCTTTCTTTCCCAATCCGAAAACGATCAATTGATCGAACTACTACAAAAGCATCGCCGAGCTATAGCGTGGCAAATTTGTAATATTCCTGGCATAAGCCCCTCCTTCTGCACACACAAAATATTTTTTGAAAATAATCCTAAGGGTGTAGTTCAACCACAACGTCGTCTTAATCCAAATATGAAAGAGGTTGTGAAGGGAGAGATGCTTAAGTTATTAGATGCGGGGATAATTTATCCTATTTCCGATAGTCAGTGGGTAAGTCCAGTCCAGGTTGTTCCTAAGGAGGGTGGGATTACGGTAGTAACAAATGAAAATAACGACTTAATTCCAACTAGGACGATAACGGGATGGAGGATGTGCATCGATTACCGTAAGCTAAACGATGTCACTCGAAAAGATCACTTCCCCCTCCCCTTCATCGATCAAATTTTAGAACGTTTATCCAGGCACAGTTTTTATTGCTTCCTCGACGGTCTCTCGGGATATTTTCAAATCCCTATCGCACCCGAGGACCAAGAGAAGACGACATTCACTTGCCCCTTCGGAACTTTTGCTTATCGTAGAATGCCTTTCGGATTATGCAACGCACCCGCCACCTTTCAGCGGTGTATGCTTGCTATTTTTGATAAATACGTAGAGAATATTATGGAAATATTCATGGACGATTTTTCTGTCTTTGGCGACTCATTTAATTTATGTTTAGAAAATTTAGAAAAAGTTTTACAACGCTGCGAAGAAACGAATCTAGTTTTAAATTGGGAGAAGTGTCACTTTATGGTACGTGAAGGCTTAGTCCTTGGCCACAACATTTCTGCTAGGGGAATTGAAGTGGACAAGGCAAAAATTGAAGTAATTGAAAAGTTACCGCCGCCTACAAATATTAAAGCGATTAGAAGTTTTTTAGGGCATGCGGGTTTTTATCGACGATTCATTAAAGACTTTTCAAAAATTACTAAGCCTCTCACCCACCTTCTCGAAAAAGACACTCCTTTCGTTTTTGATGAATCATGCCTCACGGCATTTGAATTAATTAAATCAAAACTTATAAATGCTCCTATTTTAATCGCCTCAGTTTGGGATTTACCTTTCGAAATCATGTGTGATGCGAGTAATCATGCGGTAGGTGCGGTTTTAGGTCAACGAATCGCTAAGAACTTTCATCCGATTTTCTACGCTAGTAAAACTCTCACTTCTGCGCAAGAAAATTACACCACGACGGAGAAAGAGCTCTTAGCGGTTATTTTTGCTTTTGATAAATTCCGACCGTATGTTACTCTTTCTAAGGTTATTGTTTTCACGGATCATTCCGCTTTGAAGTACCTCCTTTCTAAACTGGATGCCAAGCCACGTCTTATCCGTTGGATCCTCTTACTTCAAGAATTCGACTTGGAGATTCGGGATAAGAAAGGAGCGGAAAACTTAGCAGCTGATCATCTCTCTCGTCTTGAAAATCCCAATCTAGATATTTTAAATGAAACTTTTATTAATGACTCTTTTCCGGATGAGCGTCTTTTTAATATTTCTTCATCTCCTACCCCCTGGTTTGCCGACCTGGCCAATTATCTTGTGGCCCGGGTCCTTCCAAAAGAATACTCCACTCACCAAAAGAAGAAATTCTTTTCGTAGTTGAAGTATTATTTTTGGGAAGACCCATTTCTATTTCGCATTTGTGCGGACCAGGTGGTAAGGAGATGTGTTTCGCGGGAAGAGGGTCACCAAATTTTAAAACATGTTCATGAAGGTCCGACTGGCGGGCACTATCAAGCTAACCGCACCGCACACAAAGTACTTAGTGCTGGCTTCTATTGGCCAGGCATATTTAAAGATGCACAAATCTTTGTGGGCGGGTGCGATCGATGCCAGCGGACTGGAAATCTCTCAAATAAAAATGAAATGGAACAAAACTACTTTCTCGAATGCGAAGTTTTTGATCTATGGGGCATAGACTTTGTCGGCCCATTTCCCTCCAGCTTAGGAAATAAATATATTCTAGTCGCAGTCGATTATGTTTCTAGGTGGGCAGAGGCCCAAGCTCTACCAAATAATGATGCTCGCGTTGTTGTCAATTTTCTAAAAAAATTATTTTTTCGCTTTGGTTTTCCTCGAGCGATCGTTAGTGATAGGGGAAGTCATTTTTGCAACGCTCAACTCACTAAGGCTTTAGCCAAATATGGCGTTACGCATAAATTATCCACTGCTTATCACCCACAAACTAACGGTCAGGTCGAGGTAGTCAATCGCGAACTTAAACGAATTTTGGAAAAAAACGTTTCTACTTCTCGTAAGGATTGGTCTTTAAAATTGGACGATGCTCTGTGGGCGTATCGGACAGTGTACAAGACCGCCATCGGTTGTACTCCTTTCCGATTAGTCTATGGAAAATCGTGTCATCTTCCGGTAGAAGTAGAACACCGTGCGTACTGGGCGTTAAAGTTTTTTAATTTCGATCCGCACTCGGTCGGCGAGCATAGAAAAAACCAACTAAATGAGCTTGACGAGTGGCGAGCGTACGCCTATGAAAATAATAAAATTTATAAAGAACGCACGAAATTGTATCACGATAAGAACCTGCGCCACCCTAAAACTTTTAAACCAGGCGATCAGGTTCTTCTTTTTAATTCGCGTTTACGTCTCTTCCCGGAAAAGCTTAAATCTAGATGGTCCGGACCGTTCGCGGTCAAGGATGTTTTTCCTTACGGCACTGTGCTACTTTCACACCCCGATAAGGGGGACTTTAAAGTTAATGGCCATAGACTTAAACTCTATTTCTCTAATGATTCTGTGACTCCTGCAAAGGAGAATCTTCTTTTTGATTCTTAGTTTTTTATTTTCTGATGGATATTTTTATTTTTGGACTACTATTTTATGAAACTCTTTTATTTGGACTGTTGTAATAAAAAAACATTATCGGACATCTGCCCATGGACTCTCTCTATTTTTGTTTTATTTTGCTCTTTCTACCGGAGGCCAATCAAGTCCATGATCGTGGTCACCGCTCCGCCGCTGCTGATATCAGATGGATCAAGTCATACCTGCTGACGATCAAGTACTCTAAAAAGCAAGCATGGGGGAGCGACATCCGCCTTCATCTCACGAACCCGGGGAAGTCCTGTTCTTATTTATTTATTTTTCCTGCATTTTTCTTTTTCTCTTCTTCTCAGTCCCCTTCTCTTTTTCTTTATGTTTTCTTCATTGAGGGCAATGAAGAATTTAAGCATGGGGGGTCTAGTTTCTTTTGGTCTTTTCTTTCTGTTTTTCTTCTTTCAAAAGAAAAAAAAACATAATATTATGTTTTATATTAGTATAGTATTTTATGTTATGTCATCAAAATCCAAAAAAATTATAAAATATAAAACCCAAAAAAAAATTAGAAAAACAAAAATTAATAAAAAATTGTGCTTAAATCGATTTGAAAAACAAAATCTAAAATTATTTCTATCTTTATTTTCATGTTTCTTCTAGTGAAGTGTAGGCCTGTGCGGTTTTTGTAGTTCTATTTAGATTTCTTTGAATTGGTTTTCTAAATTTATCAGTTTAACATATCTTAGTTTTACTAGTTTTTTTTTCTTAAATATAGGCATCCAATTTTTACGTTTTAAGTTAGTAATTTGTAGTTATGTCTTTTTATTCGGTTAGTTGCTTACGAATGGTTGCTAGGTAATGTTATCTCTTTTTCATTTGCGGGGTAGTCTTTCTTGGTGTCTAGAACTTGTACCAAGCTACTCTCGAAGCATTTGCGCCGTTTTTACGTTTTTTAGAAATGATTTAGGCCACCATTTGAATAGTTTGAGCTTTTATTGTCCACCAAAAACAAAACCCTTGCAAAACAATTTTGGGTCTTTTCCTTTTTTCCTTATTTTAGCTCCACCTTTCATTTCATTATATTCACCAAAGCCAAAAATCTTTCCTATTTTTGCACTATAAATTTGAGCTTAAAAATTATTCTTTGTGGGAAGGGTATTATTTTTGAAATGAATAGAAAATTCTCAAGCTCATTTTTGGAGCTTTCTTATCAAATGCTATTCAAAAGGAAAAAAAATTGAGAAAAAAATATCATTACAAAATCAAAAAAAAAATGAATGCAAAAAGTTTATGTTTGCCCAAGTTTATAAAAGAAAAAAATTTCATGGCCTTGTTTTTGTAGTTTCATATTGGAAAAATGACATACTCGTTATTTCTCATTTTTTTATGCTATGTTTATTTTTGAGCTCACCTTAGTTTAGTGCCTAAAACCTTCATGTTTATCTTTGATTCCACTTCCTAATCATTTACCTAAGCCAAGTTTTAATGCCTAGTAGAAGTCCTATGATCTTAGAACGTAAATTCGCGTAGTGGAGAAAGTGTGAACGTACAAGCCTATGGCCACCATCATTGATGGATTTCTTTGGAGGTTATCTTGGAGTGTTTTAGAGTTAATGTTTATCTAGCAACCGAGTAGTTTGTTAATGCGCCGTTTATTTAGAACCTCTACTTTTGTTTTCCTTATTTTCATTTATTTTGGATGCCTTGTTTTAAGATTTAGAAATTAGTAGACTTTTCTTATGTTTTAATGAGATTTTTAGGGTTCCATTTTCAAATTTTCTATTGTGCACTTCTCACCCCACTAGTTGATAATATAATATTAGGATAGTTTAATTTTTCATGTTTTGGTTTTCTTAACTATGGAACTTAAAAATATATATATCTTTTGTTTTCTTTTTGCTTCTCCCTAGTTTTTATTTCTATTTGCTTGAGGGCAAGCAAATGTCTAAGCATGGGGGAATTTGATGACTAGTTTTAGTCATCCTTTTTAGGGGTAATTTAGTATTCAAAATGCCTAATCTTATTTATATTTTATGATTGTTATTTCATGCTTTAATGTTTCTTTACAATATTTTAATTCCTAGTATTATTAGAGTTTTGATATAAAAATCTATATAGTCTTATTATATGTATTATGTTATTATATGTTATGTCATGTAATGTATAATAATTATAGTTAATGATATGTCTTAATGTTTTAATTTTAATGTTGTAATGTTTTTATTATTATTGTGTTTTAAAATCTTGTTCTAACTTTGTTATTTTATGTAGACTAATCCATGATTGTTTTGTCTTTTTTTTGTAGGTTCATGCCCAAGCTTCCAAGCCCACATCAAGAGCAGCCCGAGCTTTCAATTTGGTGCAGCCCTCATGGTGAACCCGAGCCCATGAATGCAACCCACTTCAAGCATGCAACCCGGCCCTCTCCTTGGTGCGGCCCGACCACCCATCTACTTCAAAAATGCAGCCCACTTCAAAGATACATGCAGCCCAAGCAGCCCCCAACCTAAACCCGAGCCTATATTAAAGCCCAAAGCAGCCCCATGCAGCCCCTCCCTCAAGAGCAGCCCACCTAGCCTCCTACCCGAGCCCATGCATGAATATATCCATGCATGGCCGGCCACCTTTCATGTCATACATGCATATTATTTTCTCTCTTCTCCTCCTCATTTAATGTCATGCATGCATCCCCTCTTTCATTCCCACTCTCTCCCCTTTATTATTTTCTCTTCCATTTATTCCTCATGCATCCCCCACTCATCCCCTCTCTCTTATTAATTTCTCTATCCATGCACCTTGCCACCAATGCATTGAACCCACCTCATTCTCTCCACCTAATTAAATGCCATGCATGCACTTCTCTCCTTACATGGTCGGCCACCCCCCTTGGCCTCCTCCTCTTCAATTCATTCTAAATCCTTCTCCATCTCCTATAAAAGCCACCTCATCCCTCAAGCCAAAGGGAGAAAAATTTTGAGAAGAAAAGTTTCAAGTTGAATGTGAGTGTTGAGTTGGATTTTGGAGAGCAAGTGAAGTACTAGTTCAAGAGAGTGCTTTCTTTTATGTTGCCTACATGTTGTTAAGTCTTTATTAGTGTAACCCTTGCTTTTGATAGTGTAATCTTTTCTTCGGTAGCATAAACTTGTCTCCTTATTATTTTGTACTTCTCCGTTTTTATATATCAATGAAAATGAATTTCCTTTATCTTTCCGTGTTTTCTTTCTTAACTATGCGTAGCTAATCTTCTTTTAGCATTTGATCATGAGGATCCATGATTTGAGATAGGAATTATTTTTTTTAGTATAGTATTTTATTTTTGCTAACTTTCGCTCGATCTCTCTTTGATTTATTTCGAGCCGACTCCGTATTTCCGGTATACGGTAGTAGGCCTTTGATCTCATTTCATAATAGTCGAGAGACTCATTGATTTGAAAGATCACTCAAAGAGAGAAGGAGTTGCACGCAATCCTAGAGATA
Source organism: Platanthera guangdongensis (assembly GCA_039583875.1). Classification (NCBI taxonomy): domain Eukaryota; kingdom Viridiplantae; phylum Streptophyta; class Magnoliopsida; order Asparagales; family Orchidaceae; genus Platanthera; species Platanthera guangdongensis. Next base: position 161,259,667 of record CM077160.1, on the reverse strand, counting down.
GGACGACGTAAATCCTCCGGATTGGAGTCAAATCCAATAGTGCGGATCATCTCGATAATGCAACTTTAGGCTCCTTTGATTTGTAAAGAGATTTCGATCAAAGCGTCTATAAGTTAGGAGACTTAATGCTCTAGCGAGATTTTGTCTTATTTTCGGATCCGTCACGGTCGAGTTAAGTCGCAATTATAAAATATTATTCTTATTCCTCCTATCTCTTTTCATGGTGAATCATCGATCAAGTGCTATCTTTTAATCCATAGTTTCGTTTTAAATTTCGTTTCAGTTTGATTTTAAAAATTCTCAAAACCCACTTTTCTCCGGTAGGATAATAGTTAGAGCGTGAGTAGAAGTAATTGACAGCCCCGTGTTTAAATACGACCTTGGTACTACGATTCGACAGGTATGCTTGCCTGTTCGGGTTTTGGCCCACCAGTGGTCAACCTACTTATCCAAACTAGTGACACGCCCATGGAACACGCCCGTGTCATGGGCCGTGTCACCAACACGCCTGCAGACATGCCCGTGTCTGTGGTCGTGTGCCTGGGCGAAAAAATCCCAAAACATCCCGAGACTTCACACGGCCTGTGACACGCCCGTGTCCCAGGCCGTGTGCCCAGACACGGCACAAAGACACGCCCTGTCGAAATCCTTCGGCGGGCTGAGTTCGTCGACCCAATTTGACACGCCCTGTGACACGCCCGTGTCACAGGCCGTGTGCAACTTCTCGACACCCACGTCTCGACACTCGACGATCGTCGAGATAAAGTCGTCGAGCACACGATACGGCCTTGGACACGCCCGTGTCCTGGGCCGTGTGCCTCCTCTCGACACATCGTCGAGCGAAAAATCGTCGAGACAAAGCCCGATCTTCGACACAACCTCGACACGCCCTGCGACACGCCCGTGTCGCAGGCCGTGTCCTTTGACACGCCCTGGGACACGCCCGTGTCCCAGGCCGTGTCACCCAAAAATTCCTGTTTCAGAAATTTGGACTGTTACAATCCTCCCCTCCTACAGGAAATTTCGTCCTCGAAATTCAGACACAGGAAGGCAACAGGAAACAACAAGAAATATGTTACAACATACAAAAGTTTATGTTACAACATCCTTTCTAGAGATTACGCAAAAACAGCTCAGGGAACTCTTCTCGCATGGTTTGCTCGCGCTCTCATGTCAGTTCTTCACGGCCGCAGTTGTCCCACCGGACTTTCACCATGCCGACCGTCTTGTTCCGCAACTGTTTCTCGGCTCGATCTTCGATCTGAATGGGTCGAACTCTCGTGGTTAGCCCATACTCCACCGGCACACGATCATCCGCGATCACTTGAGCTGGATCTTTCACGGCCTTCCGAAGCACCGAGATGTGAAAGACATCATGTAATCCACCCAAGTCTGCCGACAGAGCTAGCCGATAAGCCGCTTCGCCAACTCGCTCAACCACTTCAAAAGGACTCAAATATCTTGGACTCAACTTTTTCAATCGTCGAATCCTGGAGACACCTTTGAATGGCTTGATCTTCAAGTAGACCCAATCGCCAACCGCAAATTCCACGTTCCGGTACTTGGCGTTGTAGTACTTCGCTTGTCGATCTTGAGCAATAAGCAATCTCTCTCGAATAGTCCGGATGGTTGAGTTTGCTTCCTCAACCTCATTTGGTTTAACAACCCGAGCTTCGCCCGCTTCTACCCAAGCCAAGGGAGTACGACACTTCCTTCCATATAGAGCTTCACATGGTGTCATCCCAATGCTCGTCTGGTAGCTGTTATTATATGCAAACTCGACCATATAGAGATGATCTTCCCATCTCTTTCCAAAGTCAAGGGCGCACATTCGGAGCATGTCCTCCATTGTTCTGTTGGTACGTTCAGTTTGGCCATCCGTTTGGGGATGAAAGGCCGTACTGAAAGTCAACTTCGTGCCCAATAGTCGGTGAACTAGCCGCCAATCATTTGGCGTGTCACAGGGCGTGTCAAATCGGGTCGACGAACTCAGCCCGCCGAAGGTTTTCGACAGGGCGTGTCTTTGTGCCGTGTCTGGGCACACGGCCTGGGACACGGGCGTGTCACAGGCCGTGTGAAGTCTCGGGATGTTTTGGGATTTTTTTCGCCCAGGCACACGGCCACAGACACGGGCGTGTCTGCAGGCGTGTTGGTGACACGGCCCATGACACGGGCGTGTTCCATGGGCGTGTCACTGGTTTGGATAAGTCGGTTGACCACCGCTTGAGGCACACGGCCTGGCACACGGCCGTGTCCGAGGCCGTGTCGGGTCAAAATCTGTGTTTTTGGCAAAATCGTGGCCGTCCATTCCTTCAGCTGGGATCCAAGGGCTGAAGCTTCTTTCTCTTTTTCCTAAAGGCCGAAAACTGAGAAGTGATTCTCATTTGTTTTGGCCTTGATCTTTCTTCAAGTTAAGAGAAAGAGAGAGAGAAAGGAGGAGGAAGAAGGAAAGGGGGCTGCTACTGGTGGTGCTGCTGGTTACCGACGAGAAATCTGAAGCCGGCGTTGAGGAGGAAACGCTCTTGCGAGTCTTGCAAGCAAGCTTTGAGGTCATGGCACCGAAGCGGTCGTCAAGGGTAACGACTTTTCTTCCTAGCCATGTGAAGGCTTCTTTTTGGCATAGCGTTGTGATTTCTCCCACCAAGAGGTGGCTGATTTTGGAAATCTTTGGGTGGATGCTTGACATCCCCTTTGTTAGCATATAGATCTGGAAATGAAGTACAGAATAGGCATGCTGTGTGAAGCCCATCTGGACAGGTTGGTCTGGATTGGTGATGTTGCATACGACCCGGAGAATACTCCGTGATAACGTGTAGGTTAAGGAGTCTGCGGGTTATGCCTGCGAAAAGGAGTAGCAGGAAGTACTGGGGTGGTAGCCCAGGAAAAAATAGCCATGTGATGTTTTTGGGTCCAACCTGTGAATGAGGCACAGGAAGTACTGGTGTGACCAGGAAAAGCCCTTTGTGATGCTTCATGTCGTAGGGTGTCCACCTGTGAAGCGAGTAACAGGAAGTACTGGCATGATAGCCAGGAAAGACCCCTGACATTTGTGTTTGTGCGGTGTCCACCTGTGAAGAGAGTCACAGGAAGTACTGGAAGGCCCAGGAAAGACCCGCTGTTGTGCTAAGGAAATGGGTATCGAGATATGCCCAGGCTTGAATGCCAAGAACAGGATTGGTGAGACCGACCCGCGCCTTTGATATAGCCATGAGTACGCTGTACTCGGAGAAGGCAAGGTGATTTGAGCAACGGGGGGTGGAGTATCCGACCTGCGCTATGTCCGTCCGACGTGAGACCAAAAGGTGCGGTCTATTGGAGCGCATAGCAAGAGTCTTCGGCCTGAGCGCCATGACACAATGGGGGGCTACGGGCCATCCCGGTGTAGGAAGACTAACTCCGGCTGCACGCCATGGAGTAAATGCTCAAGAGATTTACCGTTGGGTGATGACCCTGATATGGTGGTGGGCAAGAGCTTTGCCAGAACACCAAGAATGTGCCCTGAGTGCACGGACTGTTGGGCCGGGTGGCGAACGGTTGTGATGGCTTGTGTGCGTGAAAGCACATTTTAATGATATATAGTGTCATCCTTGTGATTTGCTATGCCTGCTGGGAAGATTACCGCTGCCCCGAGAGACGGGGTAGGGTCGTTATAATTTGGTCAGCTGAACGTTGACCGTTGCTTTTGTTTGCCACTGTTGGGTGGATTGTCCCTGTACAGGTGCGGGAGAGCCGAGCGGGATGCATAGAGGTTGATGTTCCTGCTGCTATTGCTGCTACTACTGCCAGCCCTCGAAGGCTATCTGTGTTGTTGTGTGTTTTCTTTTATTGTGGCCGGCCTGCGCGCCATTTTGTTTAGGCCACTGTTTGAAAGCCATGTAAGGTCATAAGGCCAACTCTTTGGACTTGTTGTAAGACATTCCTATATTGTATAAAATGTGGAGTTTTATGTTTGGACATTCATGAGGAGTTCAAGTTGTAGTCTAGGCTTCCGCTAGAATGATTTGTGATAGGTGCGATGCGCTGCTCTGGTATCATCATGTACCTTCACCGCCTGTTTTGTGATATATACTGTGGGGCCCCGGCCGGACCTTCTAAAATATATCATATGAACGGATGAGGTTGTTACATTTTATGTAATGGCCCAGCCTAGGTTCAGAGGCCCGCGGGCTTGACCACCCGTGACAACGTGACAGGGCTGCAGCCCAATACACCCCAACGCCTCTCCCGCCTGTTTTTCAGCAAGGCGCGTTGTTGGCGCTAGGTATCGAACCCGCAACCCTTGATAACACTCTCTTCAACAGAGCTCATCACCAACTGAGCTGCAGCTCAGTTGGTGATGAGCTCTGTTGGAAGAGAGTGTTATCAAGGGTTGCGGGTTCGATACCTAGCGCCAACAACGCGCCTTGCTGAAAAACAGGCGGGAGAGGCGTTGGGGTGTATTGGGCTGCAGCCCTGTAACGTTGTCACGGGTGGTCAAGCCCGCGGGCCTCTGAACCTAGGCTTGACTTTCGAGTTTGCCTCATCAAAGGGAGCCTGTGACCACCAACAACCCGCCTGTGGAGGGAGAGGGGTTGGGGTGCTTGGGCTGCAGCCCGGTAACGGTCCGCCGGAGGCCTAGTGGTGTTGATCCACGGACGGCAAAGGGGACGTTATAATAAAAAGTGCACTTTTATTGTAACATCCCTAGCCGATCCAATGTGACAGCGTCACGGCTCCGCTCTAGGCGACGCTACCGGGCTGCAGCCCAAGCACCCCAACCCCTCTCCCTCCACAGGCGGGTTGTTGGTGGCCACAGCCTCCCTTTGATGAGGCAAACTCGATAGTCAAGCCCGCACTACGGGGACTTCCCAGGAGGTCACCCATCCCAGTACTACTCCAGCCCGAGCACGCTTAACTATGGAGTTCTTTCAACTCTCATCAACTCAATTGGTGATGAGAGATGAAAGAACTCCATAGTTAAGCGTGCTCGGGCTGGAGTAGTACTGGGATGGGTGACCTCCTGGGAAGTCCCCGTAGTGCGGGCTTGACTATCGAGTTTGCCTCATCAAAGGGAGGTTGTGGCCACCAACAACCCGCCTGTGGAGGGAGAGGGGTTGGGGTGCTGGGGCTGCAGCCCGGTAGCGTCGCCTAGAGCGGAGCCGTGACGCTGTCACATTGGATCAGCTAGGGATGTTACAATCATCCCGCCTGTTAGCTCAGTTGGTGACTTTCAGCCTCGGGTGTTTAATTTGTCGCTTAATCGTGCATTTCAAAATCGGGAGGCTGAGCGGAGATGAATCATGAAGTAGCTCCTTTGGATGCTATGACTGGATCGTACCTTGAAGGATTGTCCATGGTGGTGTATGTAAACTCTGTTTATATCTCTAATTATGATGAATAAAAGATGGTGTACATATTGATAAAACTTGGTGCACTTGTGATTGTGAGGCGATAAATCAATTATGTTGTTTTGTTTTGAGGTCTTCTGTGGCTGCATGTGCACGAGTGGAAGTTAGGGATGTTTGTTTGTGTTGTATGTTTGTTAGTTTGTGCGGAGGCTTGGGGTGTAAGCTTTGATGATGTTTTGGCTGATTGGAGTCACATTTCGAGGACGAAATTATTTGAAGGGGGAGGATTGTAACACCCCGAAGTCAAGCGGATCAATTTGAGCAAAATCGGGTTCAGGCCTGGGTGACACGGCCTGGGACACGGGCGTGTCCCAGGGCGTGTCAGGCCTGGGTAGTGTCGAGTCGTGAAGTCGACGAAATTTGGAGTCGACACAGCGGACACGGCCTGCGACACGGGCGTGTCGCAGGGCGTGTCGGGGCCGTGTCGACGATCGGCGTTGATGTCGATGAATTTTGCTCGACGATCGTCGAGTGTCGAGTGTCGAGTGAGGACACGGCCTGTGACACGGGCGTGTCACAGGGCGTGTCAGTGGTCGTCGAACTCAACTCGACGTTTCGAGCTAGGGCGTGTTTGTGGGACACGGGTGTGTCCAGGTGCACACGGCCAGGAACACGGGCGTGTGCCAGGTCGTGTGAAGTCTCGGGTTGTTTTGGGATTATTTTCGTTGAGGCACACGGCCTCAGACACGGGCGTGTTTGAGGGCGTGTCGGGGACACGGCATGGAACACGGGCGTGTCCCATGGCCGTGTACTGTTGGTTTTGAGTCGGTTGACTGTCGCTTAGAGGGACACAGCCTGTGACACGGGCGTGTCACAGGGCGTGTCAGGCCGTGTTTTAGCTTTTCTGGCCAAATCTGAGCCGTTTGTTTCCCTCTTCCTGGATCCAATGGTTGGGCTCTGTCCAGGTGTGGTGAAGGCCGAGAAAAAGGGGATTGAATCCCTCTTTTCTTCTTCTTCTTCTTCTTCATTTCTTTTAAGCAATGGAGGATGAAAGGCTAAGGCAAGAGGGAAGGGAGGAGTCTACCAGCTGCTGTAGGAGCTGCGGAATGCGGAGCGAAGATCCGAGAACGGATTCGTGAAGGCGAAGCCGAGGCGGTGATTTCCATCCGGCTACTTCATGGCGCCGAAGCGGTCTTCAAGGGTAACGATCTCCTTCTTGGACATCGAAGTCCTTCCTTTATGCATGTGCTTGGAATCCTCCACCAAGAGGTGGATTTGCGGAAGTGATTCCTTTGTTGAGTCTGCATCTAGAGCCAGAAATATGGAGTACGGCATAGGCATGCTGTGTGAAGCCCATCTGGACCGGTAGTCTGGATTGGTGATGTTCATGGGTAAACTGGAGGAGACTCCGTGGATTTGATGAGATGGAAATGGTTTTCTCTTGTGCTGATTGTATGGATGTGATGCTGAATGTGAGGAGGCTTTGGCAAAGCTCCTGGTTGTGATATGATCAATTGGTAGCACGCCTGGGGAGCTCGTGATAAACCCGGCCTGTTACACCACTAGGGTGGGTTGATCTAGTTAGTTAGAGGGGTCGATTGGTGGTAATGCTTGGGGAGCCGTGGTAAACCCGGCTTGCTGCACCACATAGTGTGGGTCGATCGGATTAGGAGGGGGGTCGATGGGTAGACATTGCCTGGGGAGCTTGGATAAACCCGGCGTGCTACACCACATGTTGTGGGTCGACCTACTCTGGTTGTTGCTGTGAGGTTGTACCTCTGTGTGGTTGGGCGGGATGTCGCCAGCTTGCGAGACTGGTGGACTAGGGCTAGTCAACCAACAAGTTAAAACCTCGGATCAGCGATGTATGAGTGGTGGATTCCGGTACGCCAAGAAGGTGCCCTGAGTGCACGGAACGTCTGGTGGATTCCAGCGTTTGTGATGTCATGTGTTTGCTAGCGGGATAAAGAGAAGGATATAGATATGATGTTTGATGATACTTGATGAGCACTGTACACAGGGAAGGAACCACTACCCCGGGTAGGGGGTAGGGTCGTTATAATGGGTCAGCCAAATGCTGACCGTTACTTTGTTTTGCCGCTTTTTGGTGGATGTCTCATTACAGGTGATGCGGCTTGAAATGAATAAGTGGAATGGCTAGCTTGCTGTTGTTGGCCTTTGAAGGCCATGCGAAGAGTGGTGTTTGGATTTCATGTGTGGCCGGCCTGCGTGCCGATGTACGAAATGAATGTTGTGTAAAAGAGGAACTTGTAAGGCCATAAGGCCAGGGTGTGTGGGTTGGATACATTCCTGGTGTTGTAATATATATAAATGTGGTATTTATATATTGGTGGACATTCTGGTTGGAGTTCATGTTAACAAAAAAATGCTGCGCTAGAATGGATGAGTTAAGGATACGTGTCGATTTTGATTTCCACACGTGATTCCTTCGCTTGTCTGTGAGATATGGTGTGGGGTCCCGGCCGGACCCACCGTTATATGTCATGTGACAGGTGGGGGCGTTACAAAGTGGTATCAAAGCCTCGGGTGTTTAATTTGCCAAACTTTCAACTGAATCATCCCGCCTGTTCGGGAGAAAATGTGCTACCTTTGTTAGCCGGTCAACAATCACCCAAATGGAATCATTTCCTCGCTACGATCTTGGCAACCCGTGCACAAAATCCATGGAAATATCATCAAATTTCCACTCTGGGATCGGCAGTGACTTCAAATAACCGTCCGGCTTTTGGCATTCCGCCTTCACCATCGCACATGTTTGACATTTGGCTACATAAAGGGCAACATCTTTATTGAGCCCTGGCCACCAGAAAAGCTTCTTCATATCGTTGAACATCTTTGTGCTCCCGGGGTGAATGGAATACTTGGTATAATGCGCTTCATACATCAGTTCTTCCCTCAACTTCCCCACATTTGGGACGCACAAACGGCCTTCTTTTCGTACAAGACCGTCAATCCAGGTGAATTTGCCCTCTGGCCCTTCATTCACATAGCGTACGAGATCTTCATCCAACTTTGTTGCCCGTCGAACTCGGTCCGCAAGGTCACATTGCACCTCGATCCAGTTCAAACATGCAATGGCAGTGGAATTCTTGTCTACACAATAGATCTCTAACGCCTCCAACTCCTGGATAAGATGTTTATCATGCCTTTGTAACCAATTCGCTCTAGCCGGAATCCGCCGACTCAAGGCATCCGCGACAACATTCCCCTTCCCGGGCGTATAGTGAATCTTGAAAGTGTAGTCCCCAAGGAACTCCAACCACCTTCGTTGTCGCATGTTCAAGTCTTTTTGCTCCAAAAGATACTTTAGGCTCTTATGATCGGTATAGATCTCCACCTTCACTCCATAAAGGTAGTGTCGCCACAACTTGAGTGCAAAAATCACCGCCGCTAGTTCCAAATCATGGACGGGATAATTTCGCTCGTGCACCTTCAGCTGGCGTGAGCCATAAGCAATAACCTTTCCGCTCTGCAGAAGAACGCAGCCTAAGCCGCTCCCTGAGGCATCACTATAAATTACAAATCCATCGGTTCCACGTGGCGAAGACAACACCGGCACCGTGGTCAACCGAATCTTCAGCTCTTCAAAAGCTCGTGCGCACTCTGGCGTCCAAATGAACTTATGATATTTTCGCGTCAAGGTGGTTAGTGGCAAAGCGATCCGCGAGAAATTTTCCACAAATCTTCTATAGTAGCCCGCCAGTCCAAGGAAACTTCGGACCTCGGCCACGGAAGACAAATCTGGCCACTCCTGTATGGCCCTTATCTTCGCTGGATCCACTGCAATGCCCGCTCCACTCACCACATGGCCTAGAAATGCCACCGGCGATAGCCAAAACTCGCACTTCGAGAACTTGGCATAGAGCTGATTTTGCCTCAACGTGTTCAACACCAACCGCAAGTGAATCTCATGCTCGGTTTTGGACTTCGAGTATACCAGGATGTCATCAATGAACACTATCACAAAGAGATCCAGGTACTCACGAAAAATACGGTGCATCAAATCCATAAACACCGAGGGCGCATTGCACAGTCCAAATGACATGACTGTGAACTCATAGTGCCCATATCGCATTCCAAATGCGGTTTTGGGAATGTCACCTTCCCGAATTCTTAACTGGTAGTAACCAGACTTCAGGTCCAACTTCGAATAGACGGTCGATCCCACCAGCTGATCGAACAACTCATCAATCCGAGGTATCAGATACTTATTCTTCTCGGTCAGCTTATTCAGTTCACGGTAATCGATACACAACCGCAACCCACCGTCTTTCTTCTTTACAAAAAGCACAGGCGCGCTCCAAGGTGACATACTTGGGCGTATATAACCTTGCTCCAACATTTCTTGGAGTTGAACCTTCAGTTCAGCCATCTCTTTTGGCGCAACGCGATATGGAGAGCGGGCCATAGGTTTCGCACCTGGCACCAACTCAATTGTGAAGTCAATCTCCCGCTGGGGTGGTAGCCCAGGGAGATCCGTGGGAAACACATCTGTAAATTCTGCCACAATCGGAACCTCGCACAAACTGGCCTTAGGCTCAACAGCCTGAATTAGTGCAAAGTAACACTCTGCACCCTTCCGAACAGCCTTGACTACCTAGAGTGCAGACATCAATGTCCCGCCCACTCCTCGCATACCCGCGAACTTTGTCTCCTGTTCGGTATTCTGGCCCAACGTGATTTCTTTGGACTGGCAATCAATCATAGTATGCTGCTCCGCAAGCCAATCCATCCAAAAAATCACGTCGAATTCCGATATGGGCAAAACAAATGCAGATAAATGAAAATCCCGACTTCCTAACTAAACCGCCACATCGCAAGCTTGATCCGCAAGCATCCAACAACCATTCGGCAACACCACTCTGACGCTATCTGTCTTTGCACGACTGGGTATTCCAAGCCGCGTAATAAACTCACTCGACAGAAAAGAATGTGATGCACCTGTATCAAACAGTGCTCGCGCCAGCGTGTCCCGAATCATCACAAAGCCTATGACAAACATGTCACACATACAAACCGCAAACATAGGGGTACTCAGCAAAGCATACAACCAATAGCATATGCAAAACTAAACTCAGACCTGTGACCACGTCACTCTGCTTGATGGCCTCTTGCAGGCCAAGATTGTAGACCCGGGGTTGCACCTGCGAGGCAGAGGAATCCACCACCGCCTTTCCTTTTTCCGCATAAGATGCTCCTGCCTTCTTTTCACTCTTTGGCGGCATCCTACAATCTCGCGCAATATGCCCCATTCGGCCACAATTGAAGCAGACCCGAGTATCTGGCTTGGAGGTAGCCCCTGACGTTGCTCCCGTTGCAACGGATGAAGGAGCTTGTCCACTAGGCTTGGACTTCTTGCCCCGTCTCTTCTTATAAAATGATTTCCCAGATCGGGGCACCTTCCACTCCGGTTGCGTCACAGTCAAAGCTCTCTTCCCTTGCACCCTTTTCATATCCTTTTCCAACGCGGTCGCGGTGTCAACCAACGCTTGGAAACCTTGGTTCACAGAACTTGACACAAGGAACCTCAGCTCGTCCCTCAGTCCTTCATAGAACCGATTAGTCTTCCGCTGCTCATCAGCAAATATAGAACCCGCATACCGCCCCAAGCGAGTAAATTCATGTAGGTATGCGTCAACACTGCCATCACCTTGTGTTAACCTTTGGAACTCATTTTTCATGGCTATCCGCTGAGCCGCAGGAAGGTGCTTCGCGAGAAAGAGCCAGGAGAATTCTTCCATCGATACTTGGGTTAAAGGACGACCCGCCAAATGATGCAACTCCATCTCATCCCACCACAATTGAGCTTCTCCTTCAAGCAAGAAGGTAACTAAAGTAACTTTCTGATGCTCCGCCGTTCCAATCGCCGTCATCACTCGCTTGACGCGCGATAGCCAATCCTCAGCCTGCGTCGGAGTTCCCGCTCCCGAGATTGTAGGCGGATGGAAACTCATAAACCGCGTTAGCTGTTTCTCAGCCGCTCGAGGAGCCACATCCACTACAGGTTCCGACCTTGCCGACACATGTTCTGGCCTCACAGCCGCTTGCTCCTGCCTAAGGGGCTGGCCTTGGATCATGGTAAATAAGGCCTCCGCAACTAAACGCACATGTTCCGCAGACGGTGGAGGAGTAGGCACCGCAGCTGGTGTCGTACTTTCATCAGAACGCTGGGACTCAGACGGCCCAGCTCCACTTCATGTCACCTAAAGGTGGACAAGACACACACATTAGCGGTCGTACCCAAGCAAACAACACAAAATAAGAACACGCAGGTTCCTCAAACACACAAATATGCATTCCTATCATGGACATTCAGGAGCTAATTCGTAGACTTTGGTTTGCACAAACACGTGCTCGCCACCCCACAAAAGAAGTCGGCCACGACTTCGAGAGGGAAAGAACAAGACAACTGATACCAAAAATGTAACAACCCCATCCGTTCATATGATATATTCTAGAAGGTCCGGCCGGGGCCCCACAGTATATATCACAAAACAGGCGGTGAAGGTACAGGATGATACCAGAGCAGCGCATCACACCTATCACAAATCATTCTAGCGGAAGCCTAGACTACAACTTGAACTCCTCATGAATGTCCAAACATAAAACTCCACATTTTATACAATATAGGAATGTCTTACAATAAGTCCAAAGAGTTGGCCTTATGGCCTTACATGGCTTTCAAACAGTGGCCTAAACAAAATGGCGCGCAGGCCGGCCACAATAAAAGAAAACACACAACAACACAGATAGCCTTCGAGGGCTAGCAGCAGTACCAGCAACAGCAGCAGGAACATCAACCTCTATGCATCCCGCTCGGCTCTCCCGCACCTGTACAGGGACAATCCACCCAACGGTGGCAAACAAAAGCAACGGTTAGCGTTCAGCTGACCAAATTATAACGACCCTACCCCGTCTCTCGGGGCAGCGGTAATCTTCCCTGCAGGCATAGCAAATCACAAGGATGGCACTATATATCATTAAAATGTGCTTTCACGCACACAAGCCATCACAACCATTCGCCACCCGGCCCAACGGTCCGTACACTCAGGGCACATTCTTGGTGTTCTGGCAAAGCTCTTGCCCACCACCGTATCAGGGTCATCACCCAACGGTAAATCTCTTGAGCATTTACTCCATGGCGTGCAGCCGGAGTTAGTCTTCCTACACCGGGATGGCCCGTAGCCCCCCATTGTGTCATGGCACGCAGGCCGAAGACTCTTGCTATGCGCTCCAACAGACCGCACCTTTTGGTCTCACGTCGGACGGACATAGCGCAGGTCGGATCCTCCACCCCTCGTTGCTCAAATCGCCTTGCCTTCTCCGAGTACAGCGTACTCATGGCTATATCAAAGGCGCGGGTCGGTCTCACCAATCCTGTTCTTGGCATTCAAGCCTGGGCATATCTCGATACCTATTTCCTTAGCACAACAGCGGGTCTTTCCTCGGCCTTCCAGTACTTCCTGTGACTCTCTTCACAGGTGGACACCGCACAAACACAAATGTCAGGGGTCTTTCCTGGCTATCATGCCAGTACTTCCTGTTACTCGCTTCACAGGTGGACACCCTACGACATGAAGCATCACAAAGGGCTTTTCCTGGTCACACCAGTACTTCCTGTGCCTCATTCACAGGTTGGACCCAAAAATATCACATGGCTATTTTTTCCTGGGCTACCACCCCAGTACTTCCTGCTACTCCTTTTCGCAGGCATAACCCGCAGACTCCTTAACCTACACGTTATCACGGAGTCTTCTTCGGGTCGTATGCAACATCACCAATCCAGACCAACCTGTCCAGATGGGCTTCACACATCATGCCTATTCCGTACTTCATTTTCGGATCTATATGCTAACAAAGGGGATGTCAATCATCCACCCAAAGATTTCCAAAATCAGCCACCTCTTGGTGGGGGAAATCACAACGCTATGCCAAAAAGAAGCCTTCACATGGCAAGGAAGAAAAGTCGTTACCCTTGACGACCGCTTCGGTGCCATGACCTCAAAGCCTGCTTGCAAGACTCGCAAGAGCGTTTCCTCCGCAACGCCGGCTTCGGATTTCTCGTCGGTAACCAGCAGCACCACCAGCAGCAGCCCCCTTTCCTTCTTCCTCCTCCTTTCTCTCTCTCTTTCTCTTAACTTGAAGAAAGATCAAGGCCAAAACAAATGAGAATCACTTCTCAGTTTTCGGCCTTTAGGAAAAAGTGAAAGAAGCTTCAGCCCTTGGATCCCAGCTGAAGGAATGGACGGCCACGATTTTGCCAAAAACACAGATTTTGACCCGACACGGCCTCGGACACGGCCGTGTGCCAGGCCGTGTGCCTCAAGCGGTGGTCAACCGACTTATCCAAACCAGTGACACGCCCATGGAACACGCCCGTGTCATGGGCCGTGTCACCAACACGCCTGCAGACATGCCCGTGTCTGTGGCCGTGTGCCTGGGCGAAAAAAATCCCAAAACATCCCGAGACTTCACACGGCCTGTGACACGCCCGTGTCCCAGGCCGTGTGCCCAGACACGGCACAAAGACACGCCCTGTCGAAATCCTTCGGCGGGCTGAGTTCGTCGACCCGATTTGACACGCCCTGTGACACGCCCGTGTCACAGGCCGTGTGCAACTTCTCGACACTCGACACCCACGTCTCGACACTCGACGATCGTCGAGATAAAGTCGTCGAGCACACGACACGGCCTTGGACACGCCCGTGTCCTGGGCCGTGTGCCTCCTCTCGACACATCGTCGAGCGAAAACGCGTCGAGACAAAGCCCGATCGTCGACACAACCTCGACACGCCCTGCGACATGCCCGTGTCGCAGGCCGTGTCCTTTGACACGCCCTGGGACACGCCCGTGTCCCAGGCCGTGTCACCCAAAAATTCCTGTTTCAGAAATTTGGACTGTTACAACGTGAGGAGCAGATACCGCTACAGCAGGTTACTACCACTACTGTGCGTCCTCAGGTGGGACGAATTCTGATATACTAGTATAGCTTCCGCTTTTATTTGTGTGAGAGAGAGTTGATTTTGATGTACCGGGCATAAGCCCTTGTTACTCTTTCTTTTTGTACTCTTTTGTGGACTATGCTGATGTACTTTTCATTTCATATATATGATTTGTATTATGTGACTTGTGGACTAGTAGATTAATATACTGTTTTACTTCTTCTTCTCATATTGGCCTACAGGTTAAATGATCGTAATAGCCGGCAGGGTCGGCGTGTTGCGGTGTCGACTAACCCCTGCGTTAGTGCCACCGTAAGACGGCGGTTCTGGGCATAAGGCCCGGTAGCCCTCCTTGGTAAGGGGGAGGTTGGGGTCTTACAAAGTTTGTAAGACCCCAACCTCCCCCTTACCAAGGAGGGATACCGGGCCTTATTTGGTGGGCTTGGTCCAAGGGAGGGTGGCTTGGTCTTCATTTCCCTCTTTTAGATCAAATAGTTGACTATGTTGACCTTGAGTTGACTTGGTCAACCATGGTGGGTGGGCTGACCCTACTTGGTGGTAATGGGTCTAGTGGCACCACCCAGCTTGGGTTGGGTCAAGGGGGTGCCCTACTTATGCTAATTGGGCTTATGAGTGTGGGTTTGACCAAATTAGGCCCAAGGTTGACTTTGGTCAACTGGGGTCAAACTGTTGACCAAAGTCAACCTTGGGCCTAATTTGGTCAAACCCACACTCATAAGCCCAATTAGCCTATGTAGGGCACCCCCTTGACCCAACCCAAGCTGGGTGGTGCCACTAGACCCATTACCACCAAGTAGGGTCAGCCCACCCACCATGGTTGACCAAGTCAACTCAAGGTCAACATAGTCAACTATTTGACCTAAAAGAGGGAAATGAAGACCAAGCCACCCTCCCTTGGACCAAGCCCACCAAATAAGGCCCGGTAGCCCTCCTTGGTAAGGGGAGGTTGGGGTCTTACAAACTGGTATCAAAGCGAGGTTTCGATCCTCGGACCTGTGGGTTATGGGCCCACCACGCTTCCGCTGCGTAGTTTGTCCGCAAACTAATGCTCGGGCGGGGGTGGTCCCATGTTGTGGACTTCTTTCTCATATGATCGTTGTTCAAGTGATACCAGTTTGTAAGACCCCAACCTCCCCCTTACCAAGGAGGGCTACCGGGCCTTATTTGGTGGGCTTGGTCCAAGGGAGGGTGGCTTGGTCTTCATTTCCCTCTTTTAGGTCAAATAGTTGACTATGTTGACCTTGAGTTGACTTGGTCAACCATGGTGGGTGGGCTGACCCTACTTGGTGGTAATGGGTCTAGTGGAACCACCCAGCTTGGGTTGGGTCAAGGGGGTGCCCTACTTAGGCTAATTGGGCTTATGAGTGTGAGTTTGACCAAATTAGGCCCAAGGTTGACTTTAGTCAACAGTTTACAGTTGACCAAAGTCAACCTTGGGCCTAATTTGGTCAAACCCACACTCATAAGCTCAATTAGCCTAAGTAGGGCACCCCCTTGACCCAACCCAAGCTGGGTGGTGCCACTAGACCCATTACCACCAAGTAGGGTCGGCCCACCCACCATGGTTGACCAAGTCAACTCAAGGTCAACATAGTCAACTATTTGACCTAAAAGAGGGAAATGAAGACCAAGCCACCCTCCCTTGGACCAAGCCCACCAAATAAGGCCCGGTAGCCCTCCTTGGTAAGGGGGAGGTTGGGGTCTTACAAACTGGTATCAAAGCGAGGTTTCGATCCTCGGACCTGTGGGTTATGGATATATATATATATACGAGCATCTTCGCACTGGCTATGTATGTGCTCGATGCTCTCGAGCGGCTTTCGGCCGCATTCAGGCGGGTTTCGCCCGCCTCCGAACAGGCTTCTCCCGTGTTCGATGCGTCGTTGCGGGTTGCGCCCGCATCAAAGCGAGATGCACCCGCATCAAATCGGGATGCACCCACATTTAGACGGGCAATGCCCGCAATATATACATATGAGTACTCAAAATGACCGTAAAAAAACAAATCAATATTACAATTTTTATTTTATATAAAAACATTATGTTTTGTCGTAAAAACATTAATTTCACGCAATATTTATCTCCCTCTTCTTTTTCTCCCTTCCTCATCTCTCTTCCTCTCTCTCCTCCTCTCTCTCACTCTCTTTCTCTCTCTCCCTCATCTCTCTCTCCCAACTCTCTCTCCTCATCTCATGATCTCTCTCATGATCCAATGGCTCTTGTTTGTTCTATGGTGTGCCTCCAAATACCTATTGTACAACCACATATTCGCTGAGTCAGACCAGGAGGCACAATGGTCACAATTGAGCTAGCCGAAGGAGTTCCTGCCCTAAGGAAGATCTCGCCCAAGTAGGCGGGAATGATTACGCCGGATCATCGATCCCAGATCGGCGAGCGCAACCGAATCGTCAAACGGAGAACAGCGGGCCAAGATCGTCGAGCGCGGCCAGCGCGGAAACGCTTGCGCTTGCGCCAGGCTCCAATCTCAAAGGGCTCTCGCCTGTAAGTAGGCGAGAGCGTTCGCGCCAGGCTCTGGACAGGAGGTCCTCAGCTCTGCTCTCGCCGAGGGGGGCCCCAGGACCTTGGATAGAATGTCCTAATTGTCATCAGGAGAAATTACTCTAGTACCCTCAGAAAAACAGCGGAATTCGGCTATGGGCAGACCAACTAGGGGCTTTTCAGTAATTTCAGGACAGCAAGATGCTATAAATAGACCCATAAGGGCTCCTTAGAAGGCAAGCTATCATTATCTCTCATATTCCAGTGCTTTCTGAGGAGCTCCTAGCCCAGCTTTGGCTTTGGAGGGGAAGCTCTCAGAGATCTTCCGGGTGTGAGGTGGGACCTCCCTGCTGAGGCTATTGGGTCAGTCTTAGGTCCTTTGAATCCAGTCGAGGGTTGAGGCTTGAGAGAAGTAGGTTTTGGATGCACCCCCTTTTTCTTCGAACTTTAGTTGAGGTCATATTTGGCTTCAACAGTTCTGGTGCGGTGAGCGTGGAAGGCAGCTGATACAAGAAAGCCTTGAGTTTTGTCCCATGGCTGGAGGTGAAGGTGAAGGGTCAGGTTCTGGAGGCTCCCCCACCCGGGGAGAGGAAGCGACGAAGAGGATGCTGGATGAGTTCAGGCGAGAGGTTCTGCAGACGATCAGTTTGGCCTTCTCGGCGAGAGACGAGTGGGCCGCCCCTCAGGTCCCGATAGAAGAGGTCCCGCTCTTGGGCGAGAACGCCCCAGGGCAACGCCCGGGAAAGGAGGTCCCGGGGGAGGCGGGCGAGAGAGATGTGGCGGCGCGGGAACTCTTTTCCGGCCAAAGCCAGCGCCCGGGCAAGGAGGCGCTGACGGATCTGGGCGAGAAGGAAGCGGCAGTGCGAGAGCTCTTCCCGGGGCACGGTCTCGCGGATCGGGCTAGTCAGCCAAGGCCGCGGGACGTACCCTATCACCAGACAGGAGGCGAGAGCCCATTTAGCGAGCTCATCATCTCAGCTCCGGTTCCGGAGGGGTTCCGGGAGCCCGACATGTCCTACTACTCGGGGAAGGATGACCCTGTACAGCACGTACAGTGGTTTGAGGACATTGTATCGATAAGGCAGATGACGGATGCCTTCAAGTGCCGGCTATTTGACATCACGTTGAAGGAGAAGGCTCGGGACTGGTTCCACCAGTTGCCAGCAAGATCAATCTACTGTTTTGAGGATCTGCGGAGAAGTTTCCTGTTGAGGTTCTCAACCTCGAAGAAGCAGAAGAAGGAAGCAGAGTGTCTGTTTGCGGTGAGGCAGAGGTCGGATGAGACGCTGGGTCACTATGTCGATCGATTTCAGGAAGAGATCCTCCTGGTCCAGTAGGTCCCAGGGTACGCACTGATGCTGGCCTTCACCCTGGGGCTGAGACCGGGATTCTTTAGCATGGAGTTGAAGAGGGTGCCTCCCCTCTCCTTTGAGGAGCTCATGGAGAGGGCGGCAAAGGAGATCGACTTCGAGAGAGCAAACCCAGCATTCGCCAGGAGTTTGGCCAGGCTGGCGGAGGACGACGTGAAGGAACCAGCGACAGGAAGGCAGAAGGAGCCGAGGGAACAGAGGGAGCAAAGAGAAGAAAGGAGAAGGGAAGAGCCCCGAAGGTTTGGGCAGCAGCAGTGATGGGGGGCCCGGGATCCGAACAACCGGTTAGGTTGGAGGCCCCAGGAGGGTCGCCCCCAGGGTCCAGGAGAAGGATACCAGGGGAGAGATAACCTGCGAGAACCCCGGAGGTTCGACCGACCGGCATGGAGGCAGGAGCCGAGGGGTCGTCCCCCACCACCGCAGGAGGCCATGGAAGTGGGAAGAGGACGAGGAGCTGGGAGAGGAGCTCGAGGAGGAGGTAGAAGAGGGAGAGGAGAGGGAAGAAGGGGCGGGGAGGCGTTGGTCTTTTGTGACTTCCACCAGGAGGAAGGTCACGCGACGGCCACCTGCCCGGAGTTCTTAGAGTTAAGAGAAGCAAGAGGAGCGGGGAGGTAGGATCCACCGGTAAGGATAGTAGAGGTGCAGCAGGGCGAGGCGAAAGATAGGTGCAAAGATCGGGTAGATGTAGGGACCCGGGGAGGAATCGGGGTGATCCACGGAGGAGTGGGGATTGAGGCAACCCACAAGGGGAGCCTGCAAACCATGTACCGGAGGGGGGTGGCCTCTACCTCCCAGGTTCCCCCACCAGAAGAAAAGATCACTTTCTCATCAGCAGACATGCCAGACTATGAGGATCCATTCTGTGACGCCCTGGTGATCCAGACGGTGGTGGAAAATTATACGGTCTCGAGGATACTGGTAGATAACGGGAGCTCGGTAAATGTCATCTTCAAGAAGGCCTTTGATGAGATGAGGGTTGAAGGGAAGAGGGTCCTGGCGTCGGATGGACCTCTGTTCGGGTTCTCCGGAGAGAGGAAAGAGGTAGAAGGAGGAGTAGGGCTGCACGTAAGGTTGGGGGGCGTGTCACGGAACTGTAGGTTCGTGATCGTGGACACCCCGAGCAGCTATAATGCCATCTTTGGACGCCCCCTCATCAGCGCCTTTCGCTGCGTCCCCTCCTCGTTCCATCAATGCCTCAAGTTCAACAATGGGGGGGGGGGTGCAGGTCAGAGTAAGAGGGGACCCGAAGGTGGCAAGACAATGTTACGTTACAGCAGTCAACACCATTTCGTGGATGACAGAGGCAGAAGAGTTGGAGATAGAGATGGCGGCCCTAGAGGAGGTTGCTGAGGAAGAGGAGATGGTCCTAGAGGATGCAAGAGAGATAGCTGGGGAGGAAGTCGGAGAAGAGGAAACTGAGAAGCTGCAAGGAGATGTGCAGGTGGTCCGGGGGGACGAGGGGCAGGAGAGCCCGGAAGGGGCGATGGAAGTAGGAGAGCAAGCAGCAGGGGGAGTCGAGGGAGAAGCCCCGAGGGGCGTAGGAGTCGAGCAGCAGCAGGAGGGGCTGGTAGAAGCGATAGAGATTGAGGAGGAGGTAGAAAAGGGAGAGCTGGAACTGGAGGAAGAGGCAAGGGCCGGCTGGGAGCAGTCGCGGTTGGAGCCGGCCGAAGAAGTGGTGGAGATGGAGGTCTTCACTAGCGCAGGACAAGTACAAAGGGTGCGGGTCAGCGGGGGCTTGAGTCCCGAGGCCCGGGAGCAAGTGCGGGCTTGCATTCAAGGCAACGTCGACATCTTCGCCTGGAGCGCGGCGGACATGCCGGGCATCGACGCAGACGTGGCCTGCCATCGCCTGAACTTGGACCCCCGCACTCGCCCCATACGTCAGAAGATGAGAGCCATCGCCACCAAGATGGAGGAGCTCATTCGCGAGGAAGTCAAGAAGCTCTTGGAGGCGGGCTTCATCTCAGAGATCCAGTATCCAGGCTGGATCTCCAATGTGGTAATGGTAAAGAAGGGAGGTGGAAAATGGAGAATGTGTATTGACTTTTCTTTGTTAAATAAATCATGCCCTAAGGATTGCTACCCCCTGCCTCGGATCGACGCGCTGGTTGATTCAGCCGTCGGTTTTTCTGTCATGAGCTTTTTAGATGCTTTTTCAGGTTATCACCAGATCCGGATGCACCCTCCTGATACCAAGGATGTTTCCTTCATCACAAGGGAGGGATGCTTCAGTTACAAAATGATGCCCTTTGGGCTAAAGAACGCAGGGGCTACCTATCAGTGCATGATGGATCGAGTCTTCCGGGATCAGAGGGGGAGGAACTTGGAGGTCTACGTCGACGAGCTAATGATCAAAAGCAAGTGCATGGTTTAGCACCTACAAGATCTGGAGGAAACATTCGCCACCTTGAGAAGGTTCAAGATGAGGCTGAACCCCTTGAAGTGTGTCTTCGGGGCCAGCCGCGGGAAGTTCCTCGGGCATCTTCTGACTCCGGCGGGGGTGGAGCCCAACCCGGACAAGGTCAAGGCCATCCTGGATTTGGAGTCACCTCGCGACGCCAAGGAGGTCCAGCGCTTGACAGGCAAGCTGGCTGGGCTAAGCAGGTTCCTCTCCAGGGCAGGAGACAAGTGTTCTTCATTCTTTAAGGTGTTGCGGGGGAATCAAAGGTTCGAATGGACAGCCGAGTGTGAAGAGGCCTTCCAAGGGCTGAAAAGACAACTCTCTCAGGCTCCTCTGCTTCAGAGCCCAAAAGAAGGAGAGGACCTGACCTTGTACCTCGGAGTAGGAGCGGAGGCGGTGAGCTCCGTCCTAGTGAGGGAAGAAGGAAAGAAGCAGCTGCCCATCTACTAAGTTAGCCGGATATTGAGTAAAGCAGAGCTCCGCTACCCCATCCTTGAAAAGCTCGCTTACGCCTTGGTCATCTCTGCAAGGAAACTCCGGCCGTACTTTCAAGCACATTCGATTAGGGTGGTGACCGACCACCCTCTTCGCAAGATCTTTGAAGGAGTGGAGCACTCGGGAGACTGGCTAAGTGGTCCATTGAGCTAAGCGAGTTCGACATCTCCTTTGTCTCAAGGCTCTCCATCAAGGCACAGGCAGTGGCGGACTTCCTAGCAGACTACATCGTTGAAGTCGAGGGGGGAGAGCAGCAACCCCGAGAAGCATGGAAGTTGATGATTGATGGGGCCTCGGGAAGGCACTCCCTCGGGGCAGGGGTGGTATTGACAAGTCCTCAGGGGGTAACCATAGAGCAAGCGGTCATTCTACATTTCCCCATGACCAACAATCAAGCGGAGTATGAGGCCGTGATCGTCGGCCTCCACTTGGCAAAGGAGCTGGAGATTCGGGATGTGGAAGCTTTCACTGATTCAAAGATAGTAGCATCGCAGATCCGGGGAGAGTTTGAAGCTCGGGAGCCTACCCTCATCAAATACCTCTCCAAGGTAAGGGCGATCATCGGAGGGTTCCGGTCGTTCTCAATTCAACACGTTCCAAGGGAAGAAAGCGTAGCTGCCGATCGATTAGCCAAGTTCGGACCTCGGGGAGGAGGGGCCTTGACAGAGCTATTTCGACCGGCTATCGAGGAAGGAGAGTTGATGGTTGTAGATCGACAACCCTCGTGGGTGGATCCATTTGTGACCTTCCTAACCACCGGTGAACTTCCTGAGGGGACCAAGGTCGGGAGAAACTTCAAGCGCAAATCAGCTCACTACCTAATGATGGAGGGGGGCCTGCATCGTAAGATGTTGTCAGGGCTCCTAGCTAGATGTGCGATCGAAGAAGAGGTCCCTAAGATATTAAGGCAGGTGCACTCGGGCGAGTGCGGTAGTCACTCTGGAGGAAGGACGCTGGAGGCAAGGGTGGTCAGGCAGGGGTACTTCTGGCCCACCCTAAGGAAGGATGCCATGGAGTTTGCGAGGAGGTGTCAAAAATGTCAGCTCTACGCCCCCCTTCAGCTCTTGGCAGCTCACAGGCTCCGAAGTATCACGACACCGTGGTCATTCGCTATCTGTGGAATGGACTTAGTTGGGCCCTTTCCTCCGGCTAGTGGGCAGAGGAGATTCCTCTTGGTCATGGTCGATTATTTCTCGAAGTGGCTAGAGGTTAAAGCCTTGGCCAAGGTCACCTCGCAGGTCATAAGGAACTTCGTCTGGGGTGAGATCATTTGCAGACATGGGTTGCCCCAAGCAATAGTGACTGACAACGGCCCCCAGTTTGCCAGCGAGGAATTCATCAGCTTCTGCGCCCAACTAGGGATAGATCTCCGGTTTGCCTCCGTCCACCACCCCCGGAGTAACGGCCAGGTGGAAGCAGCAAACAAAATCATTGTGAACCTACTAAAGAAAAAGGTGGAGAACTTAAAGGGGAATTGGGTGGAGCAGCTCCCCTCGGTCCTGTGGGCCTTGCGAACGCCCCGAACACGGCCACCGGAGAGACCCCCTTCAAGCTCTCCCATGGGTGTGAGGCCGTCCTACCAGTGGAGTTCGAGGTCCGGTCCCCGCGAGTCACAGCCGCGGGCGAAGGAGACGAGGCTTGGAGGGTGGAGAATGAGGAGGGGCAGCGCCTCTCGTTAAATATGGTGGAGGAACTGCGAGACGTGACGACTATCAGGCAAGAAGAGATCAAGCGACGGATGGCCAAGCATTTTGATAAGCATGTCAGGGTCAACCAGTTTGCTGAAGGGGATCTGGTGGTGAGAAAGGTTGACGCAGCAGGAAGGTCGGCTCCCGTGGGTAAGCTCCACCCGAACTGGGAAGGTCCATACATTGTGAAGGAAGTCCTCGGAACAGGTGGATACTACCTCCAGGATGTGGAGGGGAGGGCCCTAAGCCACACTTGGAGCGGTGATAACCTAAAACGCTTCTACCCCTGAGGGGGGAAGAATGTAACCATGTATTTCAAAAATAAACTTATTATACTACATCGAGTGACGTTCTCTTAACTGTTGACAAATTTTTCATAATAAAACATAATCATTTGTTTTGTAGTACCCCGAGCTCGGCTCGGCCCCAGGTAGACCCGCTGCGCAGGCTCTCATCTAGCTGGCAGGTCCGAAGGCTCGCCTATGGGGGATAGGTTTGGTTTGAGATCTTCATCGGCACCCCGAGCTCGGCTCGGCCCCAGGTAGACCCGTTGCGCAGGCTCTCATCTAGCTGGCAGGTCCGAAGGCTCGCCTGTGGGGGATAGGTTTGGTTTGAGATCTTCATCGGCACCCCGAGCTCGGCTCGGCCCCAGGTAGACCCGCTGCGCAGGCTCCCATCTAGCTGGCAGGTCCGAAGGCGTGCTTGTGGGGGATAGGTTTGGTTTGAGATCTTCATCGGCACCCCGAGCTCGGCTCGCCCCAGGTAGACCCGCTGCGCAGGCTCTCATCTAGCTGGCAGGTCCGAAGGCTCGCCTGTGGGGGATAGGTTTGGTTTGAGATCTTCATCGGCACCCCGAGATCGGCTCGGCCCCAGGTAGACCCGCTGCGCAGGTTCTCATCTAGCTGGCAGGTCCGAAGGCTCGCCTGTGGGGGATAGGTTTGGTTTGAGATCTTCATCGGCACCCCGAGCTCGGCTCGGCCCCAGGTAGACCCGCTGCGCAGGCTCTCATCTAGCTGGCAGGTCCGAAGGCTCGCCTGTGGGGGATAGGTTTGGTTTGAGATCTTCATCGGCACCCCGAGCTCGGCTCGGCCCCAGGTAGACCCGCTGCGCAGGCTCTCATCTAGCTGGCAGGTCCGAAGGCTCGCCTGTGGGGGATAGGTTTGGTTTGAGAGCTTCATCGGCACCCCGAGCTCGGCTCGGCCCCAGGTAGACCCGCTGCGCAGGCTCTCATCTAGCTGGCAGGTCCGAAGGCTCGCCTGTGGGGGATAGGTTTGGTTTGAGATCTTCATCGGCACCCCGAGCTCGGCTCGGCCCCAGGTAGACCCGCTGCGCAGGCTCTCATCTAGCTGGCAGGTCCGAAGGCTCGCCTGTGGGGGATAGGTTTGGTTTGAGATCTTCATCGGCACCCCGAGCTCGGCTCGGCCCCAGGTAGACCCGCTGCGCAGGCTCTCATCTAGCTGGCAGGTCCGAAGGCTCGCCTGTGGGGGATAGGTTTGGTTTGAGATCTTCATCGGCACCCCGAGCTCGGCTCGGCCCCAGGTAGACCCGCTGCGCAGGCTCTCATCTAGCTGGCAGGTCCGAAGGCTCGCCTGTGGGGGATAGGTTTGGTTTGAGATCTTCATCGGCACCCCGAGCTCGGCTCGGCCCCAGGTAGACCCGTGCGCAGGCTCTCATCTAGCTGGCAGGTCCGAAGGCTCGCCTGTGGGGGATAGGTTTGGTTTGAGATCTTCATCGGCACCCCGAGCTCGGCTCGGCCCCAGGTAGACCCGCTTGCGCAGGCTCTCATCTAGCTGGCAGGTCCGAAGGCTCGCCTGTGGGGGATAGGTTTGGTTTGAGATCTTCATCGGCACCCCGAGCTCGGCTCGGCCCCAGGTAGACCCGCTGCGCAGGCTCTCATCTAGCTGGCAGGTCCGAAGGCTCGCCTGTGGGGGATAGGTTTGGTTTGAGATCTTCATCGGCACCCCGAGCTCGGCTCGGCCCCAGGTAGACCCGCTGCGCAGGCTCTCATCTAGCTGGCAGGTCCGAAGGCTCGCCTGTGGGGGATAGGTTTGGTTTGAGATCTTCATCGGCACCCCGAGCTCGGCTCGGCCCCAGGTAGACCCGCTGCGCAGGCTCTCATCTAGCTGGCAGGTCCGAAGGCTCGCCTGTGGGGGATAGGTTTGGTTTGAGATCTTCATCGGCACCCCGAGCTCGGCTCGGCCCCAGGTAGACCCGCTGCGCAGGCTCTCATCTAGCTGGCAGGTCCGAAGGCTCGCCTGTGGGGGATAGGTTTGGTTTGAGATCTTCATCGGCACCCCGAGCTCGGCTCGGCCCCAGGTAGACCCGCTGCGCAGGCTCTCATCTAGCTGGCAGGTCCGAAAGCTCTCCTGTGGGGGATAGGTTTGGTTTGAGATCTTCATCGGCACCCCGAGCTCGGCTCGGCCCCAGGTAGACCCGTTGCGCAGGCTCTCATCTAGCTGGCAGGTCCGAAGGCTCGCCTGTGGGGGATAGGTTTGGTTTGAGATCTTCATCGGCACCCCGAGCTCGGCTTGGCCCAGGTAGACCCGCTGCGCAGGCTCTCATCTAGCTGGCAGGTCCGAAGGCTCGCCTGTGGGGGATAGGTTTGGTTTGAGATCTTCATCGGCACCCCGAGCTCGGCTCGGCCCCAGGTAGACCCGCTGCGCAGGCTCTCATCTAGCTGGCAGGTCCGAAGGCTCGCCTGTGGGGGATAGGTTTGGTTTTAGATTTTCATCGGCACCCCGAGCTCAGCTCGGCCCCAGGTAGACCCGCTGCGCAGGCTCTCATCTAGCTGGCAGGTCCGAAGGCTCGCCTGTGGGGGATAGGTTTGGTTTGAGATCTTCATCGGCACCCCGAGCTCGGCTCGGCCCCAGGTAGACCCGTTGTGCAGGCTCTCATCTAGCTAGCAGGTCCGAAGGCTCGCCTGTGGGGATAGGTTTTGGTTTGAGATCTTCATCGGCACCCCGAGCTCAGCTCGGCCCCAGGTAGATCCGCTGCGCAGGCTCTCATCTAGCTGGCAGGTCCGAAGGCTCTCCTGTGGGGGATAGGTTTGGTTTGAGATCTTCATCGGCACCCCGAGCTCGGCTCGGCCCAGGTAGACCCGCTGCGCAGGCTCTCATCTAGCTGGCAGGTCCGAAGGCTCGCCTGTGGGGGATAGGTTTGGTTTGAGATCTTCATCGGCACCCCGAGCTCGGCTCGGCCACAGGTAGACCCACTACGCAGGCTCTCATCTAGCTGGCAGGTCCGAAGGCTCGCCTGTGGGGGATAGGTTTGGTTTGAGATCTTCATCGGCACCCTGAGCTCGGCTCGGCCCTAGGTAGACCCGCTGCGCAGGCTCTCATCTAGCTGGCAGGTCCGAAGGCTCGCCTGTGGGGGATAGGTTTGGTTTGAGATATTCATCGGGACCCCGAGTTTGGCTCGGCCCCAGGTAGACCCGCTGCGCAGGCTCTCATCTAGCTGGCAGGTCCGAAGGCTCGCCTGTGGGGGATAGGTTTGGTTTGAGATCTTCATCGGCACCCCGAGCTCGGCTCGGCCCCAGGTAGACCCGCTGCGCAGGCTCTCATCTAGCTGGCAGGTCCGAAGGCTCGCCTGTGGGGGATAGGTTTGGTTTGTGATCTTCATCGGCACCCCGAGCTCGCTCGGCCCCAGGTAGACCCGCTGCGCAGGCTCTCATCTAGCTGGCAGGTCCGAAGGCTCGCCTGTGGGGGATAGGTTTGGTTTGAGATCTTCATCGGCACCCCGAGCTCGGCTCGGCCCCAGGTAGACCCGCTGCGCAGGCTCTCATCTAGCTGGCAGGTCCATAGGCTCCCCTGTGGGGAATAGGTTAGGATAGGTTAGGTCTGAGATCGTCATCAGCACCCCGAGCTCGGCTCGGCCCCAGGTAGACCCGCTGCGCAGGCTCTCATCTAGCCGGCAGGTCTGAAGGCTCGCCTGTGGGGGATATGTTTGGTTTGGTTGGCTTGGTTTGGACAAGGTAGGAAGTGCATCGGAAACACAAAATGGAAAAGGTAGGAAAGGTCTCGGCAGGGATAGATCTCGACGGGGAAGTCCCCGTCAAGGAGGTCTCGCAGAGGGGGGCTTTCGCCGAGAGGGCTCCTCTTGATATTCTCGAACAAGCAGGCGAAATCGTTATGCGACGGGCCTAAAGGGATTCGCGCTGGCTAAAGGGGACGGTTCCGTCCTAAGGGTTCGTTAGCCACGCTTCCGGCTGGTAGTTTGCAGCAGGTTTCCGCCGATCCATCGCTAAGGAAGACTATCCTAGGAAGGCCAAGGGCCTCGGTGGAAGCACACGCAGGAAACATTCGACCACAACAGTTACATCGAGCACATTTACAATCACAGGACAAGATATGTACAATGAAAACGTTTACATTAAATATATTATATATAAGTACAAGCTGGTAGCGTCTCGCGCTTTACACTGAGGCGGAAAGAAAAAGAAGAGGGGCCCCCTCATGGAGACAAGCTGTACCCCTCCGAGCTCCCGCTTGAGCTCCCGCTGGAGCTTTCGCCGGAGCTCTCCCCGGAGGTCTCGCCACCCGCTGCAGGAGATTTCGGGACGTCCGAGGGGGGGGGGTATCCGGGGCGCCCGGGGGCTTTGGAATGGGCTCGAAAAGCCATGGAACGAGCTGTTGATCAGTGATGTCTTTGCCCCGCCCATCCCAGCAGTTGACGTCTCGCAGCGTCTCCAACGTCAACCTTACTGTAGCTTGCGCGTTCCCCTGGAGCAGCTTGTCGATATCATAAATCGAGTAATATCGGCTCTTCAGTCTCTCGTCCAGCGGAGGGGCCGCACTCGCCTCGAGACGCGCAATCTGCTCCCGCGGGAGAATGTTGTCGTAGCGGGCTTGGGATAGCTCCTCGCGAAGCGTGGCTTGGGCGGAATCCGGAGCAACAAAAGGTTAGCATAAAAGAAAAGAGATAAAGTAGCGAGAGCAAGCGCTGTGAAAGATCTCGCTTACCCCTTCCGCCTGGCGCGAGGATAGCAGTTGCTGGGCCTCGGACAGCTCCTTGGCCAGAGTGGCCGCCTGAGCCACCGCATCATCCCAAGCCTTGAACATGTCCTGCAAATTGTGGTCTATTGTGATGCTCCGGCGAGCACACATGTGCGCAAGCTCCAGCCCACGCATCAGGGCGCGAGTGGTGTCGTAGGCCAGCAGCCGGGTCGACATCCTGTCGTAGACGCTAGTGTAACACCCCCTATCCGTCACATAGCATATAGCAGTAGGTCCGGCCGGGGCCCGACGCCGTATGCCACAGACAGACCGGGTGGTTACTTATGGAAACCATCCAACCAATCTCAACGTTCTACACAGAGCATTCTAGCGGAAACAGTTTATAAAAGTTGTAACCAAGAACCCAGCATTAAAGCATGAATGTCCACTAACCAAAATAGGAATGTATACAAAATACCAACATAAGCCTTAAGGCCTTACAAAATGTTTCACTTGATATTACATGATTTACAAACCACGGCACGCAGGCCGGTCATACATGAATAAAACAGTAAACACATCCATTTGGGCCTTCGAGGGCCGGCTTCGCAAAAAGGGCTTTAGCCCGCTATTGACCGCTTGGTCCAGCAGCACCTGCAAGCAACAAACCACCGCACGGTGGCAAAACAAGGCAACGGTCAGCAATGCTGACCAAATTATAACGATCCCGCCCCCAACTCGGGGCGGCGATGCTCCTTCCCTGCATTTCATTAGCATAAGCGAGCAATATAAATATATAGTCATTTCATCACAGACGTTGGCTCGCACGGCCACACGCCCCGTGCTCTCAGGGCACATTCTTGGTGAACCGGTCGATGTCACGTCAATTAAAGCCATAGACATTCCGGACTCACCACCGCCACTAAGACGGCCAAACCTATGAGCAATTTGTCTTCTTGGCCTGGGTCACGACAATTTAAGTCATCGACCGCCAAAGACCCTAATCTATGCCAACGGTAAGTGCCACGTGCCTTTAGGTCTCTTTAACCGAACGACATAGAACGGGTACGGTTCCATCTAACCCGTGCTCACATCGCAACGACAATTTAAGTCATATGCGCGGGTCAAACTTCCACCGAGTCCCATATCCATCACAATTCACATAACCCGGTTATGTTCAAGTTGGCTCTCAGGCCACCAAGTTGGCAAGATCTCGTATCCGCCCAGTTTTCCGGGTGCACCTTTGGGTTAGTCCCCAAGGCTCCCTGCTGCAATCTACCACGTAAAAAACCCGAAAAACAATCAGTAGCACGGAGTCTTCCCCGACATTTATGCAATGCAAAATCACCGATCCAGACCAACATGTCCGGGTAGGCTTCATACATCATGCCTATGTCCGTTCTCGCTTACGGACTCTAAACAACGGGGACTTCACATATCTACCCGAAGGAACGCCTCCAACTCTCTGCAAACTCGCGAGAGCGGGCTTCCTATGCAAAGAAAGAGAGCTACTCATGCTCAAGATGAGGATCGTTACCCTAGCGTTCCTCTTTGGCGCCATTGAAAAGTAATCGGATGAAAAGCACCGCACTAGCTTTGCCTCTGTGGATCCGGAGTCGGCTCGCGATTTGGAGCTTCGAAGCTCCTCCAATGGCGGGATCTAGCTCCTTCTTCCTTCCTTGGCTCTCCTCTCTCTCTAAGGTTTTAGAAAGATAATAACTTAAGAAAAGTGAGGGTTTCTAAGTCCAATCCCGGGTATATCCCTTCAGGAACAACCCCCGGTCGTTGGATCTCAAAATAAGGAAACGAACGGCTTTGATTCGGGACTGAAATGCCCAATCTAGACCGAACACGGCCTGGCACACGCCCGTGTCCAGGGCCGTGTGCCTCATTCGCCGTCAAAATCGGCTCGCCTGGAACCTCACACGGGTATCGAACACGCCCGTGTTCGAGCTGACACGCCCGTGTTCTATGTGACACGGCCGTGTGGCCGGCCGTGTACCCCTATCATTTTTCCCCAAAATCAACCCGAACACTGCACGGGTTCTAGGACACGCCCGTGTCCTTACCCGTATCACCTCAACACGCCTGGACCCCAGGCCGTGTACACGGTCTCGACACTCGACACTTCGTCGAGCGAGTATCGTCGACCTGATGATACGGCCTTGGACACGCCCGTGTCCTAGGCCGTGTGCCTTGTCTCGACACAATGTCGAGACCAAAGTGTCGACTTCCCGGGACGAGTGTCGACACGGGTCGACACGCCCGTGTCGCAGGCCGTGTGCCATGACTCGACACTTCGTCGAACGCAGAGTGTCGACTTCACGGCTAAGTGTCGACACGGGTCGACACGCCCTGCGACACGCCCGTGTCGCAGGCCGTGTGCCCAGTCTCGACACAATGTCGAGACCAAAGTGTCGACTTCTCGGCTTAGTGTCGACACAGTCTTGACATGCCCTGGGACACGCCCGTGTCCCAGGCCGTGTGCCTGCAGCCAGAACCCAGAACTGGCCCAAAACGTCCCACGTCGCTCCTTTGAGTTTCGGGGCGTTACAACTCTCCCCCTCTTAAAAGAATTTCGTCCTCGAAATTACATAAAGGAAAGACATGTACAAAACCAAAATTTGTACTGAGCAAAACAACTCCGGGTACTCGTCAAGCATAGTCTGCTCTCGCTCCCAAGAGAGCTCCTCACGACCGCAATTGTCCCACCGGACCTTGACCATCCTGATCTCTTTATTGCGTAGCCGCTTGACCTCCGAGTCCTCAATCCGCACGGGCTTGACCTTTGTCGTCAGCCCACTATCCACCGGTACTTGATCAACCGCGATCTCTCCCGTTGAGGCGGGGCTCCAGGAAGATCTGCGGGGAACACATCAGGGTATTCCGATACCACTGAAATACAATCCAACGCGGGCTTCGGCTTTGCAACCTCCACTAGTGTAAAGAACAGTTCTTCACCGGCACGAACCGCCTTCACCACCTGAAGAGCAGACATCAACGTCTTGCTCGACCCCTTTAAGCCCGTAAAAGTCGTTTCACGACTTGCTCCCAGCTTGACTTCCTTGCTACCGCAATCTATATGGGCATGCTGCTCCGAGAGCCAGTTCATGCCAAATATGACGTTGAACTCCACCAAAGGAAGTAAATACGCCCGCAGGTCGAACTCCTGCTCCCCAATACGAATCTTAACATCGCAGATCCTATCCGCTCGCATCGAACACCCATTGGGCAACAACACATCCAACTTATCCTTCGCCATCGAAGAAGGGACTCCGATGCGTGATATAAATCCTTCAGACAAGAAGGAGTGTGAAGCTCCCGTATCGAAGAGTGCTCGTGCCGGATTTTCACAAATCAATACAAATCCTAAACAAGCAGTGGTAAGGTAACATGTGCATAACAAGTATTTAAAGAAATTGACTTGCTATAAATTAAACTGTACCTGTCACCACATCAGCCTGTTTGATGGCCTCTTGTTGGCCAAGATTGTAGACCCTTGGTTGGGCCGGAGAATAATGGGATACGGTCGACTCCACCGCATTTCCCTTCTCTTTATAAGTAGCTTCCGACCTTCTCTCGGACTTAGGACGTCCGCTCCAACAGTCACGGGTAAAATGCCCCGTCTTTCCGCAAGTAAAACACGCACCCGGGGTCTGACCCGTAGTCGCCCCAGAAGCACCAGAAGGAGCTGGACCCGAAGTCCTCTGCTTCTTGAAAGACCTCCGATAGCCGGTCTTTGAAGTAGTCGGCACTTTAAATTCAGATTTTCTATCACCCAAGCCTTTCTTTGCTTGCACATTCTTCATGTCTTTCTCTAAGGACCGGGCAGTATTGACCAAGGTTAAGAAACCCTGCGTCATTGGCCCCGAAAGTAGTAATCCCAACTCATCTCTCAAGCCTTCGTAGAAGCGATTAGTCTTACGCTCCTCATCCACGATGGTGGAGCTAGCATATCGACTTAAACGAGTGAACTCATGGAGATATTCATCCACGCTCTTGTCACCCTGAACCAACTTCAGAAACTCATTCTCCAACGCTATCTTCTGCGTCGAAGGGAGGTATCTAGCCAAGAACAATCTCGATAACTCTTCCATCGAGACATCACTAAGTTGCCTACCTCTCAATAAGTACAGCTCCAATCCTTCCCACCACATTCTCGCTTCGCCATCCAGAAGGAACGTAGCGATGGTGGTCATTTGCCACTCCTCCGTCTCCGTTGCTGTCATGACTCTCTTCACCCTGGAGAGCCAGTCTTCAGCCTGAGATGGGGTTCCCAACCCCGAGAATAACGGAGGGTTAAAGCTCATTACATGCTTAAGCTGCCTCTCAGTTGCCCTCCTTGGCAACACCGGTTCCACAACCACTTGCTCCACTCTCCTCGGCTCAGCCTCTCGAAGAGGTTCCTGCTCCATCACAGGAGCGGGCTGCTGCGTTTGCCTTGCAGGCTGCGCATTTATCACGGCCAACACCGCTTCAGCCACCAATCGTATGTTCTCAGCCGACAGAGGTGTTGTAGGAGCAACATCCGGTGCACTACTAGCCTCAGAAACTCGGCGTTCTGACGGCCCAACACCACTTCTGGTCACCTATAGTGGTACAAAACACCGTTAAGCGACCAAATAAATTGCAAACAGCAATTATAGGAACACGCAGGTTCCTCAAACACGAGTATTTTCATTCCTAAGTGGACATTCATGGGTTCTTTTACTGTTATAACGATGACGCACACAATGTGCTCACCACCCCTTAAAATAATTCGCCCACGAATTCATGTTAAGCCCGACCAAAACCAGCAGTCTGATACCAAATTGTAACACCCCCTATCCGTCACATAGCATATAGCAGTAGGTCCGACCGGGGCCCGACGCCGTATGCCACAAACAGACCGGGTGTTACCCACTACGAGATCTTTAACCGAACGACATAGAACGGGTACGGTTCCATCTAACCCGTGCTCACATCGCAACGACAATTTAAGTCATATGCGCGGGTCAAACTTCCACCGAGTCCCAGATCCATCACAATTCACATAACCCGGTTATGTTCAAGTTGGTTCTCAGGCCACCAAGTTGGCAAGATCTCGTATCCGCCCAGTTTTCCGGGTGCACCTTTGGGTTAGTCCCCAAGGCTCCCTGCTGCAATCTACCACGTAGAAAACCCGAAAAAACAATCAATAGCACGGAGTCTTCCCCGGCATTTATGCAATGCAACATCACCGATCCAGACCAACATGTCCGGGTAGGCTTCACACATCATGCCTATGTCCGTTCTCGCTTACGGACTCTAAACAACGGGGACTTCACATATCTACTCGAAGGAACGCCTCCAACTCTTCGCAAACTCGCGAGAGCGGGCTTCCTATGCATAGAAAGAGAGCTACTCATGCTCAAGATGAGGATCGTTACCCTAGCGTTCCTCTTTGGCGCCATTGAAAAGTAATCGGATGAAAAGCACCGCACTAGCTTTGCCTCCGTGGATCCGGAGTCGGCTCGCGATTTGGATCTTGAAGCTCCTCCAATGGCGGGATCTAGCTCCTTCTTCCTTCCTTGGCTCTCCTCTCTCTCTACGGTTTTAGACAGATAATAACTTAAGAAAAGTGAGGGTTTCTAAGTCTAATCCCGGGTATATCCCTTCAGGAACAACCCCCAGCCGTTGGATCTCAAAATAAGGAAACGAACGGCTTTGATTCGGGACTGAAATGCCCAATCTGGACCGAACACGGCCTGGCACACGCCCGTGTCCAGGGCCGTGTGCCTCATTCGCCTTCAAAATCGGCTCGCCTGGAACCTCACACGGGTATCGAACACGCTCGTGTTCGAGCTGACACGCCCGTGTTCTATGTGACACGGCCGTGTGGCCGGCCGTGTACCCCTATCATTTTTCCCAAAATCAACCCGAGCACTGCACGGGTTCTAGGACACGCCCGTGTCCTTACCCGTGTCACCTCAACATGCCTGGACCCCAGGCCGTGTACACGGTCTCGACACTCGACACTTCGTCGAGCGAAGATCGTCGACCTGATGACACGGCCTTGGACACGCCCGTGTCCTAGGCCGTGTGCCTTGTCTCGACACAATGTCGAGACCAAAGTGTCGACTTCCCGGGACGAGTGTCGACACGGGTCGACACGCCCGTGTCGCAGGCCGTGTGCCATGACTCGACACTTCGTCGAACGCAGAGTGTCGACTTCGCGGCTAAGTGTCGACACGGGTCGACACGCCCGTGTCGCAGGCCGTGTGCCCAGTCTCGACATAATGTCGAGACCAAAGTGTCGACTTCCCGGCTTAGTGTCGACACAGGCTTGACACGCCCTGGGACACGCCCGTGTCCCAGGCCATGTGCCTGCAGCCAGAACCCAGAACTGGCCCAAAACGTCCCCCGTCGCTCCTTTGAGTTTTCGGGGCGTTACAACTCTCCCCCCTTAAAAGAATTTCGTCCTCGAAATGACATAAAGGAAAGACATGTACAAAACCAAAATTTGTACCTGAGCGGAACAACTCCGGGTACTCGTCAAGCATAGTCTGCTCTCGCTCCCAAGAGAGCTCCTCACGACCGCAATTGTCCCACCGGACCTTGACCATCCTGATCTTTTTAGTGCGTAGCCGCTTGACCTCCGAGTCCTCAATCCGGTGCATTACATAAGTAAAAAGAACCCATGAATGTCCACTTAGGAATGAAAATACTCGTGTTTGAGGAACCTGCGTGTTCCTATAATTGTTGTTTGCAATTTATTTGGTCGCTTAACGGTGTTTTGTACCACTATAGGCGACCAGAAGTGGTGTTGGGGCCGTCAGAACGCCGAGTTTCTGAGGCTAGTAGTGCACTGGATGTTGCTCCTGCAACACCTCTGTCGGCTGAGAACATACGATTGGTGGCTGAAGCGGTGTTGGTCGTGATAAATGCGCAGCCTGCAAGGCAAACGCAGCAGCCCGCTCCTGTGATGGAGCAAGAACATCTTCGAGAGGCTGAGCCGAGGAGAGTGGAGCAAGTGGTTGTGGAACCGGTGTTGCCAAGGAGGCAACTGAGAGGCAGCTTAAGCATGTAATGAGCTTTAACCCTCCGTTATTCTCGGGGTTGGGAACCCCATCTCAGGCTGAAGACTGGTTCTCCAGGGTGAAGAGAGTCATGACAGCAACGGAGACGGAGGAGTGGCAAATGACCACCATCGCTACGTTCCTTCTGGACGGCGAAGCGAGAATGTGGTGGGAAGGATTGGAGCTGCACTTATTGAGAGGTAGGCAACTTGGTGATGTCTCGATGGAAGAGTTATCGAACACCCATATCGGGAGCTCAACAAGCTGACTGTGTCACGATCCTCGGACTGTGGGTTATGGGCGCACCGATCCTCGGACCTGTGTTTCACTTGGTGAACCGGTCGATCCTCGGACCTGTGGGTGGTTACTTATGGAAACCATCCAACCAATCTCAACGTCCTACACAGAGCATTCTAGCGGAAGCAGTTTATAAAAGTTGTAACCAAGAACCCAGCATTAAAGCATGAATGTCCACTAACCAAAATAGGAATGTATACGAATACCAACATAAGTCTTAAGGCCTTACAAAATGTTTCACTTGATATTACATGATTTACAAACCACGGCACGTAGGCCGGTCATACATGAATAAAACAGTAAACACATTCATTTGGGCCTTCGAGGGCCGGCTTCGCAAAAAGGGCTTTAGCCCGCTATTGACCGCTTGGTCCAGCAGCACCTGCAAGCAACAAACCACCGCACGGTGGCAAAACAAGGCAACGGTCAGCAATGCTGACCAAATTATAACGATCCCGCCCCAACTCGGGGCGGCGATGCTCCTTCCCTGCATTTCATTAGCATAAAGCGAGCAATATAATATATAGCCATTTCATCACAGACGTTGGCTCGCACGGCCACACGCCCCATGCTCTCAGGGCACATTCTTGGTGAACCGGTCCATGTCACGTCAATTAAAGTCATAGACATTCCGGACTCACCACCGTCACTAAGACGGCCAAACCTATGAGCAATTTATCTTCTGGGCCTGGGTCACGACAATTTAAGTCATCGACCTCCAAAGACCCTAATCTATGCCAACGGTAAGTGCCACATGCCTTTAGGTCTCTTTAACCGAACGACATAGAACGGGTACGGTTCCATCTAACCGTGCTCATATCGCAACGACAATTTAAGTCATATGTGCGGGTCAAACTTCCACCGAGTCCCATATCCATCACAATTCACATAACCCGGTTATGTTCAAGTTGGCTCTCAGGCCACCAAGTTGGCAAGATCTCGTATCCGCCAGTTTTTCGGGTGCACCTTTGGGTTAGTCCCCAAGGCTCCCTGCTGCAATCTACCACGTAGAAAACCCGAAAAAACAATCAATAGCACGGAGTCTTCCCCGGCATTTATGCAATGCAACATCACCGATCCAGACCAACATGTCCGGGTAGGCTTCACACATCATGCCTATGTCCGTTCTCGCTTACGGACTCTAAAACAACGGGACTTCACATATCTACCCGAAGGAACGCCTCCAACTCTCCGCAAACTCGCGAGAGCGGGCTTCCTATGCAAAGAAAGAGAGCTACTCATGCTCAAGATGAGGATCGTTACCCTAGCGTTCCTCTTTGGCACCATTGAAAAGTAATCGGATGAAAAGCACCGCACTAGCTTTGCCTCCGTGGATCGGAGTCGGCTCGCGATTTGGAGCTTCGAAGCTCCTCCAATGGCAGGATCTAGCTCCTTCTTCCTTCCTTGGCTCTCCTCTCTCTCTAAGGTTTTAGAAAGATAATAACTTAAGAAAAGTGAGGGTTTCTAAGTCCAATCCCGGGTATATCCCTTCAGTAACAACCCTCAGCCGTTGGATCTCAAAAATAAGGAAACGAACGGCTTTGATTCGGGACTGAAATGCCCAATCTGGACCGAACACGGCCTGGCACACGCCCGTGTCCAGGGCCGTTTGCCTCATTCGCCGTCAAAATCGGCTCGCCTGGAACCTCACACGGGTATCGAAACATGCCCGTGTTTGAGCTGACACGCCCGTGTTCTATGTGACACGGCCGTATGGCCGGCCGTGTACTAGGGATAGTGAGAGGACCGGATAGTTCCTCTCATGCACCGTGGCAGAGTTGGTGCACTTTTTAATGTATACGAATAGTGAGAGGACCGGATAGTTCCTCTCATGCACTTTCAGTTGATCAATCCGCACGGGCGTGTCGCAGGGCGTGTCGACCCGTGTCGACACTCGTCCCGGGAAGTCGACACTTTGGTCTCGACATTGTGTTGAGACAAGGCACACGGCCTAGGACACGGGCGTGTCCAAGGTCGTGTCATCAGGTCGACGATCTTCGCTCGATGAAGTGTCGAGTGTCGAGACCGTGTACACGGCCTGGGGTCCAGGCGTGTTGAGGTGACACGGGTAAGGACACGGGCGTGTCCTAGAACCCGTGCAGTGCTCGGGTTGATTTTGGGTAAAAATGATAGGGGTACACGGCCGGCCACACGGCCGTGTCACATAGAACACGGGCGTGTCAGCTCGAACACGGCGTGTTCGATACCGTGTGAGGTTCCAGGCGAGCTGATTTTGACGGCGAATGAGGCACAAGGCCCTGGACACGGGCGTGTGCCAGGCCGTGTTTGGTCCAGATTGGGCATTTCAGTCCCGAATCAAAGCCGTTCGTTTCCTTATTTGAGATCCAACGGCTGGGGGTTGTTCCTGAAGGGATATACCCGGGATTGGACTTAGAAACCCTCACTTTTCTTAAGTTTTTATCTTTCTAAAACCTTAGAGAGAGAGGAGAGCCAAGGAAGGAAGAAGGAGCTAGATCCCGCCATTGGAGGAGCTTCGAAGCTCCAAATCGCGAGCCGACTCCGGATCCACGGAGGCAAAGCTAGTGCGGTGCTTTTCATCCGATTACTTTTCAATGGCGCCAAAGAGGAACGCTTGGGTAACGATCCTCATCTTGAGCATGAGTAGCTCTCTTTCTTTGCATAGGAAGCCCGCTCACGCGAGTTTGCGGAGAGTTGGAGGTGTTCCTTCTGGTAGATATGTGAAGTCCCCGTTGTTTAGAGTCCGTAAGAGAGAACGGACATAGGCATGATGTGTGAAGCCTACCCGGACATGTTGGTCTGGATCGGTGATGTTGCATTGCATAAATGCCGGGGAATACTCCGTGTTTATTGATTGTTTTTCGGGTTTTCTACGTGGAAGATTGCAGCAGGGAGCCTTGGGGACTAACCCAAAGGTGCACCCGGAAAACTGGGCGGGGGATACGAGATCTTGCCAACTTGGTGGCCTGAGAGCCAACTTGAACATAACCGGGTTATGTGAATTGTGATGGATATGGGACTCGGTGGAAGTTTGACCCGCGCATATGACTTAAATTGTCGTTGCGATGTGAGCACGGGTTAGATGGAACCGTACCCGTTCTATGTCGTTCGGGTTAAAGAGACCTAAAGGTACGTGGCACTTACCGTTGGCATAGATTAGGGTCTTTGGCGGTCAATGACTTAAATTGTCGTGACCCAGGCCAAGAAGACAAATTGCTCATAGGTTTGGTCGTCTTAGTGGCGGTGGTGAGTCCGGAATGTCTATGGCTTCAATTGACGTGACATTGACCGGTTCACCGAGAATGTGCCCTGAGAGCACGGGGCATGTGGTCGTGCGAGCCAACGTCTGTGATGAAATGGCTATATATTTATATTGCTCGCTTATGCTAATGAAATGCAGGGAAGGAGCATCGCCGCCCCGAGTTGGGGGCGGGATCGTTATAATTTGGTCAGCATTGCTGACCGTTGCCTTGTTTTGCCACCGTGCGGTGGTTTGTTGCTTGCAGGTGCTGCTGGACCAAGCAGTCAATAGCGGGCTAAAGCCCTTTTTGCGAAGCCGGCGCTCGAAGGCCCAAATGGATGTGTTTACTGTTTATTCATGTATGGCCGGCCTGCGTGCCGTGGTTTGTAAATCATGTAATATCAAGTGAAACATTTTGTAAGGCCTTAAGGCTTATGTTGGTATTTTGTATACATTCCTATTTTGTTAGTGGACATTCATGTTTTAATGCTGGGTTCTTGGTTACAACTTTTATAAACTGCTTCCGCTAGAATGCTCTGTGTAGGACGTTGAGATTGGTTGGATGGTTTCCATAAGTAACCACCCGGTCTGTCTGTGGCATACGGCGTCGGGCCCCGGCCGGACCTACTGCTATATGCTATGTGACGGATAGGGGGTGTTACAATTTGGTATCAAAGCGAGGTTTCGATCCTCGGACCTGTGGGTTATGGGCCCACTACGCAATTATAGGAACATGCAGGTTCCTCAAAGTGCACTTTTTATTGTAACGACCCTCGGCCCGAGCTCAGAGGCCCACAGGCTTGTCTCGTTCAAGACATCGTTACCGGGCTGCAGCCCAAGCACCCCAAAGCCTCTTCGCGCCTGTTTCTCGGCTGCGGTGCATTGTTGAGGCCAGGTCTTGAACCCGTAACCCCCTTGATAGGCAACCTTCAACAGTTCCTATCACCAACCCGCAACCCCCTTAAAAGAATTTCGTCCTTGAAATTACATAAGGAAAGACATGTACAAAACCAAAATTTGTACCTGAGCGGAACAACTCCGGGTACTCGTCAAGCATAGTCTGCACTCGCTCCCAAGAGAGCTCGGGCCGAGGGTCGTCAGCCCACTACGAGATCTTTAACCGAACGACATAGAATGGGTACGGTTCCATCTAACCCGTGCTCACATCGCAACGACAATTTAAAGTCATATGCGCGGGTCAAACTTCCACTGAGTCCCAGATCCATCACAATTCACATAACTCGGTTATAGTCTGATACCAAATTATAACACCCCCTATCCGTCGCATAGCGTATAGCAGTAGGTCCGGCCGGGGCCCGACGCCGTAAGCCCGACGCTGTATGCCACAGCTCAGTTGGTGATAGGAACTGTTGAAGGTTGCCTATCAAGGGTGTTGCGGGTTCAAGACCTGGCCTCAATAATGCACGCGGCCGAGAAACAGGCGCGAAGAGGCTTTGGGGTGCTTGGGCTGCAGCCCGGTAACGATGTCTTGAACGAGACAAGCCTGTGGGCCTCTGAGCTCGGGCCGAGGGTCGTTACAGCTAGCATCCTCTCGGCTGTAGAGGCAGTAGCCTAAGGCGAAAGCCTCGCCGGTGACCTCGTCTCGCTCTGCCCAGCTTGGCACGAGGGACGAGATCGAGACCTTATTGGCGTCAGGATCCCACTGCAGCAGCGGCTTGTTTTCCACATCCAGGCACCTTATGCCGAGACCAAAATTGCGATGGCCCCACGGCACCTCTCCAGACAGGGGGTGGCCGGAGGTCCCGGCGGCGGCACCCTCGCTCTATGCGGCACCAGGAGCCTGAGGGTTATCGGCAGGGGTCTCAGGGCCGCCCCTGGTGGCCGCAATCTTGCTAACGACCTGCAAAACCTCCTCAAAGGAGCGGGCCTGCAGGGAGAGGTTGGGCGGGCGACACCACGACGGCCTTGCCCTTCTTGGTATTGGTTGACTTGGGTCTCTTGATTGTGAAAGTCCACCTAGTGTCAACTATGTTCACCTATGGGGGGGGGGAATAGGTGACGTGAAGCGTATTTGCGGAATTTAAGACGGTACATGCACAATAAAAACAAACAGCACAGCACACAAAATACACAGGCAATTTATAGTGGTTCCGCGACTTGGGTACATACACTTTCCCCCTTCGACCTATCTCCCAACAAGGGACGACTCGGTCACTTCTCCAACAGGATTGAAATCCAATCCTTGCACTATCGGAAGGAACCCTTCCACACGTAGGAGTCAACACTCCCACAAACCGGGTTGAACCCAACCCTTACAACACGGAACAATCGTTCCTTTACAACAAAAGTAAAATAGAATGTACACGAGATACAAACTTCGTTTGGAGACTACGATGATCCTCTTCGTTCGA
Source organism: Platanthera guangdongensis (assembly GCA_039583875.1). NCBI lineage: Eukaryota > Viridiplantae > Streptophyta > Magnoliopsida > Asparagales > Orchidaceae > Platanthera > Platanthera guangdongensis. The sequence goes on along the minus strand of CM077160.1, from coordinate 161,219,046 downwards.
CGACGTGATCGTGAAGTCAACGAAGAGTCTACAACCCTAGATCTCACTTGGAGAGGATCTCCCCGGAACCGGCGGCGGCAATCCGAGCGGCGTCTTGGTTCGGGATCGACGGCAACGAAGGTGCGCGGCTGCAGTACTTTGAGATCCAAACTTCGTAGCGAAGCAAACTAGGTCTACCAACGGTCACTCTAGGATCGGTCGTCTCGATCGATTCGGACGGGGGAGTTTTTCCCGGTCAACAAATCGAGAGACAAGGGATCTCTGGATAGACTCGTGAGACTCAAGCTTTGCTAAGCTTCTGTCGCCGGAGATCACGAAGGAATCCCGATCGATGACGGCGACCAACTAGCTCGAGCGCGACGGCGGCGGCGGAGTGAAGATCGCGATTTTAGGTCTAGGTTTTGCTCGGCTTCTTTCTGTCTAAGTAATTCCGTTCAAAATACCCGAACATATATACTGTATACAACTTGAATAAGACCGTTGTGGGACCCACAAGAAGAATCCCAAAATCCCGGTCCAGAACATTGACAGCGGCAGAATCCGGTTCAGGAAGATCCAGAAAAACACCCAAGTCAAAATCGGTGAGAATCGAAAGTGATGCTCGTCGAGTCGCCGAGAATCAAAGGTGATTCTCGACAATTCGGCGAGAATTAAAGATGATTCTCGTCGAATTTGCCTTGGTTGCACGCACTGCTTTAGGCCAGGTCGAGACGGCGAGAATCAACCAGTGATTCTCGACGATTCGACGAGAATCACTAGTGATTCTCGCCGAATCGGCGAGAATCACTTAGTGATTCTCGTCGATTCTTACTTAGAAGCAGAGGTGCTCGCTTAGAAGTGGCTGGATCGAGTTCGGCGAGAATCAACCACTGATTCTCGACGAATCGGCGAGAATCACTAGTGATTCTCGCCGAATCGGCGAGAATCACTTGGTGATTCTCGTCGATTTACACTTAGACGAATTTTCGTCTTTCCACCATGAGGTGCTCCTTGACCATCCTTGCTCCTTGTCTGCTCCTGCATAGTTATAGCCCTGTGCTTGAAAGTAAGTGCACTCCAATAGAGAGAGTACACGTAGGCCAACACACTGATCTGCTCAACGAGGGATTACGTCGTGCAGACCCGTGTATATTGACCTACTGCACCCTGACATTGGTGTGCACTTAGCGTGGAAGAACTGCAAGCACAACTTGAAAGAGTTTATCAAATACATTGTCTATTGACCTTAGCTTATCCAGGAGCTTCTTCAAATCAGGTACATTGTGGATACAATACCCAACAATCTCCCCCTATTTGAAGAAGCCTAAACCCTACAAGCTAAGGTGAATAGAGCATATGGGAATGAAAACCATAAACTTGAAATTGAGTTGAGTGAGTTACCAATACCAATTTCTTGGTATTTAGCTTGGAAGCTTGGAGCCACCTTAGCCTTAGTCGCGAGGGTAATCTCCCCCTTTTCGGCTTCTGTAAATCGGGGTCGGTAGCATTTGACCCCTTGCTCCCCCTCAGATCGTGCACGAGCCTGGAGCTTCTGTAGTCTTCATTCCTCATAATTGAGCATCCCCAATTCAGTCTTGAAAAGATTGAACTTGGCCTCGTCTAAGGGCTTTGTGAATATATCAGCAATCTGCTTGTCCGTGGGGACATAACAGAGAGAGATGTCCTTGTTCTCCACGTGCTCCCGAATGAAGTGGTAGCGCACTTCTATATGCTTCGTTCTGCTGTGCGATACAGGATTGTTGGCAATGGCAATTGCACTGGAGGAGTCGCAGTACATTTGTATGTCTTTGAACTGAAGGTCGTAGTCTGGCTAACTGGTTTCTGATCCATAGGAGTTGTGTGCAACAGCTGCCTGTCGAGATGTACTCAGACTCTGCTGTGGAGGTTGCAACACAATTCTGTTTCTTGCTGTTCCAAGAGATAAGCCTCCTGCCGAGGAATTGACACGTCCCGGAGGTGCTTTCCTGTCATCCCTACTTCCTGCAAAATCAGCATCTGAAAAACCTATTAGCTCGACATCATTGTTTCTCGGGTACCACAAGCCAAGATTGGGAGTACCTTTAAGGTATCTTAGAATTCGCTTTGCAGCGACATAGTGAGATTCCTTAGTGTTTACCTGATATCTGGCACAGACACATGTGGAGAACATGATATCTGGTCTACTGGCAGTAAGGTAGAGCAGGGATCCAATGATGCTTCTGTATTTGGTTTCATCGAAAGGTTTACCTTTCTCATCCTTATCCAGAGACATGGTGGATCACATTGGAGTCCTCATAGAAGTTGCACTCTCCATACCGAATTTCTTAAGGAGTTCATTTGTGAACTTCGTCTGAGAGATGAAGATTCCATCCTCAGACTGTTTCACTTGAAGTCCTAAGAAATACTTGAGCTCTCCCATACTGCTCATTTCAAACTTTCCTTGCATAAGTTTAGAAAACTTTTTGCAAAGATTGTTGTCCGTTGAGCCGAATATTATGTCATCGACATAGATTTGCACCAGCAAAATCTTGCCTTTGACTTCCCTGAGAAACAATGTTTTATCTATTTTACCTCTAGAGAACTTGTTTTCAAGAAGAAAAACTAGATAAAGTCTCATACCAAGCTCGTGGAGCTTGTTTCAACCCATATAAGGCTTTATTAAGAAAATAAAACATGATTAGGATAAGTAGGATCGACAAAACCTGGGGGTTGAGCGACGTATACTTCCTCTTTCAGGTCTCCGTTTCAAGAACGCTGATTTCACATCCATTTGATAGACTGTGAATCCTTTGTGTGAAGCATATGCCAGGAACAATCTGATTGCCTCGAGCCTTGCTACTGGTGCGAAGGTCTGGTCGAAGTCAATCCCCTCCTCCTGTCTGTAACCTTGAGCCACCAGCCTTGCCTTGTTCTTTATGATGACACCATGTTCATCCAGCTTGTTTCTGAAGATCCACTTGGTGCCAATCACATTCTGCTTGTATGGTCTGGGAACTAGCGTCCAAACGTTGCAACGTTCGAATTGATGCAGTCTATCTTGCATGGCCAGAATCCATGCCGCATCCTTGTTCGCCTCGTCGAACTTCTTTGGCTCAACCTGTGACAGGAAGCTAAGATGCAATACTTCGTTAATAGTACCTCTTCGAGTTCTGACACCGACACGAGGATCTCCGATGATCTGATCTCTAGGATGATCCCTCACGTGCCGGAGCTCTAGAAGTCTGGCGTTTGGAGCTTCAACTACTTCTTAGGCTTCTCTTTCTTCCAAGAGATTTGTTCCATTTTGATCTTCAACATTTTCAGATGACGTGGAGGTGGAGACTTTGACGTACTTAGGAGTGTCATCTTTAGCGGTCTCATCCAGACTCAGCTGTTCAAGTCGTGCACCTGCATCTTCAAGAATACTACTGGAAGAATTGCTGTTAAGCAAACTTCCTTCATCAAATACAACATTTATTGATTCTTCTACCACTAGGGTTTTCTTATTGAAGACCCTATATGCCCGACTATGGGAACTATAGCCCATGAATATGCCTTCGAAGCATTTTTCACCAAATTTAGTACACGGGTACTTCCCATTATTCAGTACATAGCATCTGCAACCAAAGATCCTCAAGTATGACATGGTTGGTTTCCTGCCTTTCAATAGCTCGTAAGGCGTCTTACGATGATGCTTGTTGATCAGTGCTCGGTTTTGTACATGACAAGTTGTATTGACGGCCTCTGCCCAGAAGTATTCTGGGAGAGAGAGCGTCTTTCAACATTGTCGTGCAGGCTTCAATGAGAGTTCTATTTCTCCTCTCTGCAACTCCATTTTGCTGAGGAGTGCGCGGGGAGGAAAACTCATGAAAGATACCTTGTTCTTCACAAAATTCTGTCATAGCACCAGATTCGAATTCTGTTCCATGGTCACTTCTGATTTTGACCACTGAGTAGTTAAATTCGTTCTGAACCTGCTTGACAAAAACTAGTGAAGATGTCAAACGTATCTGACTTTCGTTTCAAAAAGAACACCCATGTAAACCGAGAATGATCATCAACTATCACTAGCGTATAGGACTTGCCTCCCAATCTATGAACTTGCATTGGACCAAACAAGTCCATATGTAAGAGGTAAAGACATCGGGAAGAGTCTTTGTTTGCGATGCTCTTAAAGGTAGCCCGAGTCTGTTTGCCCATTTGGCATGTAGGACAGGGGCTATCTTTGATGCACTTGATACTGGGAGCATCCCTTACTAAGTTCTTAGAAAACAGCATACTAATTGTCTTGAAATTAATATGTGTCAATCTCTTGTGTCATTGATCACAAAGAGAGGCACTGCCTGTTGCCACAAGGCATACGGGGGTAGATGAATCTATACTGAGAAAATCTAAGCAGAAAATATTTCTGCTCCTAATGCCTGATAATACCATCTCAGAAGAGGTACGTGAAATTATCAGACATTTATCCTTGCAGAACTTAACGTCATAACCTTTGTCAAATAACTGACTTACACTGATTAGGTTATGGTTTAACCCTTCAACATAAGCCACGTCCGTGATAGAGATTATACCGTTGGAAATCATACCGTAACCTCTGGTGACTCCTCGATCTGACCCTCCAAAGATGACTTTGGGTCCATTCTCGACTGGAGTGTAATCACGCAGCAGGCTTCTTGTCCTAGTCATATGCCGGGAGCATCCACTGTCCAAATACCAGATCGGCGTTTTGGTGGCCTTTGGACATTCCTGCAAAACAAAATTAATTTGCCTTAGGAACCCAATCGAACTTGGGTCCTAGATCCCTGGTTAGCACACTCCCCCTCGGTTGGTTAACCCTACGAGTGGTCGGTCTCGCATTGCTAACATAGGGAGTCTCGTAAATCCTTGGATTAAACCAACAATCCACGGCAAAGTGACCGACTTTGTCACAGCACCAACAGTCGAATCTGTTGTACCTCTTCCTAGGCTCCTACCTTACCCTGGGAACGGTTGGTACAGCTGGGGCCTTGGATCTGGAGGTGGAGGCCTCATGGTGACAACAGTCACATGACTTCGTCACCTTCTGTATAATAGGCTTGGCTTTTGGTGCCTGCTTTCCATTATGGCCGCTAGAGAACGGACCATAATTTCACATGTGGATTTCCTCATAAGGTGCCTTGAAGGCACTCTCACCGAAGTTCCGGGGAAAGGTCCAACCGTCATATCGGCTCTTTGGCTTTGCAACCGAGGGCCGGAAATGATGGTCAAACGTTGAATCAAATTCATGTTGGTTGCAAGGAAAGCCAGGCTTTCTGAACGCAACAGGACTAAGAGGAGCCTTACCCTTTTCATCAGCAGAGGCCTTCTTGGCGGCCTTATTCTTCCTCTGGTTCCTGTTTCTCCTGGATGAGGAACCAGATACCCCTACATGCCCCAAGCCAGCTCCTTTGGCCTGAGCAGAGAAGGTATCAACGACTGGAAGAACTGTTTTTGGCATAGAGAAGCTCTTGACGATCTTCCTTTCTGCCGCAAGTAGTTCTTCCAACTTGTCGACTTCCTCCTGCTTAAGATCAAGGAGCTTCAAAGACTCTGAATGCTTTGAAGTCAGGTCAAGGTGCTCCTATCGGAGAGAAATCAAGCTAGTGACCTCTTCCCTTAGGGATACACACTCACCCTTAAGGAATTTCACTTCCTTCTTCTCAGCCTTCAGTCTCTTACGGCACTCCTCGAAAGTGTTGAGCAGAAGCTCATATTTCTCGAGGAGCTCCGCTTCACGGGCCGAAGGGCTATCCTCAGGTTCATCATCCTGAGACTCAAGGTCAGAGTCGGAGTCGGAGAGAGGGGTGTGAGCTTTTACCTTCCCAGTAAATGGGGGGCATTCTCCTTCTGAGTCCGAGCGACCCACCAGCCCGAAGTAGGCTTCCTCATCATCACTTGAGTCTGAGGAATCAGACTCACTCAGTGTCTTTGGACTTTTGGCGATGTAGCTTCGCTCCTTCTTCTTATCTCTAGAGGACTTGTGCTCCTCTTCTTTCCCTTTTTCCCTCTTGTCTTGATAGCAGTCGGCCACGACGTGTCCTGGCTTATTGCATCCAAAGCAAATAATATCAGAGGAGCGATGTTTGTTCGGTCTAGATGCATACCTGTCAGAAGAATAATTTTTCTTCTGATGCCTAGAGGAGGAGCCGTCTCTCTTTCTTTGATTCCTCATCTTGAGGAACTTCTTGAACTCTCGAGTGATGAGGGAGAAATCCTCCTCCGACAGCTCTGAGCTGTAGGAGCATGGCTCGGAGTCCTCCTCCTCATCCTTTTTCCTGGCACGGTACGAAACCGCACCCTTGCCTTTTCTGGAGTGACTGGCTTTTAGAGCCATAGTCTTTTCTTTGGTTGCCGCCTTCTCTGCTTCTTCTTCTGCTTTTCTGGTGTTCAGCTGAAGCTCATAGGACATCAGCTTTCCAAACAGAATTTGTGGATCAGTTTCAGCTAGTCTGTCAAACTCTCTGATGGCGCAGATCTTTGTGTCCCATTCCTTAGTAAGGGACCTAAGGAATTTATCATTGAGTTCACCATTAGTGAACACTCTTTCGTAGCCTTTGAGGGCGTTGACAATCTTGAGGAAGTTCTCGTATGTGACTCCGATCTCTTCCTTAGGCCCTTGTCTGAAGGCCTCATATTTCTGGTTCAGGAGGGATCTCCGATCATCCCTCACTTCATCTGTGCCCTCCATTAGGATGATCAGGCACTGCCAGATCTCCTGTGCTGTCCTGCAGTTGCTGAAGTTTTGCATCATAGAGTCATCAACTGCGCTGACCAGAATGTTCCGTGCCTTCATGTCAAGTCCCACTAGCACCATCTCGTCCTTGTCCATTTCAGAAAGTGTCTTCGGCACTTTCTTGGTGGGATCAATGGTGGAGGCCTTAGTGGGGACATAAGGTCCCTCCAGCACGATCATGAAGAGTCGAGGATCCACTGCTTCCATGTAGAACCTGATCCTTTCCTTCCAGATAGGAAAGTTGAGCCTGGTGCACACTGGGATCTTGCCGGAGAACTTGAGCTCGTCCATGGTAGATGTTTGCCTCCTTGTTGACACTAGTGGCAGGATTCAACTCAAGGTGTTAACCTTTTGATGAGTAACCTGGCTCTGATACCACTTGAAAGTCCACCTAGTGTCAATTATGTTCACCTATGGGGGGGTGAATAGGTGACGTGAAGCGTATTTGCGGAATTTAAGACGGTACCTGCACAATAAAAACAAACAGCACAGCACACAGAATACACAGGCAATTTATAGTGGTTCCCCGACTTGGGTACATCCAATTTCCACCTTCGACCTATCTCCCAACAAGGGACGACTCGGTCACTTCTCCAACAGGATTGAAATCCAATCATTGCACTATCGGAAGGAACCCTTCCACACGTAGGAGTCAACACTCCCACAAACCGGGTTGCACCCAACCCTTACAACACGGAACAATCGTTCCTTTATAACAAAAGTAAAATAGAATGTACACGAGATACAAACTTCGTTTGGAGACTACGGTGATCCTCTTCGTTCGACGACGTGATCGTGAAGTCAACGAAGAGTCTACAACCCTAGATCCTCTCTTCCCCGGAACCGGCGGCGGCAATCCGAGCGGCGGCTTGGTTCGGGATCGACGGCAACGAAGGTGCGCGGCTGCAGTACTTTGAGATCCAAACTTCGTAGCGAAGCAAACTAGGTCTACCAACGGTCACTCTAGGATCGGTCGTCTCGATCGATTCGGACGGGGGAGTTTTTCCCGGTCAACAAATCGAGAGACAAGGGATCTTTGGATAGACTCGTGAGACTCAAGCTTTGCTAAGCTTCTGTCGCCGGAGATCACGAAGGAATCCCGATCGATGACGGCGACCAACTAGCTCGAGCGTGACGGCGGCGTCGGAGTGAAGATCGCGATTTTAGGTCTAGGTTTTGCTCAGCTTCTTTCTGTCTAAGTATTCCGTTCAAAATACCCGAATATATATATTGTATACAACTGAATAAGACCGTTGTGGGACCCACAAGAAGAATCCCAAAATCCCGGTCCAGAACATTGGCAGCGGCAGAATCCGGTTCAGGAAGATCCAGAAAAACGCCCAAGTCAAAATCGGTGAGAATCGAAAGTGATGCTCGCCGAGTCGCCGAGAATCAAAGGTGATTCTCGACGATTCGGAGAGAATCAAAGATGATTCTCGTCGAATTTGCCTTGGTTGCACGCACTGCTTTAGGCCAGGTCGAGACGGCGAGAATCAACCAGTGATTCTCGACGATTCGACGAGAATCACTAGTGATTCTCGCCGAATCGGCGAGAATCACTTGGTGATTCTCGTCGATTCTTACTTAGAAGCAGAGGTGCTCGCTTAGAAGTGGCTGGATCGAGTTCGGCGAGAATCAACCACTGATTCTCGCCGAATCGGCGAGAATCACTTGGTGATTCTCGTCGATTTACACTTAGACGAATTTTCGTCTTTCCACCCATGAGGTGCTCCTTGACCCATCCTTGCTCCTTGTCTTCTCCTGCATAGTTATAGCTCTGTGCTTGAAAGTAAGTGCACTCTAATAGAGAGAGTACACGTAGGCCAACACACTGATCTGCTCAACGAGGGATTACGTCGTGCAGACCCGTGTATATTGACCTACTGCACCCTGACATTGGTGTGCACTTAGCGTGGAAGAACTGCAAGCACAACTTGAAAGAGTTTATCAAATACATTGTCTATTGACCTTAGCTTGTCCAGGAGCTTCTTCAAATCAGGTACATTGTGGATACAATACCCAACAGATTGGTTGAGGCGCGGGGGCACCGGGCTTTCGCTTCACGGCACCACTTGAAGGAGGAGGGGCCGACTCTTTCCGGCAGGCTTGCGCAGCGGCCTTCGCAAGAGCCAGCGGGTCTTTAGGAGGTTGATTCCCTCCGGCGCGAGCCTCGTCAAACGGCTGGCGTAAGGGGATCTCGCGCTCTCCTGCGAAAACAATGACACTAAGTTCCAACCTTGAAGAAGACAAGGAAAAGCAAGATAAAGGCGAGACTTTTACCTTCTCCTGGAAGCACAGGGAGGAGAGAATCGACGTCTCGCCGAAGGTAGAGGACGTCGAAGTCCTTGGTTCCAAAGAACTCAAGGAGGGTGCTCTCGCGCGTGCCCAAGGAGGGGGGCTTGTAGGCGGCATCCTCGTATTGGATGGGGGCGAGAGGTACGTTCCCGAAGTCGTCGGAAACGTAGATGAACCTCTCGCCCAGTGATGGTGCTTGTTGGTGAGACCGATTGTCTTGAGCAGTTGCCCTGAGAAGAATACCACACCTCCTTTCGCGCGGAAAGTAAACAGCTTACGGAAGATCGGCAAGCTAAACTCGATCCTCTCGGACCGCATGTAACATATGAATGTCACGAGAATCGCAACTGAATTTGTGTTCAGCTGCGCGGGAACCACCACGTAGTACCGGAGGGCCTGCCGTATCTCGGGCCACAGCGGGAGGCAGAATCCCCCCTCGAAGTGCTCGATGGGGATGGCGAGCTCCCCCTCCCCTGCGGTGTTTACCTTGTCATGATTACCCGGGTTCCACGAGATGAAGCTGGCGGGAACGTGTTGAGTCTTGATTAGGTTGAACTCATCCACGGTGAGAGTGCAGGAAGGAAAAAGATGCTTCTGAAAAGCTTCCGCGTAGTTGGATCGTCCCTCACCTCCGCCTGGCATCGCGATGAAAGGTTTGAAGGCGAGAGCTTCAAGAAGAAGGCGAGAGCAAGAACAGTACGAGAACGGAAGGAGAAGGCGGAGACAGGCGAGAGCTTTGGAGAGACCGCGAAAGCAACAGAAGAGGAGAGAGACTGGAATCGGAGAAATGAATGTGGTAGGTGTGCTTCCCTATTTATAGAAAACCGTGATAATGATGGTTGTTTTCAGAAAGGCGGCGGGGGTACAGCCGGCGCATCCTAGGTCAGCGACGCTTCGTTTTCCCGCCCGAGTTTGACAGTGACTGATTGACTAAGTGACTAGCGCGAACGTTGCGAGATGACATGCGACAGGCAAGATAGGCGGAAGCAAGGTGGCTCTCGCCACCCAAGAGCCCAGGAAAATAACATATATACGCATACAATAATAAAAAAGTAACAAGTGCCAAGTTATGGCTCTCGCTGAGCGAGAACGAGATAAAAAGTGAGCGATAAGCGCAGAGTTATTAGTTACCGTTCTAAGCGAATAAATAAGGGTACATCTGAGAAGGGGAAGGCTTGGGGGAGAGAAGGGGAGGTCTCGCGCTTCAGTAAGGCTCCCAGCGCCATTTCCCTTGCTCCCACCGCCATTTCCCTCGCTCCCGCAGCTTGGTCCGGGGTGGCGCCTGCAGGTTGAAGTAGGACGACAGAACACTGCATCCCAGGTCAACCCGGAGAGACAAGTCCCGGATTCGCTCGATGCACCTCTCGGGTGAGGATCCGGCGGTAGCTCCCCCAGCCGGTCCATCTCGCCGAGGAGATAATCCCGCTCCAGAGTCTCTAGCCTCTTCTCCATGGACTGGCGAAACTCTTTTGCCGCAAGGTCGCGGACCCGTTCTCGCCGGATGAGCTTCGATAGGACGGCGGCGACCTTCTTCCCCGTCTTTTAGCGCTCCCGGCACCAATCAAGATCTCCTCCATCTCGTCAGACGAGGGGAAGGGAGAGCTCTCGCCATCTTCCCCCTCTCTTTCTTCTTCTTCTTCTTCCTTCACCTCAGCTCCAAGCCGCGAGCCCATGTCCCCTGGAAAAAGAGTTCTTGTTATAGCGAGAGCTAAAGGGTAGCTGTGATAAAGTTTTCATATACCTGCAGCATGACGAGGCCCCCCGGTCGACGGCAGGCGAGAAGGCCCAGCCCCCCCCCCCCCCCCCAGCTCCAAAGAGGAGGTGGATTGGCTTTCCTTTTCCGGGGGGTAAACTTTGCGAATGGTGATCCCGGCTTGGTCGGGAGCGGGGGAGCGGGTCTCCTCTCCCGCAGGAGGGCTGGCGTCTAGCGAAGGCGCGGAGGACTCGGCAGTATTTTCTCCCGTCGGTAGGGAGGAATCAACCGCGAGGGCAGGCTGATTCGCAGCTCTCGCCCCGTTCTCCCGGGTGGCGAGATCTGGCGGTGCGAAAACTGGCGCTGCGAGAAAACAGTTCAGCATTCAAAGATTTAAGTTAAGGGCGAGAGGGGAACCGTTACCTACGGTGTTCGGGTCAGGTGGAGGGGCCACCTCTGGAACCCGCGGTTGATCCTCGTGATGGCTAGAGGATGGATCCAGGGGTTCTCGCGGGGACGCGGCAGCATCGGGAACCGTCTCCTGCGAGAGGTATCGCGTCAACTACTGAGCAGCTGGCGTTTTCAATAATTGGCAAATCGAGCATACCTTCCGCGGTGAGGGGTCGTCCGCGCGGCTAGGGGTTGGGGTAGGCGGGCTCCTGTTCTCGCGGGGCAGGTCCCGCTGCACCACCTTCGCCCTCTTCTTCTTCTTCTTGGGCAGAGAAGGCTCAGCGACCGACGACTGTCTCGCTAGCCATGGGGCAACCAGGGCGCTGTTAGCCCTGGCTCGCGCCTGTGCCGCATTGATGCGGTCTTGCAGATCTTGCGGAAGCGGTTTGTCGGCGCGCTTGGAAGGCATCGCGATAGGAGGCGAGAGCTCGGGCGGAGAAGGACGACTCGAGGGAAGTGTTATGACATTCTATCAGCACACATATTTATAGGCACCGTACGGCCCACCGAAAGATTCCCTGATGTTGACAAGTGCTCAGCGAATATTTTTGGGTTGGACATGTCTTTTTGAGCGCAGAGCTAGCTCGAAAAGAGCGGGGATTGTGTACAACCCCATATTCGCTGAGTCAGACCAGGATGCACAATGGTCACAATTGGGCTAGCCGAAGGAGTTCCCGCCCTAAGGAAGATCTCGCCCAAGTAGGCAGGAATGATTGCGCCGGATCGTCGATCCCAGATCGGCGAGCGCAACCAAATCGTCGAACGGAGAACAGCGGGCCAAGATCGTCGAGCGCGGCCAGCGCGGGAACGCTTGCGCTTGCGCCAGGCTCCAATCTCAAAGGGCTCTCGCCTGTAAGCAGGCGAGAGCGTTCGCGCCAGGCTCTGTACAGGAGGTCCTCGGCTCTGCTCTCGCCGAGGGGGGCCCCAGGACCTTGGATAGAATGTCCTAATTGTCCTCAGGAGAAATTACTCTAGTACCCTCAGAAAACAGCGGGATTCGGCTATGGGCAGACCAACTAGGGGCTTTTCAGTAATTTCAGGACAGCAAGATGCTATAAATAGACCCATAAGGGCTCCTTAGAAGGCAAGCTATCATTATCTCCCAAATTCCAGTGCTTTCTGAGGAGCTCCTAGCCCAGCTTTGGCTTTGGAGGGGGAGCTCTCAGAGATCTTCCGGGTGTGAGGTGGGACCTCCCTGCTGAGGCTATTGGGTCAGTCTTAGGTCCTTTGAATCCAGTCGAGGGTTGAGGCTTGAGAGAAGTAGTTTTGGCTGCACCCCCTTTTTCTTCGAACTTTAGTTGAGGTCATATTTGGCTTCAACACCTATATTGCTTTATATAATAAGATATATATACATAGTTTAGAATATATAAGCTCAAGTTTTTTAAGCCTAAAAAATTTGATTTGGTTCTCTCACAATACAAGTCGGAATTAGGCAAATAATATATGTATTTTATAGCCAAAAACGAGATCTTCAACTTTCATGTTGAACATTTTTCTAAACTTTGCACGGTTTAGCCGGAATCTGACCCGAAAGGTTGTTGGCTCTAATTTTGAAATTTATTATTATTATATACATTTTGAGCCAGAAACATTTCGGGTGAGATTCCGGCCAAACCGTGCAAATTTTGAACGAATGTTCAACATGAAAGTTGTAGATCTCGTTCTTGCCTACAAAATAAATATATTATTTGCCTAATTCTGACATGTATTGTGCAAGAACTAGCTCAAGCTTTTTTAAGACCATAACCACCCTTATATGTTATTTATAAGGGTGGTTATGGTGCGCGGATAGCCGCATAATCACCAGAACCACCTCTTGGATGCTATAAAAGAAGTTTCAGGTTTCCTCATTTCTCACTTTTTTTCTCTTAGCTTTCTTCTTTCTCAAGTCGAAGCTCTGCCCAAATTTCTCCTACGAGAAGCGTTCGAGCCGCACCCGAGCCACGTATGAGCCACGTTCAACCCACCTGATAAAGCCCAAGCGCTCAGTTTCCAAGTGACTTTCACAACCGCAAACTCAAGTGCTCTGCTCCCACGTTCAGTATCAACAGAACGCTCAGGAAAACCCACCGTCGTAAAGTGCAATTTGTAAACAAATGCCCGGCGCGACGGCCTGTCGTCTGTCGTGTGCTAAGTGTTCTCTCACCTCAAAATTGTAACGAGAGGCGGCATGTCGCCCTCGATTCAACGAACAAGTTGTAACAGCCAGGAAATAGTGGACTTTGACCGCCACAAATCTGCTCACGTGTTTTTTTACATGGTTGGGCGGGTTTTCCACGTTAAAATTTTGTGCGTACGATTGATCTACTTTATTGACTGTGTGCTCGCTCGACCGTTCCGAGAGCTAAGGCGTCCAGGTTATTACAGTCCGATCGGGACGTCGAGTTAGTCCGCAATAGTTTGACGCCATCTGTGGGAATCAATCTCCCAGCACCCTCAAAAGACCGTACCCCATGCACAACAGTACTCAAGATTAAAGACAATGAAAAGAAGAAACGCCCAAACCATCGAAGGACCGGTCCCCGAGGGGCGCATCGAGTCAGCCCCCTCCCGCATGGATAAAATTGACCAAGTAGTAGCCGTAGGAAAGCTCAAAGGCATATTCGTCAAACACACCACACAAATAAACGAACTCCAAGCCATGATGCTCGTATATTAGTATAGATAAATAATATTTAGTTGGCGAGGACTTGTGAGATGTTGTGCACAAGGAGGCTTCTCCGATCAGCTTGCAAGAATTCTCGTGACGGAGGACTTAGACGAATTTATGGTGGAGAGGCGGCGGCTCGTAGGAGAAATCCGACAGAGCTCTGGCCGGAGCCAAGATGCGGCCGGCCGGAGCCGGTGCGCGCGGGGCGCGGCCAACCAAGTGCACCCGGCCGATTGCGGCCCGAAGCCTCCCCGGCCGCAATGGCGGCCGTGGGAGGGGCGCCACCGCCGGTCAGGGAGATCGGCGGAGTTGTCGCGACACGCAGCCGCAGAAGTGCGACCACGACGCGCGGCCTCCTAGCCGACCGGAAGCCGGTCCGGCTTGGGCCGGCCGGTGGAGAGGGAGAGAGACCGGTCCTCCAGCCTGCCCCGTTTGGTTAGCGGGAGCGAGATCCAGCATGCGCAAATCGCGCGCGATTGCGTGCACTGATCGCGCACACGGCGGCTCCTCCATGATCTCCACTAATATAGTCGGATTGTGGAGGAGTGGGCTATACACATCCAAATTCTCTACAAATACAATAATGACCTCATCGGGAGGAGGAATTCATCACTTCCCCGGGTGAGTTCTGCTGCCTCTACTGCTGGAAGATCGTGGAAGAGGTTTTGCTAGTAATTAGTTTTCTAGCAAAGGAAAATCATTTTGGAGACGGCCGGCTATCCCTCTGATGCTGCCACGACTATGTTTGCTCTCCTAATTTGGATGCCGGCCCTGTGGATGCTCGCCTTCGCACGGCCGTGCAAAATAGCCCGGCCGTGCAAAATAGCCCGGCCGTGCAAAATAGCCCGGCAAATTTTGGATATGTGAGCCATTTGCAAAATACAATTGAATTCAGATACATACTACAGTTATGTTCATTAGAGTAGTTTTAAGATACAATTTCTTACTCTATTAGTTATGTATCCGCCCTGAAATAATATACGTGGGCATAATAAATCCGTTAAATACAAAAATTGATGCTTATTTAAATATATATATTTACATATAAATTATAGTGTATTAATAATCATGCTTGAATATATTTCCATATATTATTTATATTATAAAATAAAATTTTATATGTATTCAATATACTTTATACTATTCGGTATTTCCACTCTTTTATATTTCTCCTCCTTTAAAAGTTGAATCATTATCGTTTATAAATTATCAACAAAAAAATCAACAGCTTAGAGAACATAGTGGAACTTAAGCTTTGTTTGGCACAGTGGTTGTGATCCTGAATATGGTGTTTATGAATAGTCATTCGTGAACAGCTGAACTCACCTAATTTGGATGGTCCTAAAAGGGCATTTATATTGATAGTCCAACTTTGGCTATTGGCAGCCCGACAAAATAATTAAAAACACACATACTATGGCCGTTTAATAGCAGCCTAAAATGCGAAACACACGCTCTTTGAAAAAAAGGTCTACTATATGACATTTTTAGAAAAAATGTTTAACATGAAAGTTGTCGAGATCTACAACTTTCATGTTGAACACTTTTCCTAAAAATGTTGTTTAAAAACTTAATTTTTGGGCTGTCAATATCCATCGGGCTGACAATAGTCATTTTTGAGCTGCTATTATCTTTGGGCTGTCAATAGTCATATAAAAGTTGCCAATATAAACGGCCCTAAAAATAAATCTCTAACATAAAAAAAAAATTATGCTCTTTTACATTTTTATGCTCGTTTAATTCCAAACAGCACTGTAAATTATTTGTTGATTACTTAATTCATATGATTAGCATGTGCATGTGGTAGCTAGTGTGTATTTTAACTATCACTTTTTAATGTAAAAATGAAGATTCATATTTTTTGTGTTGCCTAATTAATAAAACATGGGCGGAACTAGTTCTGGGCACGGTAGGGCACGTGCCCGACCGGTTTTTCGCTAAATTAGGTTTCATATCCTCCTGCTCCCAATCCCGTCGCCGCTCCCGGCTCCCGGCTCCGATCCCGTCGCCGCTACCTGCTCCGGCTCCGATCCCATCCTGATCCCGTCGCTAAACCTAGCAGGCTCCCGATCCCGTCCCGATCCGTCGCTAAACCTAGCAGGCTGTCAATCATGTCCTGATCCCGTCGCTAAACCTAGCAGGCTCCTGATCTCATCCTGATCCCGTCGCTAAACCTAGCAGGTTCCCGATCCCGTCCGATCCCACCGCTAAATTAGGCTTCTTCTTCATTGTAAGCTCTATTTCATTGTTGTTTACATATTTTATACTCACTCCCATTAATTCTTACATTAGTTATTGAGAATTCACCTCCGAAGTCAACAACCTGGAACCGTCAAAAGGTATGTGAATAGCTTTAAATTTTTCACGTCTAATTGTTTTTTGATGCCTTATTTGAAGTTTAATTGATCACCTTCTTTATTTGTCCACGAGATTGTGTTATGACTTGTTTTATGATCTACTGCAGTAATTGTACACTAAATGATATTTACAATGTTTTTTATTACGCTTTAGATAAGCAAAAAAATTGATTTCACATTCAATGAAACATTGTGCCGCCTGAAGTCAAGTCCCTTATGAGTTTTAAACATAATTTTCAAATTTTAGAAAGTTTTTCTACCCATAAAGTCTCAGTGTGTAACATTCTAAAGTAATTATCACTCTAAAGAAAGAAGCATGTAAAAGGAAAAATATCATGTTCAATTTGAAGGGTCAAGATTTAAGGTCATCACAGGAAGGTAGAAGGCTATAGAAGAAAAGAGAAAGAATGAACCAAATAGTTTATTCATCCCCAATCGGGGGAATTTACACTTGTACAATAAGCCAATTTGATACCACCTCAAACTCATGAAGAATAGTCATGGGTTTGGAATTTTAGTGAAGAAATCTATTGTCCCCATTTGAGAGGAAACGCACGTCAGCATATTATTCCCATAAAATACTTATACCTAAAAATTATCCATCTAAGGTGACATATGAACGTACCAAGAGTCCCAAGACATGATATCTGGTAGTGGTATCTCTATAAGTAACAAAACGGGTGCTCCTCAATGATTCTAGATGGTCCAGATGTGAGAGCGAGTTATGTGCTTTCAATCCGTCTAAGTATAACAGGAAAACCAATTCTTTTGTAATTTTGTGTTCAATTTTTGATTGTAATATTGTGTTCAATATTTTTCTTACAAAATATCTTTGAAAAAAAAAAAATTTCGGGGACACTGGCCCGAACCCCCGCACAGGGTGCGCAGCCCCCCGAACCCCCGAATTGACAGTACTTAGATTGTGCCCGTGCGACTTCAAAATCCTAGTTCCGTCACTGAATATAAGGCATATAACTATGTAAGTGCATATAATATTTGACACTATAAAACTACGAACTTTTTGTAAGTGTATATTCGGACGAATAACGGGCTCGGGGGCTTTGCGCGTGGAAACCCTAGGAATTGTTCTATATATTCCTAGCTGGGGGCATCGGGGAGAGGGTTCCACTTTAACTCTCCTCCGGATGTTTCGAGCGCCTCTCACATTCTCGAAATTTTCTTCCCCGTCCTCCTCGTCGCGGAATTAGGGCTCGCCATCGCACTCGATCGCGGAACCAGAGGGCTCGCCGTCGCGGCTCGCCGTCGCGGAACAAAGGGCTCGCCATCGCGTCTTCCCCGTCACGGGACAAGGGCTTGCCGTCGTCGATTCACGTCTTCCTCGACGCCACCGCAGCTGAGTGGTCTCGGAATAGGAGGAAGCCGCCTGCTCTCTGGGTCTCGCTGCTCTCATAGGAGGCCGCCGCTGGTTTTTCGCGATCCGCCTGGTCCCGGTGCCAGATCCGCCGCCTGCTAGGGCTCACCGTTCGCTCTCCCCGTCGCCGATTGGGAAGAAGATCCAGCCTCTGCCCTTATGGCTTCTCCTGACGTCGGAGCCTTCGCCAAACTCGCCTCCTTCCGTCCTCTGCTCCCGATCTTGGTTAGCCTTGCTGCCTTCACTCTTCCGGCAAGGTTGCCGATCCAGCTCTGGGAAGGTGAAGCCGATCAAAGGTTGCTGAGCCCGTGAAGCCGTCCAGTGAAGCAGATCCAGTGTAGTCGTCTCCTTTCCGCTCTCTCTTGTGTGCTAGGTTTCTTGGATTCTGTTAGGAATTGCAAAGCAAGTCAAGATGAGGAACTCCAGCTTCTCCTCTCTAGTGCCCATGAACAAATAGTCTACTCTGCTTACTTATGTGAAACCTTTAGCCACCAGGCGTGCTTTATACTTAGCTACGCTACCATCGGAATTTAGCTTCCTTTTCAGAACCAACTTGCACCTTACAGTTTTAGCCCCTTTTGGCTTATAAACTAACGTCCAGGTGCCGTTCTAAAGGAGAGAGTTCATCTCATCCTCAATGGCTTCTTTCCAGAGTAGGGAATTATGTCCCTGGTTGATGTGAGATCGAAAGATAATGTTGCATACGCCCTTACTAAAGGATTAAATAGAGCTCTCACAATCAAAACATCGGGGGAAATGAGATTAAAATTCATAGAAGTATGAACTTTCCTCCAACGTTTATGTTTTGATACGTACGAGTCTATAGTTGTCAACATTCAAGCATCTAAATAGTAACAGACTGAAAACCCCAAATAATTTCTTGATGAAAACCCAAGATGGTTGGATGCTGGTTATTCCACTTTTGATAACCTAACGTCCTCCCATTGTAAGTTGATTCAAAAGTTATTCAACTGAGAATTGAAAGTCGTTGTAAATGTTAATCTAAACATTATTGGTCATAGCACATTATTTCACATTTGATAATATTGCACGTGATGTGTGCCCACATGTGTTGGTGAGGCACATAGTGATCCGTAATGAGTAAGGTAACATGACTAGTCCTAGTTAGACTGGATGAGATGCTGACAGAGTTACTTCACCGTTGCTAGAAGTGCTAAGCTCAATTTAGTAAGAGCCAGTTTACTTTAAATGTTACTGCATATGTTTATGAATTCATAGTCTAACTGATGAAATTCCTTGCAGGCTACGATGGAGATTATGGAGGAGCTGTAGACCTGGACATGGATGATGATGATCTACTAGATGAGTAGAATCATCAAACGTTTAATTCATGTCTTTGTTTTGTTTTGTTTTGTTTTGTAATAATTATTCAGACTATGTTTTGGGATAGCATTTGTGTGATGGTTTGTCGTTTAGGCAAAATCTTTATTTTGATTTATTAGTATGATCTATCCTGATTGTTTTGCTTAGTTTGGATTATTATTTTGTCTACACTCCAGCACCCCGAAACATCACCGTTATTTGTCACGAATATAGGAGGAGATTGTAAGTGTATATTCGGACGAATAACGGGCTCGGGGGCTTTGCGCGTGGAAATCCTAGGAATTGTTCTATATATTCCTAGCTGGGGGCATCGGGGAGAGGGTTCCACTTTGAATCTCCTCTGGATGTTTCGAGCGCCTCTCACACTTTTCATATCAATTGTCTTAGCGAAAGTCATTATTAAAAAGTGCTTTTTAGTACTTAGCAAAAATCATTATATTATAGCGGAAGTTTAGCCATCACAGAAACTCATTACTCAAGATCTGTAGGCATAACATTAATATATTTGCCCCATTAAACCCTACCAATCAATGCATCATTACCAATGGATATAGATACCATGAGATATGAGCACATAAAAGGAGGTGTGACCCTAATGAATTTATACCTAAAGTAGCCTGATATGTGGCTTTCTCAGTACATGGGTGTTCTCTTCCACCTGCACCTGCCACTTGTGCTCAAGACAAGTTATTAGAACCACGAATAGAATCAAGCCCTAATAACATCAAGCGTAGTATTGTATTGGTAAGGGAGGTATATTTTGAACTTCTATTTGGGTCGAGACAGCCTTCCCACGACCACCGCCTAAGTACTATGTAGTATCCTATATACAATCTCAGACCCATGTAGTTTTATTAGTTCGAACGGGTTGCCCTCCCAGACCATCATTTATGCGGGTTGCCTCATAGTAAAACTCATGGTCATCTGATACCCTTCCCAAGGCACATTTTGAAAGGCATATTTCATTATCGTAGAAATTACATATCAGAGACACAACTCATTCTCGTAGGAATTATATCTCGAATGCATAATTCATTTCATAGGGATTACATCTCGAGGGCACATTTATCGAAGGCATTTTTCATTCCTGAAGGCACATTTAATTCTCATAAGAATTACATCTCAGAGGCACAATTATCGAAAACACTTTTCATTCTCGAATGCACATTTAATTCTTATGGGAATTATTCTGGAGGCATGTTTCTCGAATGCACCGTTTAGATCCTCGTGATACATTTCCCAGCATAACAATATTATTATTGTTGAACCGAGAAAATCTCTACTCCAAAATTTGGATCAAACCAGTCTAAGGTTACCGATTCAACGATCGGGCTTGGCAACTAACGGGCTAGGACACAAAAATGTTCAGACAGCAAAAGGACACGGGCGCTGCGATAGGGAGGTCCCACCACATGCCTGGACGCTAAGAAGAAGCTTCTCCTCCACAACCAAAGATGATCGAGCAGAGTACGAGATAGATTCTAGCTGATGACTAAATCAAGGCGGCGAGTAAGATTTATAGTCGCTAGTTCACGACCTGTCTCTCTGAAGAAAGGATTCAAAGGCCCAGCTCGAAGTCTAGGAAATGAGGTGGTCGAGATCTTTTACGAGATTCAGATGTCCATATCCTCGTACCCATGAGATCCTATTTATAGGCAAATCCAAGAGGATTGGGGGGGGGGGGGTCTTATTTATAGCACAACCATTGGCGACTATGCGACTTCTTAGGAGAGATCGCTCCGGCTTGGTAAGTAATTGAGCTAGTCGCCTGCCTGGCGAGTATGTGAGGGGAGCTCACAATACTCGCCTAGGATTTCTGCTGCCTTGCGTGTTGACTCCGACTTCTGTCTTGACTTACTGACTTTGACTCTTGCTGACTTGGCTTTGGAGGGGTCCACCCTCGACGAATATGGGTTGTACACAATCCCGCTCTTTTCGAGCGACGTAGGAGCTCAAAAAGAAACATCCAACACCTATTCGGCGAGCTGCTGTAGCGAGTATCTGAGTTACTCGTGACTGATGAATGGCTTGCCGACCTCTTTAAATAGGGGGTGGTTGGTCTTTGAGGCATGCCTTTTGAACTCGCACGCATTGTCGAAGCCTGGCGAGGAAGTCTACCAAGTGAGCATTGTCGCCTAATATGGATTCCTTAAACCAACAAGGCCAAAAAGGCCGCGAGAGGGTAAAGTTGTTGCTGACCTTCCGCCGCTCAAGAAGAAGTTGAAATAGAGAAGAAATCGCTTGCATCGAAAACTGACAACCCGCCTCCGCCTACCGAGGTTGTCGCCTCCCCTGTCGACCATTCCGACATTCCAGCCCACACCAAGAAGCTCCTCGACGATCTCGGGTTGAGCGACATTCTTGAGTAATCTGCTCATAAAGCTTCTTTCCTCCCTATGTCGTCTTCTCCCCTATCCCGGACCTTGACGGGTCCCAGACACAGTTGTAAATAGATCTCGCTACCTCGCAAAGTTACGCGCAAGAAAGTAGAAGGCCTAGGCGAGTATTGCGAGCTCCCCTCGCATACTCGTCAGGTAGGCGACTAGTTCAGTTACTCACCCAGTCGGAGCGAGCTCCTCCAAGAAGTCGCCTAGTCGTGAGGGGTTGGGCTATAAATAAGACTCACCTCCTCTTGGATTTGTTTATAAATAGGAACCGGGTACGATAATATGGACTTCGAAATTTCGCAAAAGATCTCGACCATCTCATTTCCTAGACTTCGAGCTGAGCCTTTGGATCCTTTTTTCAGATAGACAGGTCGCAAGCTAGACGAGACTGGGTGTTCACGATACGATAATTCATGACCACTGCGCGAACTAACATGGCCACCACTCGCCAAAAGAAGCCTTAATTTAAATAATGAGAAGATGAATTGGTCGGTTCCCTGAAGAGGCGCTGCACTAAAATTCAAAGGAGAAAATACACATTAAAAAATGCAAGTGGATTGCCTTCTCCCGAGTCCAGACTATATAATCCGACGAGCAATTCGAGAACACCATTAATTCTGTAGCTCAGAAGAGTACGGAAGCATATATGGCTCTCTTGCGACCTTCATTTCCTAGAGTACTCTTCCCAGCGAAGTCCCCATTGTTATTGGGCATGAGAGGTACTATGCATTTACAACTGTGTGAGTCTGTGTGGATGTAACTATTTAGATGAACAAGGCACTGATCCTTGTGTAGTAGATAAGAGTATGATTGACGACGTGAAAGTAGTATTGTTAATTTTTACTTCTTGTCCATGTTCAAGCCATTTTACATCTTTTCAAATCTTCTCTTCCCTGCCTTAAAAAAACATACAAACAAAAAGTATGAACATGGAGGCGGACCCTTTACAGAAAGGGAAAGAAACTACATAAAGGGAGGATATCCGTCAAGTCTTTCTGAACAATCTCAAGGAATTCCAGGTGATATCTCAAAGGATCGGTACAAACAAAAGCGGAAGAAAAAGCTAGTTTGGAGCAAAAATCGGCGGCCCGGTTGGCCGACCGCCGAACAAGCTGAAAAGAAAGATGGACGAATTCCTGTAGGAACTCCAGCCCCTCCAAGTCGTGTGTCTCCCATGCGCCGTAGTCACCTGAACATGGAAGCGGAGCCGGAGGACACATACGGGTAAGGGAGAAAAGAGAGGGAAAGCACACTTAGCTATACGTTCATGCTTCATCAGGAGGAGGAATTGATCACTTCCTCCGGTGAGTTCCGCTGCTCTGCTGCTGGAAGATCGTGGAGGAGTTTTTGATAGTAATTAGTTTTCTAGCAAAGAAAAATCATTTTGGAGACGGCGCCGTGACTATTTTTGCTCTGCTACTTTGGATACCGGCCCCGTGGATGCTCGCCCTCGCCCGGCCGTGCAGAATAGCCCGGCAGTCTGTAGCCAAATTCTGGATATGTGAGCCATTTGCAAATGCAATTGAATTCAAATACATACTACAGTTATGTTCATTAGAGTTGTTTAAGATACAATTTCTTATACTCGTATTAGTTATGTATCCGCCTGGAAATAATATACGTGGTGATGGGGATGAAGCCTCATTTAAAGCCTCAGGGTGCATTTAACCAATCTTCCCCCATGATCCTCCCATTATGGAGATCATGAGTTGGACCGGTCAACCCACTTCTCATGATCTCCCCCATAAGAAGAGATCATGGGGGGGGGGGGGGGTGGGGGGGGGGGGGGGGGGGGGGGGGGGGGGGGCATCCTTTCAATAACCGCCGCCGCCGCCGCCTCCTGCAGGATTGGCCACCGTCCGATCGCTACGGGGCCTCCATCGCGTCCAATCCGCAGGTAACCACCCACTAAGAAGCCAGGTTAGTGGGGGGCCCAACATAACCTCCTTCTGAAGCCTATAAAAGGAGTCTCAGGGCTCCTCATTTCCTAACTTTTTCCTTCAAGCCTTCTTCCTCAGGTCAGAGCTCTGTCGGATCATTGTCTCTCAACCACCGTCGAGCCAACTTCAAACCGCGACCGAGCCGCAACCAAGTCACCGCGCGAACAGCGGAGACGCCCAAGCCCCAAAGCGCGTAGCTCAAGGAAGAAGACAGCCGCTGCGAGCACGCTCTCAGGCTCCACCTTGCAACCAGCACTCCTTCGGCGCAGTCTGTCGCCCGACGCGAGTCGTAGAATTCTCTCTCACCTCCAAGTTGTAACGAAGAGCGTCTTGTCGCTTGATAACTTCTCAATTGAAGTTATCCTTACCTAATATTTCTACTTCATAATTAATAAAAAGGAGCTTAAATGATGATAAAATATGATTAATTAGTATTTTAATGTTTATGGTACTAAGTTGATCTTATTTCATGGTTTTCTATGCAAGATTCGCCGGAGAAATCAACTTGGAAGTAAATGCAGAATTATTATTTTTGGCCTGGACCAGTTACTGCAACATCCAATTCTGAAACTGCAACATGTGTCTGTCCGAAATTTTAAATTTCAAATTCGAATTCCCGCTATTTTTAATTATGGAAGGATGCGTCCCTTCAGGAGTATGGACGTTTTTAATGCTAAAAACTGACCAAATGGAGGAGAATCCATTACTAATTCGGATCTAAGGAGGAGAGCACCATCTAGGGTTGGCTTGGGAAGAAAACCTCCATTGGAGAGCGACGGCAAGAGGAAGAAAAAGGAGATCTTCGTACGGATCAAAGAAGCAACTCAAGGAAGAAATTCCTGCAGCGATTAAGCGTGAACCGCAATGTTTGTAAGATCTATTTCAACATTTTGAGTGTTTTCTCCAACGCCATGAACTAATCCTTCCTTAATCTTGTATTATGAGAGTACTAGGTTGTGTTTGATGGATAATTTCTAGTTTATTTTGTTGAGAATACTTGGTGAATGTTCTTTATCAATTTTATGATCTTTATTTCTGAAATGTTTGGCCAATGTTTCACATTTATGCTACGCTTCATAAATCGAGAGAGGAGTTGCGCTAGTATATCATAATTTGATATAGCATTTGAAGAGAGAAGGAGACTTCCTCTTGGTGTTAGCAACTTAGGTCTTTGTTCTTTGAGCGGTTCTTATTTCACCCGAGGGGAAATATAGAACTAGGGATTGTCGATATCGAGAGATACGGTTATCTATTTTAAGATCGTTGCAAAGCACACTCACCACGCATTTCACATCGATTCATTCACTCATCCGTCATACTAAACCTAGGAAATCATAATATAAGATTATATTTCTCTCCTTTGATAAGAAAAGTATCCTCCCAAAGATCCGTAGTAATTTCATTTAGAAGTCTGCATTCTTTATTTTGGTAGTTTAAGAAAATCTCAAATCTCATTTAACTTGGATTTAAGGAAAAGGCCTAACTAGTATTTGCAAGCACTGAATTCACCACCTCCCTGTGGAGACGATTCTTACTCACTTTTATACTTGACACGGCACGTGCACTTGCGTTTAAATACGTAGACCATTTCGGGCGTATCAAGTTTTGGCGCCGTTGCCGGGGAGGTGCGAGAGTTAGTGTTTATTTCTTGCAATATTAGTGAATCCCTAGTAATTAGAGATCAAGTTTTGTTTTTGTCATTGTTAATTTTCTTATTATTGTTGTCGTGTTATTTTGTGATTGTTTATTGAGTTGTTATTATCAATCATCAATTGTTGGTGTGTGCATTTTATGTCCAGATATCGATCACCTGATTTACTACCCTTAAACCTAGAGATCGAACGGACGTGTAGACAGAATAGGAGAACGGTTCGATTAGGAGCGATAACGTAATAACAATGAATCATAATAACCAGAACGTTCCTAATGAAGTTGACCAGGAAGGCTTAGGTCAAGAAGGTCAGGTAGAACAGAATGGACGACCTGCTGAAATTAGGCGAACCTGTCGCGAGTACAATATGCCTTATAGGGGAGGACTGCAATATAGCATTATCAAGCCTGCCATTGAAGCCAATAACTTCAAAATTGACTCCATGGCTATGAACCTAGTGCAGCAGAAACAATTTAGCGGAATGAATCATGAGGACCCAAACTCCCATTTACGAACTTTCATGGATGTGTGCGACACATTCAAGATTAATGGTGCGTCAGATGAAGCGATTAAACTCCGTCTATTTCCATTCTCTCTGTCGGGTAGAGCGAAGGAGTGGCTTGATTCCCAATATGGTCTCACCACTTGGATGCAAGTGGTTGACTTGTTCTTAGCCAAGTACTTCCCGCCCGCAAAAACAGCGAAACTCATGCGAGACATTAGTACATTTATGCAAGGGAATGAGAAAACGTTGTATGACGCATGGGAGCGATTCAAGAGCTCTTACAAAAGTGTCCTCCCCCATAAGAATAGGATCATGGGGGGGGGGGGGGGGGGCATCCTTTCAATAACCGCCGCCGCCGCCGCCTCCTGCAGGATTGGCCACCGTCCGATCGCTACGGGGCCTCCATCGTCGTCCAATCCGCAGGTAACCACCCAACTAGCAGCCAGGTTAGTGGGGGGCCCAACATAACCTCCTTCTGAAGCCTATAAAAGGAGTCTCAGGGCTCCTCATTTCCTAACTTTTTCCTTCAAGCCTTCTTCCTCAGGTCAGAGCTCTGTCGGGATCATTGTCTCTCAACCACCGTCGAGCCAACTTCCAAACCGCGACCGAGCCGCAACCAAGTCACCGGCGAACAGCGGAGACGCCCAAGCCCCAAAGCGCGCAGCTCAAGGAAGAGAAGACAGCCGCTGCGAGCACGCTCTCAGGCTCCACCTTGCAAACCAGCACTCCTTCGGCGCAGTCTGTCGCCCGACGCGAGTCGTAGAGAATTCTCTCTCACCTCCAAGTTGTAACGAAGAGCGTCTTGTCGCTTGATAACTTCTCAATTGAAGTTATCCTTGCCTAATATTTCTACTTCATAATTAATAAAAAGGAGCTTAAATGATGATAAAATATGATTAATTAGTATTTTAATGTTTATGGTACTAAGTTGATCTTATTTCATGGTTTTCTATGCAAGATTCGCCGGAGAAATCAACTTGGAAGTGAATGCAGAATTATTATTTTTGGCCTGGACCAGTAACTGCAACATGTGTCTGTCCGAAATTTTAAATTTCAAATTCGAATTCCCGCTATTTTTAATTATGGAAGGATGCGTCCCTTCAGGAGTATGGACGTTTTTAATGCTAAAAACTGACCAAATGGAGGAGAATCCATTACTAATTCGGATCTAAGGAGGAGAGCACCATCTAGGGTTGGCTTGGGAAGAAAACCTCCATTGGAGAGCGACGGCAAGAGGAAGAAGAAGGAGATCTTCGTACGGATCAAAGAAGCAACTCAAGGAAGAAATTCCTGCAGCGATTAAGCGTGAACCGCAATGTTTTGTAAGATCTATTTCAACATTTTGAGTGTTTTCTCCAACGCCATGAACTAATCCTTCCTTAATCTTGTATTATGAGAGTACTAGGTTGTGTTTGATGGATAATTTCTAGTTTATTTTGTTGAGAATACTTGGTGAATGTTCTTTATCAATTTTATGATCTTTATTTCTGAAATGTTTGGCCAATGTTTCACATTTATGCTACGCTTCATAAATCGAGAGAGGAGTTGCGCTAGTATATCATAATTTTGATATAGCATTTGAAGAGAGAAGGAGACTTCCTCTTGGTGTTAGCAACTTAGGTCTTTGTTCTTTGAGCGGTTCTTATTTCACCCGAGGGGAAATATAGAACTAGGGATTGCCGATATCGAGAGATACGGTTATCTATTTTAAGATCGTTGCAAGGCACACTCACCACGCATTTTCACATCGATTCATTCACTCATCCGTCATACTAAACCTAGGAAATCATAATATAAGATTATATTTCTCTCCTTTGATAAGAAAAGTATTTTCCCAAAGATCCGTAGTAATTTCATTTAGAAGTCTGCATTCTTAATTTTGGTAGTTTAAGAAAATCTCAAATCTCATTTAACTTGGATTTAAGGAAAAGGCCTAACTAGTATTTGCAAGCACTGAATTCACCACCTCCCTGTGGAGACGATTCTTACTCACTTTTATTACTTGACACGGCACGTGCACTTGCGTTTAAATACGTAGACCATTTCGGGCGTATCAAGTTTTTGGCGCCGTTGCCGGGGAGGTGCGAGAGTTAGTGTTTATTTCTTGCAATATTAGTGAATCCCTAGTAATTAGAGATCAAGTTTTGTTTTTGTCATTGTTAATTTTCTTATTATTGTTGCCGTGTTATTTTGTGATTGTTTGTTGAGTAGTTATTATCAATCATCAATTGTTGGTGTGTGCATTTTATGTCCAGATATCGATCACCTGATTTACTACCCTTAAACCTAGAGATCGAACGGACGTGTAGACAGAATAGGAGAACGGTTCGATTAGGAAGCGATAACGTAATAACAATGAATCATAATAACCAGAACGCTCCTAATGAAGTTGACCAGGAAGGCTTAGGTCAAGAAGGTCAGGTAGAACAGAATGGACGACCTGCTGAAATTAGGCGAACCTGTCGCGAGTACAATATGCCTTATAGGGGAGGACTGCAATATAGCATTATCAAGCCTGCCATTGAAGCCAATAACTTCAAAATTGACTCCATGGCTATGAACCTAGTGCAGCAGAAACAATTTAGCGGAATGAATCATGAGGACCCAAACTCCCATTTACGAACTTTCATGGATGTGTGCGACACATTCAAGATTAATGGTGCGTCAGATGAAGCGATTAAACTTCGTCTATTTCCATTCTCTCTATCAGGTAGAGCGAAGGAGTGGCTTGATTCCCAACACGGTCTCACCACTTGGATGCAAGTGGTTGACTTATTCTTAGCCAAGTACTTCCCACCTGCAAAAACAGCGAAACTCATGCGAGACATTAGTACATTTATGCAAGGGAATGGGAAAACGTTGTATGACGCATGGGAGCGATTCAAAGAGCTCTTACAAAAGTGTCCTCACCATGGTTTGCAGATGCACCAACAGGTGTGGACATTTTATAACGGCCTCCAGACATCTACGATGATTCAAGTAGATGGAGCTGCAGGAGGTTCCCTCATGAACAAGTACCCCGAGGACGCTTACGCTATTCTTGAAGATTTATCTTCAAATAATTATCAGTCGTTCGATCGACAGGCTCCTTCTTCTTCGGTAGGTGGTCTTTACCAAGTGGACCAGTTGACCTCATTTGCCGCACAAATGTCGGCACAGTTCAATGCTATGAATAAGAGATTAGATGCCTTGACCTTAAATCAAGCCCAAACACACCCTCAGGTTAATAGCATGGTTTCCTCTTCGATTCCCATGAACCCATCTCTTACGGTAGAACAACTTGTTGGTCATCATGAGGAGATTAACTATGTAGGGGGACAACCGAGGTATAACAATCATCATCACAATTATAATAACAATAACACATTTCCTAATCATTATAATCCCGAAGTGCGAAACCACCCAAACTTCTCGTGGAAGAACAACACCGGTTTGACACACCCACCCGGATTTAGTTCAAACCCACACCCGAATCCACCTAATAATAACAATTATAATCAACAAGGTGCTTCAAGAAGATACTCCGAAGATGTGATAGTAGAATCAATCCAAAAGAGTGACGCTCGCATTCTTAGTTTAGAGGGTTCGTTTGAGGGTAATCGAAACGCAGTTAGGACAAATCGCGAGTGCTTTAAACCTGAGACCCCAAGGAACACTCCCATCGGACACCGTTACAAATCCAAAGGGAGATAATCCACATTGTAAGGCAGTCACTTTAAGGAGTGGAAAGGAGTTGGTGGAAGCACCGGAGAAAGAACAATCTCGGATGGATAATGAAGGAAATGAGTTGGAGGAGGCTAGTCTGAAGATGCCTAGCGAGGAGTTGAGACAAGAAGAGAATGTTAGCGAAGGTGTGGAGTTGTTAGGAGAAAAGGAACGCGAGCCGACCGTTGAAAATTCAAAAAAGAAGAGTAGTGTGATAGTCTATCCACCACCACCATTCCCTCAACGATTAAGGAAAAGTAAATTGGACCATCAATTTCAGAAGTTTATGGAGATATTTAAGAAATTGCAAATCAATATCCCTTTCGCGGAAGCGTTGGAACAGATGCCAAGCTACGTGAAATTCATGAAGGATATCCTATCAAAGAAAAGAAGATTTGGAACGAATGAGACGGTGGCACTTACTCAAGAGTGCAGCGCCATTCTCCAAAAAAGACTCCCACCCAAGTTGAAAGATCCGGGGAGCTTCACTATTCCCTGTTCCATAGGATATAAATTCGAGGGTAAGGCATTATGTGACCTAGGAGCGAGCATTAATTTAATGCCTTTCTCGATATATAGGAAGTTGGGTTTGGGAGAAATCTCCAAGACTTCCATAACCTTACAGTTGGCCGATAGGACCCTAGCGTTTCCAAAGGGGATAGTGGAGGACGTGTTGGTGAAGGTGGATAAATTTATATTTCCAGCGGACTTTGTGGTTCTAGACA
The DNA here is from genome assembly GCA_039583875.1 of Platanthera guangdongensis. Taxonomy (NCBI): domain Eukaryota; kingdom Viridiplantae; phylum Streptophyta; class Magnoliopsida; order Asparagales; family Orchidaceae; genus Platanthera; species Platanthera guangdongensis. Next base: position 161,189,257 of record CM077160.1, on the reverse strand, counting down.
TGGAAGAGGATAGAGAAGTTCCGATTATTGTAGGAAGACCTTTCCTAGCGACGGGTAGAACCTTGATTGATGTGCATAAAGGAGAGTTAACGATGCGGGTGAATGACGAACAAGTCACTTTTAACGTACTCAAAGCGTTAAAGTTCCCCCACCGGGAGGAAGATAATATGGAGGTGGTCAATCACGTTTCTATATGCGATTACATGCCTAGTTCACTTTCTGATGAACATGATATTTTATTGAATCAATTATTGACGGAGGATGACCAGTCTGGAGATGATGAAGTGATTCAAGAATGTTCACAAGCATTCGAGAAGCAAATGGCTTGGTTTCGTAAGCCGGAACCATTAGAGATGCCCGAGAAATCCTTGTCAGTTAAACCGTCCATCGTTGAGCCACCATCACTCGAGTTAAAACCTCTTCCCGAGCATCTTACTTATGTATATTTAGGGGATGGCGAGACACTACCGGTCATCATAAATTCAAACTTAACACCGGATCAACGAAAACGACTAATTGAACTGCTTAAGCATTTTAAAACTGCCATAGGATGGACCATCGCTGATATCCGGGGGATAAGCCCTTCATTATGTATGCACAAGATTCTTTTGGAGGAGTCATTTCATGGGTCGATTGAGCCTCAACGCCGCTTAAGCCCGCCAATGAAAGAGGTAGTTAAAAAAGAGATTATTAAGTGGCTAGATGCGGGTATAATATATCCCATCTCGGATAGTCCGTGGGTCTCGCCTGTTCAGTGTGTACCAAAAAAAGGGGGGATGACGGTTATGAGGAACGAGAAGGAAGAGTTGGTCGCCACTAGGACGATCACGGGGTGGAGGATTTGCATGGATTATAGAAAGTTAAACAAAGCCACCCGAAAAGATCATTTCCCTCTTCCCTTCCTCGACCAAGTCCTAGATAAAATGGCGGGGAATGATTTTTACTGTTTTCTTGATGGGTATTCCGGGTATAATCAAATTACCATCGACCCCGCTGATCAAGAAAAGACCACATTTACTTGCCCCTATGGGACTTTCGCGTTTAGGAGAATGCCCTTTGGTCTATGCAACGCACCGGCTACCTTCCAGCGTTGCATGATTTCCATTTTCTCTGATATTATGGACCAGGGTATTGAGATTTTTATGGATGATTTTTCCATCTTCGGAAAATCATTTGACGACTGCCTAGAGTGTTTGGAGAAGGTACTCACACGTTGTGTAGAGACAAACCTAGTATTGAATTGGGAGAAATGCCATTTCATGGTTCGAGAAGGCATCGTGTTGGGTCATCATGTTTCCAGGACTGGGTTGGGGGTAGACAAAGCAAAACTAGATGTGATAGAAAAATTACCTCCACCCAAAAATGTGAAAATGCTAAGAAGCTTCCTTGGACACGCGGGCTTCTATAGAAGATTCATCAAAGACTTCGCGAAAATAGCTAAACCCTTGAGTGGACTTCTAGAGAAGGATGCAAAATTTTCTTTTGATGACGATTGCTTGAGAGCGTTCGACGAGCTCAAATATCGGTTAACCACCGCTCCTATTGTAGTAACACCTGATTGGGAAGAGCCATTTATCTTGATGTGTGACGCGAGCGACTACGCGGTAGGAGTTGTTTTGGGTCAAGTGCGTGAGAAGATATTTCATACGATTGCGTATGCTAGCAAGACCCTAATCGAGGCCCAAACCAACTACACTACCACCGAGAAGGAGCTATTGGCGGTGGTATTCGCATTCGAAAAATTTCGATCGTATCTCTTATGTACGAAGGTTATAGTGTACACCGATCATGCAGCGATCCGTTACCTCATGGAGAAGAGAGACTCAAAACCACGTTTGATTCGATGGGTACTTCTCTTACAGGAGTTTGATGTAGAAATTAAGGATAGGAAAGGAACGGACAACCCGGTTGCAGATCACTTATCTAGGATTGAGAGTACACAGTCGACACTACATTCTGAAGTGGAAGAGAGATTTCCTGATGAGCAGTTACTAGCGATCTCGGAGAGTGCTACGCCTTGGTATGCTGACTTAGTAAACTATTTAGCAAGCAATATTTTGCCACCTGAAATATCCTACCAACAAAAGAAACGATTTTTACATCAGGCACGGTCTTACATGTGGGATGATCCTTTGTTGTTCAAGGTTGGTGCCGACGGAATCGTACGGAGATGCATCCCCGAGGAGGAGATGAGAGCGATATTGGATAAATGTCATGGCTCCCCCTACGGAGGTCATTTTAAGGGAACGAGGACAGCAATGAAGGTGCTTGAGGCTGGATTCTATTGGCCTCACTTGTTTAGGGACGCCAATGCATTTGTGAAGCAATGCGATAGATGCCAACGGAGCGAGAATATACATAAGAACGAAGGGATGCCCATGAATATAATGCTGGAAGTCGAGCTATTTGACGTATGGGGTATAGATTTCATGGGACCGTTCGTGAACTCGAATGGTAATTTATTCATATTATTGGCTGTGGACTACGTATCTAAGTGGGTGGAAGCGATCGCGACGCCCAGGAATGACGCGAAGGTAGTCCTTAATTTCTTAAGACACCATATATTCAGTCGATTCGGAATCCCGAGGGCAATCCTTAGTGACGGCGGAAGTCATTTCTGCAATAATCAGTTCACCGCATTACTAAACAAATTTGGGATAACTCATAAAGTCGCATTAGCATATCATCCCCAGACGAATGGGTTAGCGGAAGTATCCAATAGGGAGATTAAGAAAATTCTAGAAAAGACAGTGAGCGTGAACCGTAGAGACTGGTCACAGAAGCTTGTTGATGCACTGTGGGCGTATCGCACTGCCTTCAAGACTCCCATTGGACTGACCCCGTACCGGATGGTTTATGGAAAGTCCTGTCATCTACCTCTAGAATTAGAGCACCGGGCATTCTGGGCAATAAAGAAAATTAATTATGATTTCCGCGACGCCGGTAAGAAGAGGCTCCTACAATTGAATGAACTAGAGGAGATTAGAATGCAAGCGTATGAGAACTCGAGAATTTATAAAGAGCGCACGAAACGATGGCATGATCGACGCATGAAGGAGAAAATTTTGAGCCGGGACAGCTTGTTCTACTATTCAACTCTCGCTTGAAATTATTCCCTGGTAAGCTCAAGTCACGCTGGTCGGGCCCGTTCAAGGTTAAACTCGTGCACCCCTACGGAGCTGTGACCATTTTAAATGAAACTGATGGAACAGAGTTCAAGGTGAATGGAGAGAGATTGAAGTTATATCTGGGAGGCGACATTGACCGAGTCGTGTCGCGTGTAGAGCTTGTCTAATCAAGCAAAGTCCTGCCGGGACTCATAAATCAGGCGCTTGGTGGGAGGCAACCCATTGCATCTTTGTATTATTTTCTTGTTTTTAAAGTTTTAAGTTTTCATAGTTAGTAGTTTTGTAGCTTTAGGATTGGAATGGAGGAAAAGCTGCTGGATGAACATGAGATTCTGAAAAAAATTCGGCCATTTGAAAAAAAATAAATAAAAAAACAGGTTGTTGCAACAGCGTAAATGGAAGTTGTCATTTTCCGTGTTCTGCCTGGACAGGCGTCATCATGCTTGGGAATTGGACCGCGAACCGGTCTAACTGAACCACCATATAACCGGTTCAGCGGAAAATGACAACGCAAAAAAACGAATGTTGTCATTTTCGTTTTTCTGCCCTCCTAGGCGGAATTTTCTTGGGAGCTGAACCGGTAACCGGTTTAACTGAACCGCCGGTTCAGCGGAAAATGACAACGCAAAAAAACGGAAGTTGTCATTTCGTTTTTCTGCCTCCTTGGCTGCTTTGCTTGGGAGCTGAACCGGCGCCCGGTTTGCGTGAACCGCCGCGGGCGGACCCTAGTGACGTTTCAAATCCTTCTTAATTGAGGCGGTTAGGTTAATTAATCAGGATTAAGACTTTCTAACCTAAATCACATTAATCACCTAAGATTAAATTAAGTTAAAATATAAAAGCAACGGGTTTCCCCTTCGCCTAGGTCACGACCTTCCTCTTCGCGCTGGAGCGACGCGGCCGGCGACCCTCCATTCGCGTCTGCTGAAGCGACGGGCGGCTGGAGGCTGCTGCGACAACATCTCCCAGTTCGTCGGACGCCGACCACCAGTCAAGAGGAAGCGGGGAGACACTGCGTGTGCGAAAAAATGAGAGAGACGCGGCGGAAGACCACGGCTGCGCCGGAGAAGGTCGCCAAAAGCCCTTCAGGTAAATTTAACCTCTCCCCTTTCCTTTCCAACTGCCTTCTCTTTTTGTATCCCACTGTAATAGAGCCCGACCCAATCTAGGAAACAAAATGAAGCGGAAGAAACAAAAACAGGGGAAATCACTTGACAAGGGCGGTAGAACATTCCAAAATGAAACGGCGGAGTTACGGTTTAGGGAGGTGAGGACCACTCCATTCATCATGGAAAGAGGATTCAAAATGGACACAAGGGCTTGGAACCTAGCTTATGCAAATCAAATTTGTGCCCTAAACTGGGAGCACTTCTGCCACCCAAGGACTGACGTTGCCCTTACCCTCGTTTACGAGTTCTACGCCAACGCCGTATCAGCGGATGATGAGACAACTATTGTGAGGGGGAAGGAGGTCGTGTTTACAGCTGAGAGAATTTCTGAATTGTTTGCTTTGGATGACCATGCTCAAGTTGATTACACTACGGTCCTTGCTAAGGTCACCCCACAGGAAATGGCAGAGGTAGTTTGCATTCCTACAGGACCGGTATGGACCAATGTCGCCTCCAAGTACCTGAAAGCAACTTGCTTAACTAGACAGGCCAAAGTTTGGCTCCTGTTCATCAATGCCACCATACTTCCGACAAAGCACCTCAATAATGTGCCTATCCACAAAGTTGTCCATCCTCTACTGTATCCTCAAGGGCATCAAATTCAATGTGGGGAAAGTAATTGCGCATCGGCTGCAGGAGAAGATAAAGGAGAGAGGCCCAAAGCAACTTTGGTATCCTGTCCTTATCACGGATCTCTGTCGTGCAGTTGACGTGCCGGAAAAGGAAGACGATGTGATCAAAAAGTTGAAGGGCCACATAACCAAGACGGTGGTGGAGGTGTGCATAAAGGTTGCTGATGATTCTACCATGGCACAGTCCTCTAAGGCACAAGATGACAAGCCTATGGATGTTGAAATTCAGGAAGAAGATGGAGGTGGTGATCCTGATGCTATGATGGAGGAGATACAATATTTGAAAGCCTACTTGAGATACCACCATCTTCATGTGCAAGAGGAATTGGATGAGCAAAGGGCTCTTCTTTACAGGTTAATGGAGAAAGCTAAGCTCCCTCGGCCACCATCCAAGCTGAGAATGCGGAAGCAGTTTGATAATGAAGGTTATTTGCTCAACTCCGACTACATGCGAGTAGATCCTCACATCCGTAGATCCAAAGGGAATGAGGATGCCGATGAGACTGAAGATGAAGAAGGGGATGCAAACGACGATGCAGCCGATGAGGAAAATGCAGCTGCTGAAGATGAGGCTGATGATGACGACGGAGATGATGCTGATGATGCGGAAGGTGATGAAGAGAGTGATGAGGATGAAGATGACAAGGATGGAGACGACGAATAGACAATCTCCTTTTTGGTTTATACTATACTATATTTTGGACAGTTATGTTAAGCTGTGATTGGGACTGACATTGTTTTGGGTGAACTCTGTTTTGGTTTTTGGACAGCTATGTTAAGCTGTGTTTTTGTTTATAGTATACTCATTTTGTTGAACTGTGTTTTGATTTTTGTTAATCTGTTTTGGTTATTGTTCAGCAGTGCTGGTGTTTAGGACTGTGTTTCCAATGATTGCCTGTTTTTATCCCAGCTAATAATAATGTATGGAACATGACTGCTTACCCTGCTCTACTTATCAAGTATGCTTGCTTCTATTATCCGATGAATAATTATCTTGTTATCATCCCTCGTAGTACTTCTATTCCGTTGCGTCCTATGTCACTTCAAGTGCAGGTAATGCAGTTGTGTTCACTAACGAAGGTCCTTACACGAATGGAGAAGCACGTTTCGGCAGGATTGGTTATCTTGCGCACATGTGGATCAATCCTCCCGCGGCTTTAATTCTTCAGGGAAGTCCTTTACTTTTAACTGCTTTATTCCTTATTTATGTATGCTCATTCGATAACGTCATTAATTACGTCAACGTATTAAGTGTGGAGGGGTGTGTTATTGTCATAACTAGTGCTCTAGAAGTAGAGTTGCTAGGGCCTAGCAACGCTCTAAGTGTGGAGGGGTGTAGCCCTGTCCCCACTGGGTAAAGGCTACTTTACATATGAATTCAATAATACTATCTTTTGTCCTGAATTAATCTATGGGTTACTCTAGAGTTCTTCAATGATCGGTAGGGCATGTCAATCTTAAGAACCCAACTAATGAATTTGAAGCTAGAAGGATGTTGGTTTGACTGAGCTCATTTAAGCAAATGTTTTCGTGCACTAAAATTTTGATGTACGTCCATTGCATGCTTTCCTACATTGTCCTCTAAATTTAATGGGGAGTGGTGAGTAAGAGCGATGTAAATTATGTACACCAAAATATGAGGATAGTTAGTTCGTCCTAGCTTTTTGATCATTCACGCCATTATTTGAGCTTGAACCATTTGATACACATCATTCCATGGCTAAATTTCATATGCCCCCACTAGTTGTGTCTTAAGAAGTAGCCTATTGTGAGTGTTGCTAACAAAATAAAAAAAATTCATAGTGATATGTGGCCTGAATATATGTACACATACTTAGAATGATCCCAACTATGATAAAAAAAAGTAAGTAAACAAAAGAAAAGTCATAGTGATATGTGGCCCGAGTATGTGAATGCATACTCGGAATGATCCCAACTGTGATGATATAAAAAAAATGGAAAAGAAGAAATATCATAGTGACATGTGGCCTAGTTATGTGTACTTATATTTGGAAAGATCCCTACTATGGATAGTCTTAGAAAAATGTGACATCCACAATATGGCGATTCCTTAAGAGTATTAACTAGGGAGCTACATCTATTGATCAACGTATTCCTAAACGCTAAGCCAAGCTTGAACATATCCTAGTTCTTATTGGAACTACTAACTCATATGGAGGCGAAATTAATTACTTAGCTTAAGCTTGTCATTACCTGTAGATGCGGGGGTTCAAAAGGGAAGTATTGCATTAGAGTACATTATTTGTTACCACACATCACACTAGGATGTTTATTTGAGCTCTAATCCAGCATCTAACTAAGGGATTTGTGAATGGTTGGATTTCTTTTGATTGTCAAACCTATCATGTTAGTAAAGCAAACATTTTGAGTGTGCCTCGATTATTTGGTTTTTCAAGACAACCACAAATTTAAAGTACCATTGAATCATGCACTGCGTATTATCCTTTACCCAGATTATTATTGTGAACTTATCTTGCTAGGGACTAGCAAGAATTTAAGTGTGGAGGTGTGATAACTTCTCAATTGAAGTTATCCTTGCCTAATATTTCTACTTCATAATTAATAAAAAGGAGCTTAAATGATGATAAAATATGATTAATTAGTATTTTAATGTTTATGGTACTAAGTTGATCTTATTTCATGGTTTTCTATGCAAGATTCGCCGGAGAAATCAACTTGGAAGTGAATGCAGAATTATTATTTTTGGCCTGGACCAGTTACTGCAACATCCAATTCTGAAACTGCAACATGTGTCTGTCCGAAATTTTAAATTTCAAATTCGAATTCCCGCTATTTTTAATTATGGAAGGATGCGTCCCTTCAGGAGTATGGACGTTTTTAATGCTAAAAACTGACCAAATGGAGGAGAATCCATTACTAATTCGGATCTAAGGAGGAGAGCACCATCTAGGGTTGGCTTGGGAAGAAAACCTCCATTGGAGAGCGACGGCAAGAGGAAGAAGAAGGAGATCTTCGTACGGATCAAAGAAGCGACTCAAGGAAGAATTCCTGCAGCGATTAAGCGTGAACCGCAATGTTTTGTAAGATCTATTTCAACATTTTGAGTGTTTTCTCCAACGCCATGAACTAATCCTTCCTTAATCTTGTATTATGAGAGTACTAGGTTGTGTTTGATGGATAATTTCTAGTTTATTTTGTTGAGAATACTTGGTGAATGTTCTTTATCAATTTTATGATCTTTATTTCTGAAATGTTTGGCCAATGTTTCACATTTATGCTACGCTTCATAAATCGAGAGAGGAGTTGCGCTAGTATATCATAATTTTGATATAGCATTTGAAGAGAGAAGGAGACTTCCTCTTGGTGTTAGCAACTTAGGTCTTTGTTCTTTGAGCGGTTCTTATTTCACCCGAGGGGAAATATAGAACTAGGGATTGCCGATATCGAGAGATACGGTTATCTATTTTAAGATCGTTGCAAGGCACACTCACCACGCATTTTCACATCGATTCATTCACTCATCCGTCATACTAAACCTAGGAAATCATAATATAAGATTATATTTCTCTCCTTTGATAAGAAAAGTATCCTCCCAAAGATCCGTAGTAATTTCATTTAGAAATCTGCATTCTTACTTTTAGTAGTTCTAAGAAAATCTCAAATCTCATTTAACTTGGATTTAAGGAAAAGGCCTAACTAGTATTTGCAAGCACTGAATTCACCACCTCCCTGTGGAGACGATTCTTACTCACTTTTATTACTTGACACGGCACGTGCACTTGCGTTTAAATACGTAGACCATTTCGGGCGTATCATCGCTCTCGATTCTCCAAGCATATTGTAACCGCAAGCTGATAGTGGACTTTGACCGACACAGATCCGGTCATGTGATTTTTTACCCAGTTGAGGGATTTTTCCACGTTAAAACCTCGTGTAAACTCTATTTTCATTGACTGTGTGTGAGCTCGACCGTCCCGAGAGCTAAGGCGGTCCAGTTTATTCCAATCCGATCGGGACGCCGAGTTAGTCTGCAACAGTTTGACGTCGTCTGTGGGAACCACGATTCTCAGCATCCTTCAGAAGCCAAAGAACCCCCCTACTTGCAACATCCTAGCTCCGCTTCAATGGCGAAAAAAAGCGCCTGCACTGCTGAAGGATCCGTCCCCGGTAGACGCACTGAACTAGCACGCTCCCGCTCACTTGTGAGCGTATCGTTGGAGGCAGAAGCCACACTCGCACCTGTCACCGCACTCGAGGGGCGAGTCCGACAAATGGAAGAACAGTAAACTGAAATGCTTGCTCTGCTCAGGAATCTGGGAGCGTCTCCTTCACCTCCTCTAACACAAGTTAACCCGCCCTGCCAAATCATGGCAGGGCGCAAGAAGCTCCAACAAGACAAGAGGCGCCCGAAGAATACTCTGACGCCGCCAGCTCTACTCACCCGCTACGTAGAGGAACCGAAACTGGGAGACACCGCCAGAATTGGGAGACGAGGCCCGACTTCCCCACTCGAGAGGTTCACCCGGAAAGAGATTTGAGAGGTGATCGCAGAAGAATACCAGCAAGAGGGCCGACGGGACATTCATACTCGCCGACCACTCTGCCAAGGCTCCCCCTCGCACCACAAATCCAGGCTCATCCAATTCCTCAAGGTTTCAAGCTGCCGAACATCGATACGTTCGACGGGAGAGACGATCCATTGGAACATGTCAACCACTTCACTACCATTATGAGGATCTACAACGTCCCTGACCAGTTACTTTGTCAAGTGTTCCCAGCCACTCTTAAGGGCAGACCCGCACCTGGCTCCACTCCTTGATGGTGGGCACCATCACCAACTTCACAAAGCTAACGAGACAGTTCGCGGATCAGTTCATAGCAAATCGGAGGATCGTCCACGACCCTTCCCACTTATCAGGTATCCGCCAGAACGAAGGGGAGTGTTTGAAAGACTTCTTCCGCAGATTCTCTGCAGAAGTTTGCCAGATCCCAGGTGTCGACCCAGAGCTGTTAAGAGGAGTGTTCCATAGGGGTGTCCGTCCTAGTGGCTTCTATTCAGCCCTCATGAGGGAAAGTGTGCTCAATTATCCAGATCTTGTTTACCGGGTTGAAGCCCAGGTAGCGGCCGACAAGCCCATCGAAGCGCACCGCCAGCAGTTTGAAGGTAGACAAAAAAGGAAAAAGGAGAAGAACAAATTCTCATAGGACAAGAAGGACGGCGTCAGGCTGAGCGCCGTGGTGACAACCGTCGACGTGACCCTCCAAAGACTGTGGGGCAACATCCCCTTCAAGAATACACCCCTCTGAACACACTCGCAGTAACGTGATGTACGCAATTCAGAATGATTCGGCATTCCAAAGGCCAAGAATACCGCGGACAATCCCTAAAGCTTACCAGACAAGGTACTGCGAGTTCCACCGTACGCCTGGTCACAACACCGAAGAGTGTGTCGGCTAAAAGATGAAATTGAGCGCCTTGTCCGCCAAGGGCTCCTTGGGAGATTTTTGCAAGGACAAGCGCAAAACCAGCAAACGTAATGTCGTGAAAAAGACCAGCAAAACCCACCACAGGGAATTGGTGGGGGAAGGGAGATGGTGGGCAACATAGAGACATCGACGGGTCCCTAATACAGATAATTTCAGTAAGAGAATCAGATAGAAAGCCAAATCAGGATATCACCATCACATTCGACGATAAGGACCTCAAAGGGCTGCAGACGCCCAACCAGGATCCACTCGTTATCCATGCCGGAATCGGGGATCCCTGCTTCAACGTCAAAAGGATCTTTGTAGACAACAGAAGCTCGATTGATGTGTTGTTTCTCTCCACCCTGGAAAGCATGAAGCTCACTAAGCAGCATCTTAGCCCCACAGTTGGCCCCGTCTATGGTTTCGATAACCACCTCGTTCGGTCCAAGGCACAATCACGTTGTCCGTCACGATGGGAGATTTCCCGAAGCAAGCTACTCATTATGTCAACTTTGACGTGATCAATTCAAGTTCGGCATACAACGCCATTTTTGGAAGGCCAGTTCAGTCCACCTTCGGAGCAATACCGTCAATCCCCCATCTCGCAATGAAATTTCCACCCCTGCAGGAGTGGGAGTTGTTCGCAGAGATCAAGAAGCACATACCTGCTACGCAAGACAGGCACAACCAATATTCGCTACCACCTTCAGTGTTGACGGCATGAATCTACGTCTAGCAGTGGATTCCTAAGAAGGACGCTCTCCCCGACGCAGGAAGATCCCTCGCAGCATACCAGCAGCTTGCGACTTGCATCGCGTCTTTCCCTCTACGTGTTTACCATATTCATACTCTTTATTATTTGCATCCTCTTGCGTCTTGGTTTTGTCACTTACTGATCGTAAAAATCGCAAGCTCAGGCTCGCGCGAACTATGCTTATTTCTAAACGTAATATCGTATTTGTTCAGCAATATCAATCTGAAATCTTTAGATAAATCTGTGCCTGCAAGCCAAACAAGCAGGTTTTTCGCCAACATTATCACTCAACATCTTAACATCGTCAGGGTCTGCTCCCCTCGCATTGCAACCCGGATTTAAGTTCTACATTCTCTGACAATTGACTTATTGCCAGGCTAGGTCGCGCAACCGGATTAAGTACTACATTCTCTGGCGGTTGGATTGAGTACTTACATTCTCCGTCGTTACTGTAGACCATCATCATGCCATCGCCAGGGCCTTCCCCCTCGCGATTACACC
>CM077160.1:161149331-161177122 GCA_039583875.1 Platanthera guangdongensis | reverse complement strand
CTTCCACCTCCTTCGCCTGTCTCTCACCCCCATCCATTGTGTGTTGTTTCACTGCTCCTTTGCATGCTAGACTGGGCATGAAAGTACTCAGATTGTGTCATCTCTTTTTCGAGTATCTCGTTTGAGAACTCCTTTCAGTGTGATGTGTGTCAGCTTAGCAAACATACACACCCACTCCATATCATGTTTCTGTTTCTCGTAGTTCTGTACCGTTTGATATTATCATTCAGATGTTTGGGGGTCTGCCCCGATTATTTCTTATGATGGATTTTGTATTTTTTGTTACTTTTATATATGATTTTACTCGTTGTTCTTGGCCTATCTTATGCGTGCCAAATCTGATGTCTTTGATTTATATACTCAGTTTACTAATATGGTTAAGACTCATTTTCCTCTCGTATTTGAGTCTTTCGCTCCGATAATGGTGGAGTATACATCTTCCTCTTTCACTGCTTTCCTTGCTAGCCAAGGAACTTTTCATCAATTCTCTTGTCTCTATACACCAGAACAGAACGGCGTGGCGGAACGCAAGAATCGTCATCTTTGAATGTGACCCGATCTCTTCTTTGTGTGTCTCACGTCCCCAAGTCTTTTGGAGTGTCGCCCTTCTTACGGTGACCTTCTTGGTCAACCGTCTGTCTTGTCAGACTTTAGCCGGTCGGGTTCCCTTAGTATTCTATCTCCCCATCGCCCTCTGTTTTTCGTCCCTCTCCGGGTGTTTGGGTGTGTGTGGTTTTATCCAGGACCGTCGTCCGAATCGGACAAAGCTTGATGACAACGCTATCCGGTGCTTATTTTTGGGATATTCCTCTCTTCCAAGGGCTATCAGTGCTTTGACCCTCTTCTCGTAGGACTTTTCACTCCTGGATGTTACGTTCTTTGAGGATGCACCCTTCTATGGTACCTCCCCTGTCCTGGTTGCTCCTTCTGCTCCGCCACAGCCAACTCTGGTTGCCCTGGCTTTGCTGCACGATTCTCTTCCATTGTAGACATACACTCGTGGCCCACGTGGGCCCTCACATGTCCACCCCATTCTTCGGGATCCACTAGTTATGCCCAGCTCACAGGACCTTGTACCAAATCCTCTGGCAGGTGATGTTCTTTCCTCCTCTGACCACCCATTGCACTTCGCAAGGGTAAGCGTTCTTGTGTTACTGACCATCATGTGGCAAGCTATGTGTCCTACCAGCGTCTTTCTCAGGGTTACCGGGCTTTCCTGACGGCTACCGACCAGATCAGAGTTCCGAGTTCGATGACTGAGGCGTTCCAGCACCCTGAGTGGGTGGCAGCCATGGAGGCTGAGATGTCCGCTCGACAAAAGGCGGGCACCTGGCATTTAGTCCCTCTTCCTGCTGGTCGGAAAACAGTTGGCTGTCGTTGGGTTTACACTGTCAAGTATAATGGTCATGGTTCTCTTGACCGCTACAAGGCCCGTCTTGTCGCGAAGGGCTTCACTCAGACTCCTGGGGATTACGGCTTGACCTTTGCCCCGGTGGCCAAGCTATCTTCTGTCCGTCCACTTGTCTCTCTCGCTGCCTGCCATGGGTGGCCCCTTCATCAGATGGACGTGAAGAATGTCTTCCTCAATGGCGATCTTGCTGAGGAAGTTAATATGGATTCGTACCCCGGTTACAAGCTTCAGGGGGAGTATTTGGGCCGTGTTTGCCTTTTGCAAAAGTCTTTATATGGGCTGAAGCAGTCTCCTCGTGCGTGGTTTGACTGGTTTGGTACTGTCGTGCTTCAGAGTAGGTTCACCAGATGTCATACCGACCACACGTGCTTTGTTCGGACTGTTGTGGATGGTCGTAGGGTCATTATTCTTGTCCATGTTGATGATATCATTCTTACCGGGACGATAACTCGGGGATACTTCAGATCAAGGGGGTGTTTCAGAAGGCATTTGAAGTGAAAAATTTGGGGCCTTTGAAGTACTTTCTCGATATTGAGGTTGTCAGATCTCAGCAGGGGATCTCTTTGTCTCAGCGCAAGTATACACTCGACCTCTTAAGTGATACTTGCCTTCTTGGGTGCTCTCCAGTGTCTACACTCATGGATCTGAACCATCGATTACACGCCGTGTCTAGAGATCCTCTTCCTGAGTCTGGCAGATACCAGCGTCTTGTTGGCAGACTTATCTACTTGACCAACACTCGCCCCGACATTAGCTTTGTTGTGAGTGTGGTCAGTCAGTTCATGCATGCTCCACGAACTTCTTACCTTGATGCAGCGTTTCGGATCCTCCACTACCTGAAGGGATCTCCTGGCCTCGGCCTTTTCTACAGATCATCTTCGTCCCCCGGTCTCACATGTTACACGAATTTTGACTATGTCGGTTCCCTTACTGATCGACGGTCTACTTCGGGGATGTGAACTTTCTATGGTGACAATCTTATTTCCTGGAAAAGCAAAAAGCAGAGTGTTGTCTCCCGCTCGTCTGTTGAGGCTGAGTGTCGGGCTATGGCTCATGGCGCTACTGAACTCCTCTGGCTGCGTACTCTCTTGACCGAGCTTGGCTTTCCTCCTTCTAGTCCCTCGACACTTGTTTGTGAGAACCAGTCCGCCCTCATGCTAGCCTCGGAATTTGTTCTGCACGAGCGGACTAAGCATATTGAGGTTGATATTCACTTTCTCAGGGAGCACATCCGTTCAGGAACTCTTGAAGCGTGATATGTTCACTCCGTAGAGCAGATTGCAGATGTCTTCACCAAGGCGGTTGGGCCTTCCAGACTCCTCTCTACTTGTGGCAAGCTGGGCTTGCTTGATCTATTCGCGCCAGCTTGAGGGGGAGTATTGACGCATTTTCTGATTTATTTACATAATTTTTGGAATGGGTTTAGTCCCACATTGCGGACTACCTTTATTTGTATTCGGTTCTCCTATTTATATCCCCCAATAGTGGAGGAATATACTAATTACGTTTTCCCTCATTTGATTGTTTGTATGGTTGTGCGGATGATGATTTCTAGAAGTTGTTGAATATGTTTGTTGCAGGTACAGCCGTATAGTGGTTGTATGGTTGTCCCCATGTTTCTCGGCCCTTTTTCATTGAGGAGGTCACTACTCGTGCATTTTTTCCTGCATGAGCAGTGGACCCCTCTGTGCACGACCACTGGTCGTGCGCGGTCATTTGCAAAGATCGACCAGAGAGCCTTAAAATCGACCAGAGGAGGCCACTACTCATGCGTTTTTTTGTTCACACGAACAGTTGCCCCCTCTGTGCATGACCATCGTGCGCAGCCATTTGCTAAAATCGACCCGAGAGCCACCTTAAATCGCATGAGTGTCTGCACGAGGATAATTGCATGACCATTGGGTTCAACAATTTCCCCCCCCCAACTTTTCCCGCAATTTCAGGTTCTTTCTCACACGAGTAGGAGATTTTCCTTCTCGCACGACCATTGGTCGTGCGTCGTCAAAAATTTGCTCCATCTATAAATACAAGGGTTCGCGATTTCAGCAGGAGTTTCAACATTTTTCGTCATTCTTCCACCTACTCCATTTTCGTTCCCCAAGGGCTAGGGATCATCACCTAAGCCCTCCCCATCATCCAAGAGCTCAAGATCGAAGAAGAAGCATCCCTCTCGCCGCAAGCATGGGATTTGAAAGAAAAGACGTGGTGACGCAAATTCCTTGAGAAGACGGGTTCATTGGGAGTTGACGGCGGCAGTTCTTCTACCCCGGACGACAGATGATGAGCGAAGCCTTCACGGAGTCGCACTCCGGAGCCCCTTCATCTCCACGGAAGAGTCTCAAGCGATGTCTGTATCTCTTTCTTCATTTTCTGCATTCTAGGTTGAATAGGCATGTACTTCTTATTTTTGATGATGGTAGGAATGGATATGTGATTTATGAATATTGTTAATGTTTCTATTGAAATATTTGTGTTTGTTCATTTCCCTTTGGAGTAGTCTAAGAGGCCTAACCTCTTGTATTGATTTTCCATAAGTGTGTGTTGTGATTTGGCAGACTGAGTGTTGTGGCTGCATCGTCTCTATGCAAACACGAGCCGAAAAGCGAAGCAGAGGCCTGCGATCCGCAGAGGAGCAAAGCGGAGACCCGCGATCCGCAGAGGAGCAAAGCGGAGACCCGCGACCCGCAGAGGAGCGAAGCGGCGGCCTGCGACCCACGAAGGAGCGAAGCGGTGTCCGCGACCCGCATAATAGATTAGTTTTCCTGCACTAGCATAACCCCCTGTGATTCTGATGTTTAGGAGACTTCAATCTCAAGTCTCTCCTTAGACGTAAAATCCACATTTCCGAGCTCCTCGAGAGATCGATACTCGGGGGTGACTCCCCGTTTTATTATTACTTGATGACATTGGTGCACTTGCCTCCTGTTTGGACACATCAGTCACACCAGAAGGATCCAAGTGCATAAATTTTTTTTCTCATTGTTGTTCACACCCATTGAGTATGTGATCCTTTCTCCTTGCTACCATCCTCTCCGACTAACGATAGCAATGAAATGTGATCATTGTTGTGCAACCAAGAACTGTAGTTGTTGTTTATGCCTTCCGTTGTTGTATATATTGGTCGACAGGCTGACATGTTGACCGACATAAAGGCTTTATGGACAAAATGACACAATTCTGATAATTTTTTGCAAAATATCATTTTGCCATACATCAGCCGATAAATATTGGTGATGTATCAGCTGCCTCTTTTTATGGTTTAATAGACAACGAAATAAAATTGTTATTTAAAAAGTTGTGTATGTTTACCACTTTACTTATAGCGTGATATTAATATATTATTTGAGTAGCATAAAATACTTATACTAGTTTGGTATATTTAGAAGTTCAATAAATGTTAAATAATTTATATACCAATATATAAAAGTTAAAATAATAATTATATTTATATATAATTATGTATATAAATAATTAAATATTGAAACCTAATATATAAAAAATCCCCTATATATCCCCCCAACATAAAAAAACTCAAACGGACAATCCTCGACATCTGACATTTGCAACATTGATGTCTTCATCCTTATTTTAATATTCTAAGAAACATCAGGCAGGCACATATATTTACCTCCTCTCTCCATTCCCAAAGCTATAAAACATAAAGACCTAAAGACCCGAGACAAACACATCCAAAACGCAGTAGTAAATGCAATTCACATATAGCAAAACTGCCATCAAACCATGTCTAGTGAGGGATTTTCAAACTTCAAAAGTACTTGTAAACTTTAGAATGTCAAAGCTGAATCTTGCAAATATTTATTCGATCTTTTTGGTAAGACACATTAGTCATTTATAAACTAACTTCAAGTGCATGAACAATCCAAGTGAAATAATGAATTTTCAATCTATTAAGGTTAACAGAAATGGGAATGGATGGAATAAGAAAGAGACTTACTTCCACCTCATGTTTTGACTTGATGGGTCCTTTTGGACCTTCTTCTTCCTCATCACTAAGAAAATCAATCTCATGTGCATCCAATTCCCTCACCTCACCCTCTTCTAATTCGTCAGCCACATTATCTCTCCTTCTCATCCCAATATCATCCTCATCTTCACTGCTTGACACTGACTCGGCAATACTCGTGGATTCATCACTACTTGAATCATTACTTGAGGAATCTCCGCTGTCTGATTCAGCTACTTCAGATATCCTCTCCACTTCATTGTCAATCTGCCCCTCACAAGTTCCTACCTCACTTGGCAATGGCGGAGCAATCTTCTGAGCTTCCAATGCACGTGTCACAAAGTTAATTTCTTCGTCATTTCCACCTCCATTCTCATTTGATCCCACTTCTCCATGCACCCTATCTGAGATTTTAAGTAAGATGACTTCTTCCATTTTCACATCAATTGAAGATTCCAATTCAACTCCATTATAGTGAAGCCCATGAGATTCAAGGCTGATGTTGCTGAATTCACAAGGATTTTGCAACTGCACAGGGTCTGGATCAACAAGACATTCCTTTAAGGGATCAAAGTTGTCGTAGAGAAGAGGGGTTTCTTCCATAACATCAGCAGGGTTCCACCACCCGACCATCACTGCTGACAAATATTAATGCAAAATAGAATTATGACCTACCATACTTAAAACTTTAGTCATACAAACATAAAAGGAGCAATAAAGTAATTAAAAAACAATCTTTAAAAATGTTCATTGCCGCACTCTAAAAACTTCATCTAGTATGGAAAAGAAAATACAATTATGTAATTGGAAAACTGCATATTTAAGGCTCAAATTTATAAACATATATATTCATGTTCTTTTTTTTTATTTTCTTTTGGTTGATCCTAGAATAAAATTTATGAACCAGACTTGTGGCAGTCAGGTGGCCGGCCACCACCGGAATACCAGATGGAATTTACTCTTGTGAGTAAAATGAGAGCGCCACTACCTGGATCTGCTTCCAGGCGGCGGCGCCGCCTCGGGGAAGGCCGGGAAGATATGCACTTTATTAATTAAGGAACCTAGATATATGCCCAGGGAATAGTGGGGAGTCACCTGAGTTCATCGGAGGAGGTGGAGGTAGCCGTAAATGGACTCCAAGCTTCTTCGGTTTGGCATCTTGAGTTCACCGGACCTCCATCTCCTGCCGAGTTCAGCTTCCTCGGCTCGGCAGATGGTTCATGGAGTGGATAGCAGGTGTTTCCTTCTTGATGGCCGGAGCATCCTCATGGAGGTGGGTTGGAAGGAGTGGACGGCCTTTGTGGCCTCCTGCTTGTTTGGAGAGAGAGATCATGGGGAAAGAGAAATGGGGAAAGCTTTCTTTTGAGTGGATGCCCAGAGATGAGAAAAGAGAGAGGGAGAATAATTGATGGAGGGGGAGTGGGTGAGTCATGAAGAGGGATGTGATGGAGAGGAGTGGGTGAGTGAGGGGAGGGGTCTGATGTCCATAACATTTACATTGGTCTCTCCTCAAATCAGCCAACATTAAGTGGATTCCAAGTTTAGGTTAATTAATGAAACAATGTCCAAGTCAAGTTCGCACATTACGAATGTTCGGTTTCAGTCATTTGATCGAATTGGTCATAAATGCCCGGAATTGGTCTTAAGAGGTCTCGTTAAGTTCGAATTGGCTCCACGAGTCCAATGCAACTGCCCGCGGTCAAATCCATGGTCACATTTTGGTGTCGTGCTATTTTATTTGATCCAATTCTATTAGCTTTTCCTACGCATGTCGAAATGTGGTCAAATTAGTGGCGTTAAGTTCGTATTGACTTCACGAGTCACACGCAACCGATTGGGGTCAATTTCAAGCTAATTTGGTCAATGTTGCATTTTCGAGTCATCACATACGTTAAAACGATAAAAATTTACCAAATTCTCTAATACTTATCAAAATGAGTCCAAACTGATTTTGTTGTGTTCATATGGATCCAATTTTCGAGATTGCTTGATCACAATGGGCCAGATGATCTATAGAGCCAATGTGACGGTCAATTAAGCCGCCCGGTAACCTGTGGCTCAATTGACAAGAGAAAGTGGAGGTGGGATGTTACATGACTCCCGTGGAGAATCAGACCGAGGACATCGACACGCGTAGTGGGCCACAGCGGGAGGAGTGGGTAACTGGATATAGTAGGAGAATTAGTGAAGATAGGCATGTGAGGGTGTGGAATGCCTGGGGACGGGGTGATAGGGGTTTCAGAGTGGTGGAATGGTTGATATTCAAGGAAGGTGACATCGGCGGAGGTGACAAGTTTCAGAGGAGATGAAGAGTAATAGATGTAGCCTTTCTGGGTATGATAATAATCAACAAACATATACTTGGTCGCATAGTGAGCGAACATATCCATATGGGGGCCAAGATGATGAACAAAGCAGACACAACCGAACACACGAGGTGTCATGGTAAAGGGAGGTGCTGGGAAATAGGGTGGAAAATGGTGTGGCAAAGTTAGGGCAGACGATTAATGAGATAGCACACGGTAGACACTGCAAAATGACAATAAACGGTAGGAACTTGCATTTGGAACATAAGGGACCTGGCAACCTCGAGGAGGTGATCATTTTTCCGCTCATACACACCATTCTGTTACGACGTATGAGGACAGGAGGTTTGGTTGATTATGCCCAAGGTGTTACATGTGTCCTGAAAATTGTGATTGGTATATTTGCGATCATTATTGGTTCGAAGAATTTTAAGGGAGCATGAGAACTATATTTTAGTTTCACGAGAAACGAGTGAAACATCCACAACTCAGAGTGATTACGCATCATATACAACTGTGTCATTCAAGAATGATAATCAAAGAAAGCAACAAAATAACGATAGCCAGAGACATTAGTCACTTGTAGGGGCCCCAAATATCTGAATGCACTAAGAGCATGTTTAGCTCGGTTGCTGCTACGGGTGTTCAAAAACCAAATCGAATTGAATAACTCATCAATCGAATCCAAATTTAACATAAGATGCAGATATTCGGATTGGGATTTGGATTCGTTTGAATATTCAGTGTTGGATTCGGATTCGGATTCATCATGAAATGTTGGATTCGAATTCAGATTCGAACACGAATTCGAATACAAATTTTATAATATTTAATTATATATAAAGATAAAATATAATTATATATAATACTAAATTACATATATAAATTTTATTTAATTATATAATCTATTATTCGTGAACTATCCGTGAATCCTTCGAATAGGAACAAAACTATTCGGATTCGGATTCAAAAATTATTTGAATCTGAATTCATATTCGAATCCGGATTCGAATTCAAAAATACGAATTTTAAACGAATCTTCACAAATCAAATCTCGAATTATTCATGAACTATACTATTTGTGAACAGCCCTAGCTGCAGCGTTGGAAGAAGCAGTGGTGGGAAATAGCGGAGAAATCTGATGTTTTGTAATGGCGAAAAATTCATGAAACTGTTTTAAAAAGAGTATTTGCAGTGATGTTTGAAACAGACCTATAGATGAGCCTTACATACGGGCTTTTACATCGTTTTTCCTTATATTCTCTAACACTCTCCCGCAAGCTGAAGCGTACAAGTCGTAGGCACCAAACTTGGACAGGAACTGATGGTACAATTTTTGAGGTAATGCCTTGGTAAGAGTGTCAGCAACTTGCCCAGAAGCAGGAACATGCTCAAGCTTTAGCATCTTCGATTGGACCTTTTCTTGAACGAAGTGATAGTCAACTTCAATATGTTCGGTTCGCTCATGGAACACGGGATTCTTTGCAATATGGATTACAGCCAATGGTGCACATAAAGCCTGGCAGGCCCAGTTTAGGCCAGGGTCTGCCAGGCCCAGGCTTTTTATGCCCAGACCCAGGCCCAGACCCAGGCCCCCTATATGAATGGGGACTAGCAGGGTGTTTTTGTCAAGGCCTAAACCAGGCCCAAGCAGGCTTAACCAGGCACCAGGCCTACCCAAGGCCGACTTTTTAAAATAAAAAAAAAAATTATTTAAAAATTAATTAATATAAACATATTATGTAAAACATATGTATTAAAATTTAAAATACTTAATAATATAAAAGATATATTTTATTTCATATTAAAAAAATATTACACCACACACAAACGGGTCGGCCACCAATCCTGAGAAAACTACGCGAACTTACAAAATGCACAAAATCTTACAACTCTCAACCTACTCACCCACAATAAGTAAGGTGTCAAAGCACCGTATGGCGGTCAACCCAAAATAAAATAAAATACATCACTAACACTCAATCTTCATCGTCCAAGTTTAACGAATTCAATTCTTCTTCGACTGACGAGGAACTGTCTTCGATGGAAGCAGTATGTTGCTCTCTGTTCGCCGCGCCCAAATAATCTTTATAACAAATACAAATCTCCAACGACTATTCGTTAAGTCGACTCCGTCGTTCATTCAAAACTCTGCCACAAAAAGTAAAAGCAGATTACGAAGCTATTGTACTAGCTTGGACAGTTAATATATCGCGGGTCATTAAAGCCAAAATAAGATATGTGTTAGTTTTATTTTTTCACCACTCTAATATATTAAATTTTCAATTTATGTTTTAGTCATATACCCTCTAAATTGTATTTTAATATATAATCCTAATTCATTTAATGTACTAATAGTTTGTGATTTTTTCTAGAAGCAATCTCATAAATTTCATTTTGAAAATCATCCGCTATTTGTACTTGCGTTGAATCATCTCGCGGTCGAAACTCATATAAATCATAATAATAATTATAGAAATCTGTAAAAACTGTATTAAAATTTGAAATTATTAAATCTTCAAATTCCAAATTATATAAATCTAAGTGTAAATTTTTATTTATTTCTTCTAAAAGATTTTCAACACCTAAAACGCCTAATAAATGATTTAAAGTCGACGCACATGAAAACATAGGTGACATTTCCTTATAGTATTTTAAAATTTTTGTTTCCATAGTTTCAAGTATGGACTGCCAAAACCTATATTGTTTATAGTAATTTAAAGTTTTTGTAATAATAAAAAAAATTCGATAACTCGCGAGCTGGTGGGATAATAAACGCAAGATAATTGAATCGTCGCTCTATAAAAACATTCTAATAAGCACATATAAATTGTAATTGTTTCTCAATCATTGTCATTTAAATCATGAGTTGTATTTGTTGAAAAAAATTTCATTAGAAGATTTTTTTGACGGATTGCTCTTTTTAATATTTTGTAAGTAGAATTCCACCTAACTGGCAGGTCATACTCTGACTGTAAAAAATTTTCTCCCTAATTTGTTACAATTTTTTAAAATCTTGTCGTCACTTTTGAGAATTATATATATATGTTAGCATACTTCTAATTTTAATAATATATGGATCCATTAATTTTAAACTATCTTGGAGAATTAAATTTAAAACATGACAAACACAACGAGTATGAAAAAATACTCCATTTAACATAGGTTTTAAATCTCTTTTTAAATTATCAATAGTCGTGGTATTATTACTAGCGTTATCAAAAGAAATACTAATAATTTTATCTTTCATTTTAAATTCCGCATACAATTCATAATTACTTGATAAATTGGTCCCGGTATGTGAAACTTCAAAACTATTGAAAAAAATGATGTGCTTGGATAGCTCCCATGAATTAGGATCTATCTAATGACTTGTAATGCAAATGTAAGAATGTTCTAATTGTATACCGCTACTCCAAACATCGCAAGTTAAACTAATCCTACTATCTAAATTGTCAAAATATTTAATTAAATTTTTATCGCTTTAATATAAGCTTTATATGTGTCACGCCTTATTGTAGTTCTACTTACTTGATGATATTTCGGTTGGAGAGCTCGATGAACATAAGAGGTCTCACGGGGCATTGTCGTAGTGATTAAACGACAATCCACGTCCCATGATGTTCTTCATTTGTGCTTCTTTTTACCGCATTTGATCGTAAGTCCAAACTTGTCCGGCCGCAGATAGTTGTGCTCGACTGGATTCCGGAGCTTGCTTTGCAAGACATGATTTGATGTGTCGCACGAGTGTGGAGTTTCCCGCAGCAGTCAGCAACTTTGAACAATGCCGACACTTTGCTTTAAAATCATTGCTGATACGCACTTTGTCGAAGTGCTCCCAAATTGAAGCTTTATGTTTGTGCTCGACAATTTCGAGAACGTTATCAGATGAAGATGTTATTGATCGAAATTTCGAACAAAAAATGAAAGTAGATGAAAAATTGTGAGAGGCCAAGTTATGAATGGAACTTAAAAATTTAGAACAAAGAAACTACCTATTTATAGAAAAAAAAAATAGTATTTTAATAATAATATTAACATTATAAAAAATTAATTAAAAATAGCTCTATAGAGAGCCGTTTCCAACGGCTCTATAGAAACAGCTCTCTATAGAGTTGTTATATTATATTATTTTATAACATTAAAATATATAGTATTTTAATAATTAATATTATGAGTATATAATTATATATTATATAAGTATATTAATGCAATAATGTCTGGCCAGCACTGTCAGCAGCCTACTGCCAGACGTCTCTTTATAGAGACGTTGCAGCAAGCTGCTGCAACGTCTCTTTATAGAGACGTTGCAGCAAGCTGCTGCAACGTCTCTATGTGTCTCTTCATAGAGACGTTGCATTTTGCAACGTCTCTAATTAGAGACGTTGCGCGTGGCCCGCGTGGGTCTTGGCCAGTCATGGGCCAGGCCCAGTTATGGTCTGGGACCGGGCCCAGTCCTAACCTAGGACCGGTCCTAGCCTGGGCCTAGCCCGGGCCAGGCATCGGGTCGGGCAGTACATTAATATTGAGGCCTTTTGAGGCCTCTTAGGACCGGCCTGGGCCTGAACCAGACCTGCCCGGGCCTAAGCCTAACCAGACTTTTGTCAGGTCGGGCCCAGGCGGGCCTTCCAGGCCCAGTCTTTTTGAGCACCACTAATTACAGTCTGTCTGTCAAAGAAAAAAGTTGAAGGTGATGATAATTTAACTCTCAAATCCATAAGAAGACTTTCCAGTCAGGTTAGTTCTGATACAACGGCCGCCATCGCACGGTACTCAGCCTCAGCAGACGAGTGAGCAACCGTTGACTGCTTCTTACTCCGCCATGTGATAAGATTTCCTCCAAAGTACAGAAACCAGTTATAGATCGTCGATCGTCCAGCGAGCCCGCATAATCCGCATCAGAGCAAGCAATAAGAGAAAGCTCTGAAGATGGTTTATACACAAGTCCTTGTCCAGGAGCAATCTTCAGATATCTGAGAATGTGTTCCACTGCATGAAGGTGGGAAACTCGTGAAGTGTGCATAAAGCGGCTGACCACTCCAACCGCAAATGAGATATCTGGTCTTATAACTGTTAGGTATATCAGTTTTCCCACAAGACGTCGATAGTATTTCATATTTGGAAGAAGAGAATCAGACTCAGATCCCTGAGCACATAACTTGTGGTTGACTTCCAACGGGGTCTCCGCAGGTTTGCACCCTGAGAGGTCAGCATCTTGCAGAAGGTCAATGCAATACTTGCGCTGGGATAAGACAAGACTATCAGGTCGTCGTGCAACTTCTAGTGCAAGAAAATACCGAAGATTTCCCAGATCTTTGATTTGAAAGACAAAATTTAAATGTTATTTAACATGTTGAATCCCAGTGGAGTCATCACCCGTGATCAAAATATCGTCCAGATAAACAAATAGTATTACAGTCTCGGTTGACTGGAGACGAGTGAAAAGAGAGAAATCTGCGGAGCTTTGTTTGAAACCAACCTCACGAACTGTCTTGCTGAATTTTTCAAACCACGTCAGAGGAGACTGTTTGAGACCATAGATAGATTTTCGAAGCAAACATACACGAGACTCCCACGTGGTCTCAAACCCGGGCGGTTGATGCATGTAAACAGTCTCTAGAAGATCATCATTCAAAAAGGCATTTTCACATCCAGTTGATGGAGGGGCCACTGGCGATGAATAGCTAAGGAGAGCAGAACCCAAATCAAATTTAATTTTGCGAAAGGGGAGAAGGTTTCATCATAATCAAGGCCGTATTGTTGAGTAAAACCCTGTGGCACAAGTCGAGCCTTCAAGCGATCAACTGTCTCATCCGCCGCATGCTTGATTGTAAAGATCCACTTGCAACTTACACAACTTGGGCCAGGGGGAAGAGAGACCAGTTCCCAAGTCTGATTACCCTATAGAGCAGTCATTTCTTCATTCATGGCTGCACGCCACCCCGAATGTTGGAGAGCTTCCTGCACAGTGTTATAAATAGAGATAGAGGAGAGAGAGAGAGAGCAAATATAAGAAGAGATGGAGAGAGCCAATGTAAAGAGACAATTGGCAAAGGGATGAGTCATCGAAGGTGATGCCGAATCAACAAGACGCGAGTATACACCAGTAGGGGGAAGCTGTTGCAGGGCATCTGGATGTGGAGGACGACGAGTGTAAACCTGAATGATATGAGGTTCGGAGGGGACAGGCGGTGGGCGTAGGAATTGGAAGCAGAGGAGTAGGTAGAAAGGGTGGAAGCGGTGACGTAACTGGAACTGTGGGTCGAGGTAGTGGAGGAGGAATAATAGGATCAGTAGGACTGATGTGATATGATTGTTCTTCATGAAAGGAAACATCAGTAGAGAACCACCTTCAGGGTGGTAGTGTAATAGCAGACATACCCCTTCTGAGTGCGAGAGTACCCGACAAAAATACCTTTGGTAGCACGAGAGGCTAACTTGTCAGTTGGAGGACCAAGGTGATGGACATAATATGTACATCCAAACACACATGGAGTAAGAGAGAAAAGCGTCTTGGATGGGTAAAGGAGAGGGACGGGAGCCACAAAGTGAAGGATAGATGAGGGCATGCGATTGATGAGGTAACAAGTAGTGGAAACCGCAAAATTCTAGTAGAAAGGAGGAATCTGCATTTGGATCATGAGAAATCTGGCAACATCAAAGAGGTGGCGATTTTTTCGTTCCGCTACGCCATTCTGTTGAGGCATATAGGCACACGAACTCTGATGAATAATACCAAACTCGACACACAGATTGGAGAAGGTGCGACCAGTATACTCACGAGCATTGTCAGTACGGAGAATGTTTACACTCGTTGAAAACTGGGTACGAGTTTCCGTAAGAAACGTACGGAATATGGAGGTGAGTTCGGTACAATCACGAATTAAGTACAACCAAGTAACCCGCGAGTAATCATCCATAAATGTTACAAAATAGCGATAACCAAAAATACTATGAATCGTATATGGTCCCCAGATATCAGAATGCACAAAAGATAAAGGGGTATCACTTCGAGTATGTTGCAATCTCGCCGTCGGGAATGCGCTTCTAGTCACCGGAAGAAGGCCAGGGGGCGGCCGGAGGTGAGAGAGATGAAATAGAGGTAGAAACAGAAGAAACAATAAACTTTTATTAAATCCTCCTTAATCAGGTTTAATTACAGGCTGCCTATATATAAGCCAAAGTCTAAATGACCGTTAATAAAAAAACGACTGTTACACATATTACAAGGGGGATAATAAATGATCTGGCGGACGCGTTTTTGAACAGTTGTATTCTCTCTGCTGCGAAAGTCTTCCTTTCTACTGCCTTTGACAAGTGGCGCCATCCTATCCCTTTGTTGCTGATATCAAAGCTGATGATGAGTTTTCTCTGAGGCCGTCTGATACAAAGCCGATGATGAGTTTTCTCTGAGGCCGTCTGATACAAACCCTAACATTTGGCACTCCTCTTTTTAAGCGTTGTCCTCAACGCTCTTCGGCAACTTCTTCATTTTTCTCATGTGGCTCTGGCTTTTTCATCGGTATTTCTGCTCCTTCGTTTAGGGTTTCTGGGAATGCTCCTTGCGCCATTTCTTCCGCAATCTCTGTTGAAACGTTGCTGACGACATCTTCTATGATGGGTTGAGGAAGGGAAAAATGACACTGAGATTTGCAACTTAACGTTTCAGCCGTGGATGCAAAGTTGTGGAGTAAGTTGGCCTTCTCTTTTGGTTGATCTAGAGTATGCACATCCTCTTCTGTTATGTCTGTGATTTTTTTGTTGTTTCCTCTTTTTTTCTGCCCCCATGTTAAGGGTGAAGCAAATAGCTTGGGATCCCTTTTCTGCTTCCCTCGTTGACTCCTCTGTTGTTTATTGTGCCATAAGGGTGCCACTTTTTCGGGCCAGTGAGCTTCTTTTTGTAACTCTGCTTGAATGAGTGGGTTATCTTCTAGCGTTGAAGCGTCCAACCAAGTGCTGTCAGACGGCGGTAAACCCTGCCACTGGATGAGCACTTGTGGGATGTCCTGCCCTTGTCGGATGATTCGGCGAGTGCTGATGACGGTATGGGCGAGTGCAATGGGTTGTTCCTCCAACTTAGAGCCAGTAGATCATGCACCTGAACATTGGGATCCCCGCTGTAAGGTTTGAGCATGGAAGCATGGAATACTGGGTGTATCTTTGATTCAGGCGGTAGTAGTAGTCGATACGTTGTTTCCCCAATAATTTTTGTCACTTGAAATGACCCATAGTACTTCAAGTATAGCTTTCTTCCCCCAGGTCTGGTCATGGATAATTGTCGGAACGGGTGTAGCTTTAATAGCACCCAATCTCCTATATCCATGTCTTAGATCCTTCCTTTTTTTATCCGCTTGAGTTTTCATCCTTTTGCTCGGCCTTTGCGAGAT
Organism: Platanthera guangdongensis; assembly: GCA_039583875.1. Lineage (NCBI taxonomy): Eukaryota > Viridiplantae > Streptophyta > Magnoliopsida > Asparagales > Orchidaceae > Platanthera > Platanthera guangdongensis. Next base: position 161,161,054 of record CM077160.1, on the reverse strand, counting down.
TTTTATGTAAGCTTTATCTAATATCTTCCCTGGTTTGGAGAGTCATCTCCACCGCCTCATTGCTTGTTCCCCTGCAACAAAGTTGGGCAATCTATGAGGTAATCGACCGAACATGACCTCGTATGGAGTCATGTTGGTCGATGTGTTATGAGAGGTATTAAAATGAAATTCGGCTAAGCTCAAGAAATTAATCCATTTTTTCGGGTTTTCATGCACGAAAATACGTAGATATTGCTCTAAACTTCTGTTTACTCTTTTTGTTAGCCCATCAGTTTGTGGGTGGTAGGTTGGACTATATTTCAGTTGTGTCCCTTGTAGTCGGAACAGCTCTACCCAAAAATTGCTTAAGAATATGGTATCCTGATCCGATATTATCGTTTCTGGGATGTCATGAATCTTCCCCACACAATTCCAGAACTCAATGACAACAATGGGTCCTGTAATTGGTTTTTTAAGTGGGGCAAAATGGGCTGTCTTTGAATATTTATCTACTACTACTAATATAATCGTGTACCCTTTTGAATTTGGCAAATGTGTGATAAAATCCATAGTAAGATCTTCCCATAATTTGTGAGGAGTGGGTAAGGGTTGGAGTAGCCCATATGGTGTGTGATTGATGGATTTGGTTTTTTGGCATAGGTCACAGATTTTTATATATTCCGTAACTTCTTGTTTCATGTTATGCCAGAAATATTGGTTTTGTATCCTGTATAAGGTGCCCCTAATCACCGAGTGACCTCCTATCTTGCTAGAATGGGCTTATTTAATTATGCTTGTCTTAATGTTAGAGTTCTTAGGAATATATATTTTATTCTGATATGTGATATATTGTCTCTGGTGCTTCCAATCAGGATAGGGTAATGGGTTTGCTCGAAATTTCATGGCAAACTCATCCCCTTCATAATCTTTACTCAATCCTTCTAATAAATTGAAGGTTGGTCTTGTTATTACAGTTAAACTCATTAGGGTTGAGTTATCTGGAAAATCAACCATCCGGAACAATGTATCAGCAACTTGGTTTTTTTTTTCCTGGTTTGAATTTGATAATCAAATCATATCCCAACAATTTAGAGAGGAAGGTTTGTTGTTCTGGTGTTTGTATTCGTTGAGTCAAGAGGTGGTGTAAACTGTGGTGGTCCGTTAGAATCGTAAACTGGTGTCCTAGTAGATATTGCCACCATTTGGACACGGCCGCCGTGACAACGAACAATTCTCTAATATACGTGAACTTTCTTTGCATTAGGGGAGACATTTTCATACTAAAATATGCTATTGTTCTGTTGGATTGTTTTAATATGGCCCCTACTGCTGTTCCAGACGCGTCAGTTTCAATAGTAAAGGGTTTACTAAAGTCTGGAAGGTCGAGAATGGGATAGGTTACCAAGCTATTTTTAAGATTCTCATATACTGCTTGGGCTTTCGGATTCCAGGCAAATGAGTCTTTTTTAAGTAATTCTGTCAATGGGTGTGTGAGCTTAGCATAATCTTTTATAAATTTGCGATAGTATCCAGTCAGTCCTAAAAATGCACGCACGTCTTTTTGTTTTTTGGGCAATGGAAACTGCTCGACTGCTTCTATGTTACTTTTATTGGGTGATACTTGTCCTTCTCGAATGACATGACCTAAGAATTCCACTTCATGAGCTAAAAAATAACATTTTGATAGTTTTATGAACATTTTATTTTCCCGAATTATGCTCAAGGTAATCTCTAAGTGTTTTAAATGGTCCGCCTTTGTTGGGCTGAAGACTAGAATATCGTCAAAAAATATTACAATAAATTTGCATAGGTAAGGCTGAAAAATGGAGTTCATTAGAGCTTGAAAAGTGGATGGAGCGTTTGTTAATCCACAAGGCATTACGAGAAACTCGTAATGGCCTTGGTGGGTTCTAAACGCTGTTTTGTGGATGTCCTTATCCGCCATTCTAATCTGATGATACCCTGATCATAAATCTATTTTTGAAAAATATCGGGCTTGATGTAACTCATCTAATAGCTCGTCTATGGTAGGAATGGGGTATTTATCCTTTATAGTTAATTTATTTAATGCCATATAATCTACGCAAAACCTCCAAGTCCCGTCCTTTTTCTTAACTAATAGGATTGGAGCACTAAACTCGGAATTACTCGGTCGTATCTACCCGTTTTTTAACATATCAGCAATCATTCCTTCTATTTCATTTTTTTGAAAATATGGATATCTAAACGGTTTTACATTTGGGGCGGCTGATTCGTTTACTAATAATATTTTGTGATCTATTTCTCTTCTTGGTGGTAATGTAGTAGACTCTTTAAATATTTGCGTAAATGTAATCAGTAGTTTTTGAAATTCTGTGGGTAATTTACTTCCTACTTCCTCTATAGTTGGGTTTGGAACTGGGGTTGTAAGTAGCAGACACATCGAAGAGGGTTTTAAAGCAACCATACGCATAAGCTGCAATGATGAAACTCGGACATCCTGGGATAACTTCTGGTGTCCCACTAATGTCAGTTGTCCTTGGAAACCTATATAAGATATTGTAAATTTTTGGTAGTCCATTGTGACTGGACCTAGTGTCCTCAACCAATGTTGCCCCAATATTAAATCTGTGTCGTCAATCTCAAGGACATATAAGTGAACAGTAAATTGTTTGGCTTGGATGAGTAGTGGCGTATCTTTACATCTCCCTATACAGGTTTTGGTGGATCCATTGCCCATGTAAATGGGAAACTCATTGACCTTAATTATGGGTAATTTTAGGAAGGTGGCCATCCTATAGGAAATGAAGTTATGGGTACTTCCCCCATCAATAAACACCTCTACCGGTTGTCTGTTTATGTGCCCCGTCATTCTCAGACCGTGATTCGGAATAGCCCCTATTAGGGCATGTAGACACATTACGTTTGAAGGATCCTCTTCCTCTATAATTAAGTCCTGATTTTCCTCTTCTGAGTCATCTCCTTCCTCAGATCCATCTAAATATAATAACGCTCCTCTCCCTTTACATGTGTCCCGTATAGTATTTTCGTCGCAATTGTAACACAGTCCCTTTTCTCTCCTAGCTTGCAATTCGGCTGGGGTCAGTCTTTTGATTGGCGGTAATTTTGGTTTATTTGTGTTTGAGTATTGATTTGGGGGATTATATTGGTTTTTATTAGTTGTGTATGTGGTGGTTGATTGTGAATACTGAGTTCGCCCCTTAGCCATTATTTTGCATTGGTCTTCGTACATTCGAGCCATTGCATATGCATCGTGGATTTCGACTGGTCTGGCTATTTGAATTGGTCCTCTAATTTGCTCTTTAAGTCCCGAAACAAACACATCGCAAATAAATTCGGGGTCCAAGCCAGGGACTTTGGTAACTAGTTCCTCAAATTCAATTTTATAATTCTGGACCGAATTTGTTTGTTGTAGTTTTGTTAGTAGTCCTGCCGGTTTTACATACATAGAGGGAACAAATCTTTTTTTAATTGCGCCTACGAATAATGGAAATGTTAAGCCGAGATGATCCTTAAGGGTGGCTTGGTACCATTTGGATGTGGGCTTATCCAGATGGAATGAGGCGATTAATAAATAGTCTTGAGTTCTTGTTTCATTGTATTCGAAGTATTTTTTAAGATCATATAACCAATTTGTGGGGTCGCCTTCCGAAAATCGTGGACAAGGTATTTCAAAATTCCCAAGTCGGTTAAGATTTACCTGGTTTTTGGTATTTGTCGGAACTGACCCAAGAATGCCATTGCAAGATTGTGCTGGGAAGAAATCTGGTGTTCTTTGTTGATCGTTGTGGGCTTCTTCGATTATGGGTTGACGAGGATGATCTTTCTTAGGCTCTATTTGTTTGTGCGTTTCGCAGCTCCGTTTTGGGCAAACGCCGCCGGAAGGAGGGTAAACAAATGAACCTCCGGCAGCGTTTGCTCCGTTTCCACCTGCCCGCCTTGAGAAACGCCCAAAAAAACTCTGTTTGGAGCAGTCACCTTCCCCCTCCGGTTCGAACTCTCTGTTTCCACCCGCCGGATCGACCCGCCATCGCCGAACCAAATGGAGCCTTAGTCCCCATGTCCATTCGCTTGTTCAGTGCTTCAAATTGGGTCATCATTTCCCTTTTGAAAGAGGAAATCTGTTCGGCTAATTGCTCTGCTGAGTGATCCTTTGATTCCATGATCTAACGAGCCAAAAGATTTTCCTTAGCCTATAATTCTACAGAGAATTGATGTCGGATCTCTTGCGTTTGCTGCGCCAATTCTTTCATCATTCTTTGCGGAACGTCCTCCGTTTACGAGTTCCTGGAGGTTTGATCGGCATGTAGCGTCATCTTGAAATCTGACATGGAGTGTAATCTTTCGCTCATGTTGCTACTGAGGATCACAACGGAATTTCCCTTCTTCTATTTCTTTTTCCTCTCTACCTTTTCCTCTCAACGAGAGCACCAAAGATGTTGAAATCTCACCGTCGGGAATGCACTCCTAGTCATCGGAAGAAGGCCAGGGGGCGGCCGGAGGTGAGAGAGATGAAATAAAGGTAGAAACAGAAGAAACAAGAAACTTTTATTAAATCCTCCTTAATCCAGTTTAATTACAGGCTGTCTATATATAAGCCAAAGGCTAAATGATCGTTAATAAAAAAAACGATTGTTACACATATTACAAGGGGGATAATAAATGATCTGGCGAACGCGTTTTTGAACAGTTGTATTCTCTCTGTTGCGAAAGTCTTTCGTTCTATTGCCATTGACAAGTGACGTCATCTTGTCCCTTTGTTGCTGATATCAAAGTTGATGATGAGTTTTCTCTGAGGCCGTCTGATACAAAGTCGATGATGAGTTTTCTCTAAGGCCGTCTGATACAAACCCTAACAGAGTACTAGGAGAAGTAAAAGATACACGGTGTTATTTGTTAAAAATATATGATTCACAAAAAAACTCCTGAAGGGGAACAATTGGAAGAGCTTTCTTGAGAATCGGAAGAGGAGCTTGCCCAAGACGACGATACCAATCAGTGGAGGAGACAATGGTGAGAGCAGCGGGAGAAACATCGAGAAGATACAGTCTGTTAGACAGTCGCCCCCTACCAAGTATATTCTGCGTTAGTCGATCCTGCACAACAAAGGAAGAGTGTGAGAAGGTAACACAACAATCAAGGTCCTGTGTAAGACGGCTAACAGAAAGTAGATTGAAAGGAGATTCTGGGACATGAATAACCGAGGATAAGGAGAGGGAAGAAGTAAGAGACAGATGAGTTGTGCCAGCAACTGGGACTGTATCACCATTAGCCACAGTGATGAACTTGAGATAAGCAGAATCTAAGTATTGAGGCAGCTTCTGCGGAGAGAGATGATGAGCAGCACCTGAATCCACAATTCAGGAAGAGCTGTGTGAGAGGCAAGATATACCTTCATTGGAGATCGAGGCGACTGAACCAGAGGAGCGACTAACTACCCCTTGAATCCAAACCTTGTATATACTTTGTCATAACAAAAATACATGAGAGAGTACAAATATATAGGAGAAGAGAAGGAGAAAGAATCATATACAAGAGATGTGGGACTAATAAAAGAAAGAAGAAGCAGGTCTATAGATGGGCCTTATGCATGAACTTTTACATCGTTTTCCCTTATATTCTCTAACATTATTAATGCCAAAATATATGTATTAAAATGTTAATTAGTAACATTTTTAATATGCATTTATATACAACACTCAAGCCTTTATCCCACTGGCTATATGGATCATTTATCGTCATTGTGCCCTATCTTGTGTCATAATCTCACTAATGCCTAAGTACATCAAGTCTTTCCTTATAGTTTCATTCCAAGTCTTTATTGGTCTACCCCTCCCTCGTTTAACATGCCTAGTGACTAGACTCTCACAACGCCTAACAGGTGTCTCTAATGGTCTCATTTGCACGTGTCCAAACCATTTTAGTCGAGTTTCTCGCATCTTCTCTGCAATTGGTGTTACTCATGTCTTATCTCTGATACATTCATTCTTAATTCTATCCAATTTAGTGTGTCCAAACATCCACCTAACCATTCTCATCTCTACGGCTCCCATTTTTTGCTCATGTACACAATTCACAGTCCAACATTTAGAACCATAGAGCATCGCTGGTTTAATTGCAGTACGGTAGAACTTGCCTTTAAGTTTTAATGGTACTTTACGATCACACAAGATCCCTGACGCGCCTCTCCACTTCAACCAACCCGCTTGGATTCTATGTGTCACATCTTTATCAATACCTCCGTCTTTTTAAACTATCGATCCAAGATATTTAAAACATTCACAACGGGAAATATCTTGATCACCCAACTTAATAACGAAGTCATTCGTCCTTCTTGCACTACTAAATTTAAGCTCCATATACTATGTGTTTGTCCTACTCAACTTAAAATTCTTCTTTTCTAAAGTGTCTCACCAAGATTCAAGTTTTGCGTTTACACCCCCGCGCGTCTCATCGACCAAAACGATATCATCCGCAAATAATAAACACCAAGGTATTGCTTGTTGAATATGTCTGGTGAGCTCATCTAAGATAAGGGTAAAGAGATAAGAGCTTAAAGCTGAACCTTAATGCAAGCCAACATTGATAGGGAATTCATGTGTTAATCATTCATGTGTCCCCACCCTTGTCACTGAATTTGTATACATATCTTTGATTACGTCAATGTATGATACATTCACACCTTTCTTTCCTAAAACTCTCCATAATATGTATTTATATATTTATATATATATGAGTGGCCGATACGGGGCTCCGCCCCTACGGCCAGGCGCCACAGTACCCGGCCGGCAACGGCGGGCTTCGCCCGCCCCGGCTCGATGCTCTCGAGCGGCCTTCGGCCGTATCCAGGAAATGGATGGGGGCGAAACCCGACCGGCGACGACGGGTTTTCGCCCGTCCCATCAAGGCGGGTTTCGCCCGCAACATATAAATATGTGTACTCAAAATGACCGTAAAAAAATATACATAAATACTAAAATTTTTATTTTGTAAAATAATATACGTTTTGACTTAAAAATATTAATTTTGAATTTAATAAAGTTGATTAATTTAATGACATCGCTTCGAAAATACCACTGATATGTCTAATGACAACCTTCCTTGAATAGACCGCTAACATGCCTAATGAAAACCTACCATAGTAGGTGTAGGAGCTCTACTAAAAACTTTTTGAATTTAAATGTATTTTCATCATTACTTCTAATTTTTTGATAGTGTAATTACTTGAATGGACATTGTATTTTAATTTCTTTGAAATAGATTATAATATATGTCAAGTCATTAAAATATAAAAATGAGGGCATAATTGTTATTTTTGAATGTTTCACCAAAGACAACTTTTCCCTTATAATAGTGAAAGATATATATAATTATAAGTTAAATATAAAATTATATATAAATATAAGCTATTTTTGATATATATACATATATCAGAAAATATAAATATAGTTATATATGATGTTATATATAAATATAACTATATAAATAATGTTTTTATTGATATATATAAAGTTAAACATATATATAACCTATAAAGTAAAATGATAAAGAATAGCAGCATTGCAACCCTTTTTCAGGGCTGCAGTGTTATCGTTGCCTGCTGCAGGTCCCACCCGCGGCAGGAAATTGGCGTTGGCTTCTTTCCACCGCCTGCACCGAAAAAATTTGTTTGGCGGGGCGGCAGAAAAAGCTGTGACATGCAACACATGTGTCGCAACGCCAAACAGGCCCTAAATCAAAAGGAGCAAAGCTCCGACTCTAAGTATAGTGAGGAGAAAAATAGAGCGATGTTGTTTCCCGTAGAGCGATGTTGTTTCTCGTAAATACAGGATTCACATTGAAAATCAGAAAACAAATATTTTGAAGAGCCCGTTTGAGAATAGGCAGAGGAGCATGCCCAAGATGTCGGTGTCAATCAGTGGAGGTGACATAGGAGAGAACCGAGGGTGGAAGATCCAGAGTGTACATCCCATTACAGAGCCGCCCCTACCAATGGTATTCTGAGTCCGCCAACCCTGCATCACAAAAGAAGATGAGAAAGCGTGAGCGAACAATCTAGGACCTGAGTAAACCGACTGACAAATAGAAGGCTAAACTAAGAGGTAGAAACATGAAGGATAGAGAGAAGGAGAATGAGATGGAGTGAGAGGCACGTCTCCAGAACCGCAAACTGGGGTGTTATCGTCATTGGCTATCGTGATAAACTTCGGAGAAGAGGTATCAGAATACTGAGAAGGTTTATGTGAGATGTGGTTGGTATCCCCAGAGCCCATTATTTATATCGTAGTTTGGGAAAAACAGGACATACGTTCGTTGGAGGTAGAAGCAACAGAGTCGGAAGCCTGAGTAAACATCCCCCGAAGATGTTGTAGTTTCTCACGCAATACGTCAACGTCAAATCGGGAGGAAGGAGCAGTCATAACAGTAGTCTGAGGTGGCACATTCAATGACGTCGGTGGAAAATCATGTTTCTTGAAGCAGGTGGCCTCCATATGGTTCGAACGACCGCAGTAAGTACAAAGGCGACTGGTTGGCCGAGAGTGGAGATTGCGATTATCATGGCCGCCGTCGCGAGAGGAAGGTCAACCAGCCCGAGTCCCAGAAGGAAGGCATGTGACTGGAGAGTTTTGCAAAAGGGTTGGAGAATGAGGCATCACAGCTTCGGGCGGCAGGGTGACTTTAACACCCCAACCGAGTTTAACAACAAATTAGCAGTCCGGTCGGGCCCCGCGATAAGAAGTAAACTAAGCAGCGGTATTAAAACTGGTACATAACAGTCAAAGATAAAAGCTATAAAAGAAACTTACAGCGGAAGTAATACATGCAGTTAATGATAAACAAGGGTACCTCAAAAACTGATTCACAAAGCCAATTAATAAAGGTAAGAACTATAAAATCTGGTTCACTGAGAGCTTACATAATGCATGATACATTGAAAACATTACACAATTCTAGTACATGAAATTCAAAGAACAAGTACAACTACTGAACTGAAATACAACTGAAAAAAAGGCAACCTAAAAATGAAGAATCGTGACGCTTATCATAAGCAAATCTCTCCACTGATAACCCCTGTAAAAACAAGTTCCAATTGGGTCAGGCCCATTGGAGAGTAAGAAAAACTACTTCTCCCAGTGACAGTAGAAAAATGCATAAGTTGTCTGTATGTAAATAAAAAAATTATGAGTTTCTGACTTTTCAGCGTAGGTTTCTGATTATTTTGTTTGTTGATTTATATATATATCAATTTCTGAAAATATACTTTATGAAATCTGTCTTAGTATATGAGTTCTTATTTGTGCTGATTTTAGGTACTTTGAATTTCTTAAAAGATTGAGTATTCAAATTTCATAAGTTAATGATTTTTTTGTACTTAATCTAATGAGCCCAAATGGCGGCTCATATGCGCCCTGAACTAATTTGAAGTGCTCCCTGAGTGGGATACAGGCTTCTATCTAAAAATCTCCAAATCTGAAACTGTGACCGACGACCCCACGTCTGAGGCTCATGTGGACTACTGGCCAAATGAGTATGAGGTCATTAATCTGAAGCTTTTTATATGTCCTGAGCTTTTGTGTTTAACCTAGTCGTAATTAATCTTTTTGATTAATTATGCTAGTGCCTTGGGTATTTTGTTTTTTTTCTCTATTCTGTATGACAATTTTCATTAAACAAATTGTCGGTTAAATACTTATCTATAAGTTGTACGTGACGTGATCCGATTTGTAACATGTAAGTATATATCTTATTGTTGATATGTAATTAAAAGAAATTCATTTTTTGTTAAGCATGATTTTCTGGAGTTTATGAATCGTGTTTGTTGTAAGTTCTAACAGATTTCATGACTGACTTATTAAATCTTGTTATTAATGGCGACGATGCACAAAACTGAAAACTGTAGTCTGAGTGGCAAACTTGATGGTGCCCTGAACTAAATGTCCTTCAAGGAGAGCACAACCTTCTATCTGAGGAGTTCCATATCTGGAATCAAGGGTCATCCACCCTAAGTCTAAATCTTGTATGGTGGGTTGTTGGCCCTGCGAGTACGGTGGTTTGCCTCCATCAAAAGAATGAGGGTGGACCTCTCTCGTCATTTTCTGGATTGTTCTGATCTTGTGGCTAGTACGACTCTTGGTGTAACTCCCAATTTGAGTCCACTAGATTAAAATATTTCATGCAGCTTAATCTGGTATTTTAGCATAAGTGTATCTTATACTTTAAACTAGTTCTAATCATGAATTAAGCTATTATTTTAGTGGTTGATTGTATGTCCTGCTCTGTCAATTTCACTATCATCTAATTCCCGGTTTTTTGGCTAAAATTATCTAATTCTCAATCATATTAACTTATCCCTTTGTTGTTGGTCTGATTTGTGATAGTAAGAACTTGAATCTTCATATACGTGTATTGAGATAATTTAATACATGAATTATCCAAAATGATATGTCTAACTGAAAGGAGTCGAATTTCTTAACTCGGTGTTGTGGCGCTCATAAACGCAGTGAGGAGGTATGATGTCTCTGGCACATTGAATTCTACAGGCTTGAAATGCTCTTCGCATCCCTAGCAAGAATAGTTAGACTCTGACAAGGCTGAGTCAGAAAAGGGGCAAACCTCTGATGTAATTTTTGATCCTCCCTCTCACCACTAAAGGTTTTCTCTGAATTTAAAGGAGAATACCACTATAATTAAAGAGATACACAAATTAAATTAGGGGTATCTGGGAACTTGAGTGATTACACATAAGGACCAAGACTGGGATCAAAATTACCTGAGCATGGATGCTTAAAAATTATGACCAGAGGAAACGGTTTCAACTGGAGACTGTCGGAGAAGGGAAACAACACAACTCAACTTCTAGATTTGAGGAAAGAAGAGTTTGTAAATCTAGGCTCCTGAACTTTTAAAACGAGGGGGACGGAGTCTTGAAATATTTGAAACGAAGGTTTTTACGTGGTTTACCTGCTCCAAAACAGTGGAGAAATGTCTGCCAAGAGTCACAACTGGCGCTTTGTTGGGATCTAAAAAAGGCAGAGGGGGCGCCGACTAGGCCTGAGATGCTAATGCTTACTGAACTGTCGCGAGGGAAATCGTCGCCTGCGAGAGAAGGGGGTGACGGCTTCGACGATCGATTGGGAGACGAGAGCTCTTCGTCTTGCTGGGAGGAGGAAATAAGGCCGCTGGAAGACATCTGTGAGAAGAACGAATGATGAATCGTCCTTCTTCTGTTTGGCGACATCGGGAGTGCGGGTTCCTTGATCGTGGGCTTGTGGAAATATATAAGCGTGAACCGCATATATTAGGGCTAATTTTATTACCAAATTTTCATTGCTTTATCACTCATCGATGTAAAACGTTTAGCCCTCATGAAATGAAGACACATGCGTCGAAACAAACTTCATATTGAAAGACATTATTTACATTTTCGATCGACACGTGATGTTAAAAAAAGGAAGGCAAATCAGTCAAATTGCCACTCACGCCTATCATAATTAAATCACAATCTGATTCTGAAATTATTAAGGAACGACGCGCAAAATTTCGGATGTTACAGTGACTTTGAGTATCTTGGGACACACATCAGAGAGAGACGGAAGAGTGGGGGACGATAAGATGGTCTCCCTAACACTGTGCATGTGAGGAGGTAATCGCACCATCATGAGAGCGATCCTCACAGTCTTCTTCTATGTCTGTCGGACAGTGAAATTCAAGGAGGGGGTTGGTGTTGAAGTCATGCCTCCACG